>VZTD01001630.1:0-23614 GCA_013397725.1 Rhagologus leucostigma
AGCAAAATATCATCATGGCATCAACACAGCAGTGCTGGATGATTCACCTTGTTTCAAGATCACACAGGAAAAATTTCATATCCCTGAACAAACCCATCTCCCACTAGTTTAGATATCCTAGACTATCATGAACAGTGGCTTTACTAGCAAGTAAAGGAGGGCAATATCGAGTAATACTCTGCTGAGTCAGATCAGGCCTGGACAGCATGGCTTTGTGAAAGGCAGGTCCTACCTGAGCAACCTCATCTCCTTCTATGACAAAGTGACTTTCCAGCTCCTGATGAGGATTCTTGTATGAATTTATACCATGCTTTTCTATACAGTGGTGTCTGCACTGTTAATTTTGAAGCTTTTTTTGATAGCTTTGGAACATCTGGAAGAATCACAATTTGGAAGGAACACAAAATTTCCAAACCTCTTAAGTTTTCTTCTTTGTTTTGTCATAATATGTAGCCCTTTGATCTTTACTTTACTTTTTTTATGCTGGAATGTGTCCAAAGTCTCATTCTAGCTGGTAATCCATGAACAAAAAGGTAAACCACAGAACTTTTTCATATAACCCAAGATGGAATTATTCTGCCCAAACATAAAGATGCACATTTGAACTTTTCACTCCAGCTTTCTTGGCACATAATACAGAAAAAACCAGAACCACAGTCTATCTTACCATGAGACAGACATGAAGTAGGTCAAACACATTTAACAAATTTATTTCTCTCTACTGAATATAAACAGAATCTAAACAGAGAAGCTTGAAGTATGTATTAATATTGTGTTGGTTAAATACAGTTAGTGTGGAAAAACACAATAGGAAATGCTGGTTTCTGAAAATAGAACCGAAAAATCATAGTAGTGAAAAAGACAATGTAAGGCTTTTCTGAGTTTCTCTCTTCTGTTATACATCAACATTACATATTTTAACATGATGGCAAATTAAAAAAAAAAAACAGACAAAACCCCAAAACTCGAAAACCAAACCAAACCAAAAAACCAAACCAAAAATCAGAAAACCCAGATAACAGAAAATAGCGGGTTTCACAGGCCATATGTGAACATTTTTCATGGCATGCACACAAGTAAATTTATAATTTGTTGCATTTTAGTGGTTTTAATGAATTTTGAAAACTACAGTTCAGTGATTGGTGGGTACTGATTTTTTTTGTTTTTCTGATTGTTCTTTGTTTGGAAAGAGTTCTTTTTTTTTTTTCTTTTTTTTTCCTAAGTCCCAATTAAGTGATAAAGAAATTTTTTAATTTATTACAGAAAACATGGTTAAATAAACTCTCTTAGAGATAACAGTTGGATAGGCACATTAAATGCCCCAGCTTTGGATAAAAAATAAACAAACAACCAGCATAAGTTTCTGAGCCTTTAATATGGCATTTGCATATCATATTATCAAAGGATCATAGAATCCTAGAATAGTTTGTGTAGGAAGTGACCTTTAAAGTTCATCTACTTCAACCCCCCTGCAATGAGCAGGGACTGCCTCCCCTAGATCAGGTTGTTCAGAGCCCCATCAAACCTGACCTTGAATGTTTCCAGGGATGGGGCATGAACTACCATTTTGTGCAAAATTTTCCAATGTTTCACCACCCTCATTGCTAAAAAAAAAAGTTCTTCCTTAAGAACTTGGAAAGTTGCCTTTAAATTAATTTTAACTTTGATTGCAAAATAAGTGAGTAGTATGTGATGATAATTTATGTGGCAGTGTATGCCTTATTTTCTGTGACAACATAACATGAAAAAGAATGTATTTTACATTATAAGAGTCAATGTCAATTCACCTAAGGACTTTGTTCACAAGAAATTAATGGAAAAAATAGTGGTGAATTAAATATTTGTGAAAATTATTTTAGTATAAGACATAGCAAATGGCTCATTGACATAAATTTTCCATGCCTATTGAATCTTTATTGTTAATGATTTTTTTTTAAGTTTTATGGGAATACTCAAAATCAAACTAAAATGCAGAAGAGACTACAGCAAAGCTATTCAGGCCATGAGAGTACCAGTTCTAAACAAAAATTTGTTACTTGGCAGAAACAGTGCATTTAGGAAATATGCTGTAAGCAAAAATCAAGCCTGAAGCAATCAAGGTTTCTCATTTGTATAAAATTATTATGTTTTTGAAAGCAGAGATGAATCAATACAAAATGCCTTAAAAAGTCTGGTTTTTCTATTAATTTCATTAGTAGAAAAGTCTGGATTTATATGTAAAAAACACTCTGAAAACATTAGGTCAAGTCCATGATTCATTGCATGTTATGATTCCACAGCAGCACTACCAAGTTGCTACTGCTACACATTGTTTCCTTTGATGTTTTTTGCCAGTGTTAGTACAGTTGCAGGTCCCAAGATGTCTTAGTGAATAGCAAGGGTTGTTAGATGGCAAAAATGGTTAATTATAACCAAATTCTAATCTCTTTTCCAGATAATGTGAAGCCCTAATGTACTATACCATTTCAGTTTTTGGTATTATTTTCACAGTATAATTGGACATTATTGTACAGAAATGTTTCTGTCTTTACTTTTTACTATAAACAATTAGGATACTGCTGGTTAGCTTGTTTTTTTTTTTCAATTAACTCCCCCTTTTATATAATGTTCTTTGTAATTTTGTTATTTCACCATGTAAACTAATTTCTCTTAAATAGAAAACCAAACTAAAACTTTTTAAAATCCTTGCTGTACCAATGAGTTACTACTCATGACAAATGTTTAAGAGTTTTCTCATGCCAAAGAGGGTATTAGTTTCCTTAGAGAAGGATTTAAATATTTCTCAGGTTTCAGATTTTCAGATTTAAAAGGCAATGGAAGGAGTTGTACTTGTAACTGTTGTGTAACCTTCCAGGTAGTTTGTAAACCATTTCCTCTGTGCAGGGCAGAGAGGATCTTTATCTGTTATAAACATGAACTTCAAGCTACACAGGGTTTCTTTTGTTTCTAAGAAAGATGACAGTTGTCCTAGTAATACACTGCATGAATCCATTGCCTGAATTGCTACAAAAAAGGATGTTCTCCACAACTTGTTCAACATTCCTCATAGTAAGAAATAAATCCTCTCTATAGTGGTCTTATTAGGGAGCTTGGTTAAGGATTCGTAAATCATATTTTACATCTAGAAATGTATTTGGACTGCTAGTACATTAAAAATCCTCAAGAAAAAATAATAGAACAAGAAATCTAATGTTAGACAATGTATTGGTTGTTTCTTTAAGCTGAAAATTAAATCTCAGCAGGAGGCAGAAATTTGTTATGTATTCCCACACTGGTGGAGTGTAGTAGAAGTTTCAAGAAGTTCAAAGCAGTCATAAACAGTGAAATCAAAAACAAAAATTCATAGAGGATAACGCATTTTATTTCATGTTGTCTATGGTATCATAACTAAAAATACTATTGTATGCTACTAAAACACAAATATATTGTAATTTTTAAAATAAAAATTAATACACAGCCCATTTCAAAAGAGACATCCCAAAAGGTTCTTCTGTTGTAACCTCACTCACATTTTTGGCTTAAAGTTTTACCAAATAGACAATACAATGGTATTTTTTTGTCATTTAAGTTAACTAGAACCATAATAGAATTCCATGCAGTGTTTCATTTCCAATATATAGAGCAGAGAATATAGACAAATGAATACACAATTTGAAGATGATTCTTCAAATTTAAAAGTACAAACACACGACCCACTTGCTTTAGTCAGTTTAATTCTACATAAATTGAGTAAATTTTCTTCTCAGATTGATGTCCCACCTTCAATTAAAATGCTGGGGATATTCAGGAGAGTGATACAGCTTCTAGAGTACATATCTCAATCTGTCGTGCAGGATTCATCATAGATGGTCAAAGTGACATCAGATCTCTTCTCCAATGTGATGTTTGGATTACAAAGTCTGGTCATTATGCAGATGTTCCAGATGGCTAATTTCTCCTCATAAGCAATGATGTACACTTTAAAGCCCTGTGCACTTCACTTCTGTGATGTGTTTTCATGTGTCATTTGCATATCTAGACCCCCTTCTGACAAAAGGGTTTACATGAGATTGCTAAAGACATTTCTTAATGCATTTTGGAAGCCAACGCACCTTTACACTCCTGTGAATGTCAAGCTAAGACTACTGAGCTGTTGATACCATTTGCCTGGGACCCATTTTTACAGTCAGTACTGGGAAGACACAGTCACCAATGCATATTTCTCCCATCTTGTCACCATTCTAATGCCTTGATTATGCATTCCCATCTGCTCTACCATGCCTCTATTCTGTACTTCTCTAAAGCTTATATAAATTCCGTTGTTGTTTTCTATTTCTTTTCCCTGCCACCATTTTTAACTACAAGGATAAATTAAAAATGTTTTGTGTATTTTTACAATTCGTGGATCTCAAATTTCGCCTTAGAACCTTCATAGAGATGCAAGACAAAAGGGCAAAGGCAGCAGGTATAGACAGCAGTATGCTGATAGTAGAAAAGTTGTTAATTAACAGTGACTGGTCTTCACAGAGATTTAGCTGACAAAGTAGTCATGCGCATATATGAAGAATTTATTCCCTAAATATGCCTTTAAACATTTAAAACTAACTACCTGTTGGATGCTAATGCAACACAAATTTCACAAGTGGGTGGAAGGCATATAGACCTTGGTAGAATTTCTCTCCATCAATGCAAAGGCAAACTAAAAAATTTCTTTAGTTCTTCCTTTACCAATACCATCCATTCTTAGAGAAAAATGTTACTGGAAAACTTTTAAATATAAGAAGCATGAAGTTATTTTGCATTCAGGAAAAAATGTGGGAAAAAACCTAACTCTCCCCTGTCAAAACATCTGTAAAATAAATGTACTTTTTAAAGTCCAAGAGTGGTTAAGTAGAAATCTCTTGGTCAAAACAGCCATTTGAGTTATGTATATTCCCACTTCACTTTCCCTCACTGTAAGCAAACTGAGAACATTTACCAGTACCTGAAAAGGCTTCCCTCTTCTGTGTTATAATTCTTAGATATAACTGAGTTGCAGCGAAACAGCTGTTTTGTCTCATACACTAAAATTACCCATTTATATTCATAACTTACTTTTTTGAGCCCTTATGGGAGTCATTAGGGATTCAGGGCTCCAGACTTATGCCGTATTATTCATGGTATGAGCAATATCAGAAAATCACTGCAACCTACTTAGTGCTGTGCTGAGTCAGGTCTTCATGGGGATCAGTATCGGCTGCATGTAACAGAAGATCATCCAAATCATCCTGACCCTGGCAGTTTTCTTGACAACTTCTGGAAGTTTGTGTACCTGGGAACAACCAATGGACTTGCTTTCCCCTTGCTAAAGTGTCAAAATAGCAGGTTCCAGCACGTCCAGGCTTCTGCCTTAACAGTAAATATGTTTATAGATAGTCCCCAAAGCTATTTTTCAATTAAATGAAAATACATGATTAGCTGAAATCCAGTAGAATCATTAACTAATGAAACATAGTTCTGTTCTTCTCTTGTTCATGTAAAATTCTGAGTGAGATAAGATCAAGAGTTCTATACATATAAAATGAAATAATCTGTGAAAGAGAACATCAGCTCCTGTCAACATTCTTGAACCAATTCAACCAGTCGTTATTGAAATAGGCAGTATTTAAGGGATTGCTTAGAAAAATACAATCTAAAAAGACATGTATAACAAAAGGAACAATCCAATCTTGATGTCTCAAGGAAAATTTAGTCCTGTAAAAACTTTGACAGGATCCAATCTGCATTATTTGAGCTTCATTTTGGAAAGGGTTATATACTTTAAACCTTTACTGAGCTGTCATTTCCATACTTCAAAAGCTTGTTCTATGTATGAAAAATGCTTTAGTCATGAATATTAAACAATAATTGATGTGGACATGTTTTAAAGAGTAATAAAGGATATTTTGACAAAATATAATAAGTCTTGGAAGAATTTCTATGAAGTCAACAGTACTTTTTTTATATGCAGTACCAACGTTTGCCCATCTTTCACTAAATGACACATAACATGCTAACACAATCTTGCTATTTATATCTTGAGAGAAGCTTTGAGACCAGTTCCTGAAAGAGTGATCTAGTTGCATTTTGATTCTAAGTCACTACAAAGTGTTAGATCTTTGCTACTGGTAATTTTACAGAATTTCTGTAACTGCAGCTGCTTGTACATTATTTGCTGATGGAATGTTCTATGCTACTGAAAGACAGATCTGCAAAAGTGTTCAAATTGCTTCCAGTTTTTTGTTATTCTGGTTTGGTAGCTGTTACAGCAACCAAATGAGCAAAAATGCAGTACAAACAGAACTTGGATGCTTGTTGAAAACTTATAGACTCTAGATTACTATTTTCAGCTAGTACTACCTAGCTTTGCTCAGACTTTTGTCTTGTTAAAATTCTGGGAATAGTCAAGAGTTCTCTCTAGTGTCATCTTATGGGGCTTAATAAATTTATATACATATACATATATATATATAAATCTAATAACAAATTAATTTACTGTGAGCAAACAAATTTCATAGCAAATGAATTTACTCTCCCTGCTGCTTTTTCAAGCTAGATATCAGAAACAAACATAGATGACAGACAATGAACAACATACTGATGCTTTAAATACCATAAACTACTGCCACATGAACAAAGCCTTCAGGGAAACTATCACTGAGTTTGTCAAAGAGTTGGTTTTGTTGCCAAGATACCTACTCCAGCTCACTATTACTGAGAATTATACTGTCAAAGCAGGGGAAAATTCACATTTTTTGAGATGTCAAGCAAAACACTTTTCCACTAGACAGTTTACGCTCAAATAAAAATACAGTAAATAAAACTCTTCACTGAGTTCTGCTTGTTCTATATACACAGTCAGTGTTAAAACCTGTTTACAGGAATTGTGAGAAGATATAAAAAGGACTTTTTTTTTCCTCAATGCAAATACTTTTGGCAAGGGAATATTTGCTTTAAAGCATTCTTAAAAGATGCTGCTCTAAATTCTTACAAAAATCTCTAAGTAAGTATAGTGTCCAGTTCACTATTTTCCTGAGGCTCAAGGGCTACTAGGACTGAAATCCACACTTTATGAGTTTTATATTTCAAGCATCCCTGAAACATTTTCTAATAACAGTCTCTTTTCCCTTTTCAGCTTTTGAGGAGCTCCATAAAGATGATATTAACAAAAGGGCTTTTTGCCATTGAATACCAACAGGGCTTTTGTTTTTACCTTGCCTGATAAACAGTGAAAAAAAATAAAGAAACATCCTGACAGTTTGGCAAATATTGCTGGAATTGTTTATAGAATGAACTTGGACAGAATTTATAGACTAGTACCTTTGTGTACCTGGCAAGCTCAGTATCCAGAGATAGAACAACTCACTTGGCTTTCCACGTAAACTTTGTAAAATCATTATTCTCGTTGTTTCTTGTCAACAGTTTTGCAAATGACATTCAGGTAAAACTTGTTCTTTGGTTATATTTTTTTTTAAGTCTACTTAAAATGCACCTAAAGCACTCCAATTAGAGTCATCATAGACCTTCTGAAACCCCAAAAGGTCATTGTTTCCACACGGTTGTCATTAAGACTTGAAAAATTTTAAAATGGACTTGTTTTGGTGGTGTTTATAACTATGTAGTTCTGTGCACTATGAGCTCCAGAAATTTTAGGACTTGATTTAACAGCTTTTTGTACTAAACAAAACAGAAACAATTTGGAGGGTGTTTAAATTTTTCAGCAAAAATGTGAAATTTTTTCAGTGGTATCATATTTTGCTATGTGATTTCATACTAAGCAACTAAATAAAAATATTTTTATTTGGTTTTCAAGATGTTTTAAAATGTGTGTGTTAAGAGATTTGGCATACAGTGGGCATGTCTTGAAAAGTTCACTTTGTTTAATGGATTAATTTACCTTTGTAAGCAGTGATGTATCTTACTGTGCTGGGTTTAGCTGGGGTAAAGATTATTTTCTTTACAGTAGCTGGTAAGGGGACGTGTTTTGGAATTTTGCTGTGTTGTTAATGCAGAAATGTTTTTGTTGTTGCAGAGAGGTGCTTACAGAGAGCCAAGACCTTTCCTGCTCCTCACCCCATCCCACCAGTGAGGAGGCTGGGGGTGCACAAGATGTGTGGGACACAGCCAGAACAGCTGACCGCAGCTGGCACAAGGGATATTCCATACCATATGGCAGCATGCTCTACATATAAAGAGAAGGCAAGAAGAAGGTAGGTGGGAGACATCTGGATTGATGCTATTAGCTTATTGAATAAATTCCCTAAAAAGTTCTCCTGCTCAAAAAAAAAAACCCAAACAAACCAACAGTGATAAATGTCCCTTTTCTATGTCACTTGGCAATTGCAATAAACCATATGCCCCACAGCTGGATGTATAGGAAAATTCCTACAAATTCAAGATCTTAAAAATGTGATTAAGGGTCAAAAGGTTAATAGTTTTTCCCTTCAAAGAATTCATCAGGAGTAATAAAGCTACTATGGAATTTCTTTCTCTAACTTCATCAGTGACAAACCATAACAGACTTATATATAGGTCTTACTCATTTTTAAATCTTAAAATGGTTGTAGATGTGAAATAATCACTTCAGCACCTAAACTAGTGGTCTGCAAATGGCAGTATACAGCAGAGACTGATGAACTTCAGGCAGCTAATATATTTTTCTGACATTGAAAAAGCCAGCAAACAACAAAACTGAGCCAAAAGAGAAAAAAAA
The DNA here is from genome assembly GCA_013397725.1 of Rhagologus leucostigma. Taxonomy (NCBI): domain Eukaryota; kingdom Metazoa; phylum Chordata; class Aves; order Passeriformes; genus Rhagologus; species Rhagologus leucostigma. The sequence goes on from VZTD01001630.1 coordinate 8,711, forward strand.
AAGCAAAGAAAAAGTAAGTAATATAAACATCTGGAGTAATCAGGTTTCATGTGCAACTTATCTTACATCCAGGGGCTGAAACTTTGCCTGATAGCTTTCTGATACGTAGGTGTTTTGGTTTGATCTTGCTTCTTATGCCCCAAATCGAGATTACTAGTATTTATGGACAGAAAATCCACTATATCTAAAATTACATTGGCTGAAAATCCAAATAAGAGGGAAACTTAATGAATACATTTACTGTGTTGTTCCACATGGTCCCTAAAGTTTATTTGGGAGTGCTTTCAGTCCAGACTGCTCCATGCTGTAGAACCAATGAATAAGGAATGGAAGAAGACTCACAGGAGATCAGCAAGAGCAATGTGCACATGAAGCTCAGGGAAGGATGTAGGCAGCAACTGACTACAGCTGCTGCAGAGAGAGATGAACATAACACAAAAGGGACTGGATGGTTGCTTTTGGTCCACCTAGACAGTTATAGCAATTCAGTAGATCTATTGGCTAGATCAGTCAAGTAAATCAACCAGTTATATTGGCTGAGTAAATCAAGAAACTGTAACTGCTTTTCTCTTAATCAGAAAAGTGAAAATATCTTCCTGAGTCAGCCAGATCAACATATGAAGAAGTGCATATGTAAGCAATCCTGAACTAAACATCCAACAAAAGGAACTTCGAGAGGAGCAATGGGCTACCTTTCTGGCAAGTGGGAACATCCAGTGCTGTGACAATAACCATATTATACAGAGAGACAGGAGGCATCAAGCTTGTACCGTAATTCAACTATATATGGCCAATGCTACACTCAGCTAAGTGTAACTTGTAGCATTCTTGCATTCCTCTGCTAAATCAAAATCTCCTGCAACCTCAAATAGCTTTAAATAAGTAAATTTTATATTGTGCATCAAAAACTGCACATGTAGAACCCTTTAAAGAACCTGGTCAGAATGTAGTGGACTCTGATATGCTATCACCTTGCCCTTCCTCACAGCCATCTTTCTTTCTCCACAAATTATAGACTTCCAGCACACAATGCATGACTCATCTAGTGACTTCTCTTTAACATAGAAACCATGTCTGAGATAATATGTCTCCTTTTAGAACTTTGGATTTTTAATATTAATATGCTTTAACTAGTTTAGGTGGGCTAATCAGTATCCAATATTGATTCCAATCAGTTTGAATTTCCATAAACTTCAAAAAAGTTGTGTCAGTCTATACAGAAGCCTTCAGTACAACTGATTGCAAATGTAACTGGAAAGCATTTCATTATCTTAAAAACGTAAAAGAAATAATAATTTTAATTATTAGAGTAATAAATATATTAATAATGAATATTAATTGAAAATTTCTTCAATACTTTGCTAATTTCTTAAGCAGAAGTCTGAAAATTAAAATTTAATAATTCTCATCTCTTATATCCTTTGCAAAAAAATAGTATTATTAAGGCTGTGATGTCTATATTTCACTAATGACAAGAAGTGAACCTTCTATTCATCAAGAAAACAATAAATATATGAAATTATGTCAGCAGTATTATATATCTTTTGAAATTATAAAGAAAATGAATACTTTATTATATAGTAAAAATGAAACAAGCTTTTTAGCGGAGTGGTGGAAGAAGCGAGAAAAAAACTGTCTCTTTTAAGCAGATCACACAAAATGTGACAAAATGTTTTTTTGCCATGCTGATGTAAGAAGACATTTGACCTATTTCACAAAAATTTGGTTCCTGTTACGTCCTGCCAAGAGTGCAGATAGACATAATCTTATTTAACTTTATCTACACAGAAGCTGAATACCTCACATAAACTAAACATATAGTCTGCTTTTATAATCAGTGACAACAGTCACACAAGGTGAATTTTTCTCCCAGATTCTTTCATTCTTCTACCTCTGTTAAATAACTGACATGCCACAGCTAAATTCCGGAAAAATAACATTGTTTGAGGTAATTCCAGACCTCGAAAGCCTCTGCATCTGTGTTCACCAATGATGTAATTAAGTGATTTTCTAAAAACCACATACAACTCCAATATCATATTTTTCTATTGAAACTATTAGAAAGATAACCATTACAGATAATAGAGTTCTGTTAAAAATGCTTCAGAGTAAAAATCCATGTGAAATCACAGCTTATGGGACTTATATATAATATAATGCTGCATGACTCCTCCTTTTTTTGTTGGGCCTTAGAAGTCAAGATTCCTCTGCTTTCATTGCAAAAGTCAATGACCTTATGATTACTTTCTGGTTGCCGTGTATATGCACTACCAGTCCATATCTTCTCAGATCAGTTTTGACTACTTTCCTAAATATACAGGTATTGATATGAATAATGTTGAGTTCTGCCTCACATACTGGGCATATGAAGTAGTAGTGGAATGTCACATATGTAAATGTCAGGTATAATTAAATTTTAAAAAATACTTTCAAACAAAAAAATTAGAAAAGAATACAAAACTTCAATCAACTAGTCATTTTAATAGTCTATCTTTGAGTCATATAATGAAAACTTGAGCAAATCTTGAAAAAAACTTGAGCAAATGAAATATTCATGTGGAGAATACGGCAAAATTTCTTTCTCACTTCAATAAGAGAACAGTTTACCCCTTAAAATATAAAAATTAATAACTCTTGTAATACATCTTTCTCGTTTTGCAGCTGTGCTAATTTGCATATATGACCCAGGATCCAGAAATCTGAAGAAATGAGTAGGCTGGCACAATATTTTATTGAGCTTATGTTAAAAGAAAGGAAAGAGAAAAGCAAGCCAATCATGAATAACAAAAACAAGATAGCATTTTGAAGTACTTTAACACTACAGAAGAAAATCACACCTGAAAGTTTGCTGGTCTTCATTGAAAACATGGAATAACAGTCTGAAGGAATGATAGGATGAACTTTTTATTATGAACAAATGGATTGCTCCATAAATTGTTTAATTTCAGGAGTTAATTACAAATTATATGCAATCACTCTGTCTACTACATCTCTTAAGTAACTCTTCAAACCCTAAATAACTCTTCAGAAGTAGTTAAAGTAGTTCAAGCAGTGGAACTTACAAAGACAAAAGATTTCATGAAGTCAGTACCCAATATAAAATAGTTACAAATGAAAGCTACTGATAAAAGAGGGGTTTTTTTCTGTAAAAATGAGCAAGTCACAGCATGTGCTGCTATTTGTTCTATATATAGAAACGAGTAAAAATATATGAGGAAAAAATATATATTACACGACAAAAGAGAAGGGAAGCTCAATACAGAGGAAAAAAATAAGAAGTAGATTCCAGAGGAAATCAGGTTTTATAACTGCCATTTTTCAGGTTTTATCAATTCCATCAAATAAGGAAGAGTAACTTTCTTATATGATAATCAAATAAGAGCATCTTTGTGCATATGTGGTCTTCTCCTTTCTTCCCTTAGGATAAACTATATTTGTTCGTTCTTATATGCATACCTGATATCTAATATTTTTAAGTCTCCTGTACTTTCTCAGATAAAACCCCCAAAATCTATCTTAATTTCTTTCTATTTTCTCTCATTTTGCTTATTTTTCTTAGCATAAAGCACCATCACTATCATCAAGAAATAGGTATAATTTTTTCTTTTGTAATTTTTGTTTTGTTGAAATTCCAGATTGGACAATCTTCTTTGTACAAGATAATATTGAAACATGCTCAGAAACACTCTTGTTTACCTCTTGTCACTGTGGGGTAAAGAAAATTAAACATGACACAACTGGGAGATGTTCTGTATCAGCAAAACTTTGCACATGTCCTGTCACACCCTCACATACACGTGCACACATACATAACAAATTCCTGTTCATTCAGACAAGCCTCAGTAACAACACCAGTAAGTGAGCACAGCCCAGCCTGGAGAAACATAATATCTACTCGCTCCAGGGTCTGTGTTAGGATGTGGACAGGGCTGGGCACTGACTACTCAAGATTTCTACTTCTGTAAGTATTGGACATCTGTGTGACAATGTTTTCCCAGTCCCTGTGACTGTGTGGGTTTATATCCAGGTGTTGACACAGGCTGCCAGCCAAATAGGTTCATAGAGATATCATGGTGTATCTTTCCTTCCAAGTAAGATCTTGATGCTTGCAGAACAAATCTTTAGTGAAGATACTATAGTCCAAGGAAAATGCTGTAGCTGTAGCTCAGTGATAGTTTGAGGAATTCACACTATAGTTTTAGGAACTGTTTTATATTTCCAAACTGCTGTCAAGATTAACACAGGTTTTCTCAGTCTTGTACTAAGCCATTAGGCCCACCCACATTGCTTTGATGAAGGTTCATTTTTATATAATTTTAGTCATACCTTTGGTAGAGCTTTTGCAGAACTATCTATACACATGGTTATACTTGCTTTTAGATTCTGCAGAAAGCATGTAGATTATATACTTCAATCATGGATACATGGACATCTTGTTGCAAGCTAATGCAGGTAATCTGTACACAATTGTATTAGGACTTGAATATTTCAAGGAATAGATGTTATAGAGTTTGCTGGGGTTTGCTGGTTTGTTTGTTTGGATTTTTTTTTAATTTAGACTATATTGTCACTTTTTTTCAGGGAAGAGCTGTAGAAACATGCTTTGGGTGAATGGTATGTTTTCCTTCTCTGTCTACCATAGTGCAATTCAAATACATCAGACTGATATAAATACCAAGTGTCAAAAGGGAAAAAAAAGGGAACTACAAGGAGTCTTTCTTCTTACAGGATACAAGTCTTCTAGAAACTGTGATGTGACTACACAGATACTATTGAGAAAGCAAAACACTTTTTGAAACAACTTTTTAGTTCTCTGTAGTTGAGGGGTTTTTGAAATTTTTGTTGATAAGAACAGAAATAATGAGCCAGGAAATAACACTCAGTAGTAATTCCCCCAGAGTAGTTGGCCATTTGACCAGAATGAGTACTTGATTAAGACAATATCTAAACTGAGTAGTTCTTTAACAAGGCAAATAAAAATGAACAAGCAAACACCAACAAACAGAACCACAAACAAACAAACCCTCACAAGCAACTTAATTAGTAAATGTGAAAGGAATGGAACTCAGCTCACTAAAATCAGACACCTGTATCTGAACTAGCGCCTCTGGGTGAGATTCAATTGCCTTAACACATATATTTAATGTAATTTTTTACTCTCTGCAATATTTTCCCTGGGTTCCATCATGACTTTAGTCGATCTCATCTTTCACAGACTTACCTGCCATCCCCATGAAGGTATTGCAGGTGCTCCAAACTCCAAAGTTTAAGTAACATCTAAGCACCCCCTCCTTTTAAAAATATTTTTTGATAGCTGTCAGGACATCATGTCCATTTTAGAAGGATAATTATTTTGAACTATTGTAGATATTTTCTTGAGGATTATGACATTACAAAGGCCATTTTTTGACTAAAACAGCTATAATTTTAAATTTTCTTTTGTAAGTATGCATGAAAAAATGATCCAGAATTCACTTCTAGAACCTCCCAAGTAAAAACTACACCTGTATTATCTTCAAAAGAATTTCATGCCAACTTAGTTTTAGCAATAATATTAGAGAAACATATTTTATATATGGTGAAAGATAAGAAGGAACAACTGTATTCTAAAGCCTTCTTGCAGAAACATGTTATTACTGAGCTCTGATAACAAACCCAAAGTTCTGAAAGTCTGCTTTTTAGTCTGTTAAAGTCTTTGTTGAAGCATTGTTATGAAAAATAATTTGGGAGTATTTCAAGAGCCAGATATAGTTATTACGATAATTTTATGAAACAAGTAACTCTAAATAAGGTGATACTTCTTTCCATTAACAATCAGTGAAAAAAAAAAGTTTTAAAAGTAGATGTCATCCCTTCTTTAACTTCCTCCATATTTTAGCAGTTGCATGGAAATCAGGAAATCACCAGTAAGGGCATTTTTATAAGGGGTCATTCTCACATTTCCACTAGGTTTATGTTCTTTTTTCTGTTTTTCAGAGATATGGCTTCCTTATTATTGTAGAATTTCCCATTTCAACATTCTCACCTTGAGAATGAAGATTGGTCTCTAAATCCTTGGAAAATAAACACATTAATAATGATTCAGCATGAATGAATAGGAAAATAAGAAGATCATTCCACTGTGAAACAATAGAAGAGTTGCTATCTGTAATTGCTGTTTCAGCTGATGTCTGGAACTTTTCACATAATTTCCTTAAAGCTGCCTTAAATTATTTCCTTCCTTCACATTTCAGAGCAGCAGAATCTCTTTGATATTAATGCTGTCTATGGAAATGTTCAAACTTCACTCTGTAACTTTATGAGTTCTCTGCTTATTCTTCAGTTAAGAAGAGAGGTCAAAAATATTTTTAAATTAATTTAAAAATCTTCTCAAAATTTCCCATTATCTTTCTACATATTTCTCTGGATAATGGTATAATCTAAGCAAAAAAAAAACCTTAGTTCAAACCAATTGACATGACAGAGAAATAACATGTAAAAAACTTAAATTTCAAAGTGGTTTTAGTCATAGTGAATGGAAACCAAGCCATATACAATGAAAAGCAAGTAATATTTTTTCTGTCATGTTACTGCAAAAGCCCAGGGAGTAAAATCTTGGTCCACACGAAAACATTTATAGAACAAGAATGACATTATATTTTACCTCAGGTAAAAAGCTAAAAGATAAACCAATTTTTCCCATCAGTGATGGCAGTGCAGCAAAATTCATGAACCCAGTTACAGGATGCACATTATAAATGAATCTGCAGTGTGACAATTAAGTATTTAAACTTTTGGATGTTCTTCTTAAGCATGGCCAGAGCTAAAAACCTGGCAAGTGTGCTTGAATTAAAAGTACTAAGAGATCAAACCTAACTGACAGCTATACAATAGCTTTTATTTCCAGGTCCTTGTTAAGCATATTGCTCATTTTCACAGCTTCCTGTGAAAATTGACAGAGTTTGAAAAGGAATGCATAATCCACTTAGCCTAAGGTTGGCATAGCTGGCCTATGTCCATTATGCTAATTTCTGTGCATGCTCTTCTTAACCTGAGAATCAGTGGTTATATCCGTATCTATATCTATCTATATCTATATCATCTATATCAATATCATCTATATTTATATCCATATATATCTACATCATCTATTTCTATCTATATATGTCATGTATTTTAAAGGAAAGTGATAATAGATTTTCCCAGTTCAGGGCAATGAGGATTATTAGAGAAATGGAACATCTCTCCTATGAGGAAAGGCTGAGACAGTTTGTGTTTTCCAGCCTAGAGAAGGTTCCCTGGTGACCTTGCAGTACCTGGGAGGCCTACAAGAAAGATGGAGAGGTAGTTTTTACAAGGGCATATAGTGATAGGACAAGGGGTAGCAGCTTTAAACTGAAAGAGAGTAGGGTTAGATCGGATATTAGGAAGAGCTTCTTTCCTGTGAAAGTGGTGAAGCACTGGAACAGTTCACCAAAAAAAGCTGAGAATGACCCTTCATTGGGAGTGTTCAAGGCCAGCTTGGATGGGGCTATGAGCAATCTGGTCTGGTGGAAGGTGTCCCTACCCATGGTGGGAGTGGTTGGAACTAGATGATCTTTTAAATCCCTTCTAACCCAAACTATAATATGATACTATTTATGCCATGATGATTTTTTGCCTTTTCTTTTATATACCTTTTATATACCCTTTTATGTAGCTTTTATGTATCCTCAGTGCTTTTAGCATGCATACTTGTAATTCCTTAAGTTTGATAACTTAACATAGTCCCAATATTCCGTTAAGCCAGGAGACCAAACAGATCTACAGGAGTAGGCCTCGTAGTTGGAGGCCAGAAAGCCCTATGCTATCCTGAGAAACCAAGGTCCTTTCTAGAACACATCCTGTAAACTAAGATAGGCCCATCCAGAGGAGAATTCCTCAGGATGGGGGCTTAATTCAAGTCTCTCATTGGGGAATCTTTGATAGATATGCTAATTTGCAAGGCCTATAAATTGTATACGTGACCTATTGTGTGTGTGCATTTCGTCACATTCCACCCGGACGAAGTGGTGCACCTTAATGATCCTTAAATAAATACCGAGGTAGAAACCTCTTTTCCCTTAACCGTGCTTGGCTCTTAATTTTAAGACCAGGGAAAGGCAACACTATGATCAAACTTTGTACAGAGATAACATTCACCAAAAAAAAAATCTGATCATTTTTTCTTTGTTTTTTCTTCCTTTCTTGTCAGTAAATAGCTAGGGTTTCTGGGGGGTTTTTTGTTGGTTGGTTTGGTTGGTTGGTTGGTTGGTTTTGGTTTTTGGTTTGTTTTTTTTAATATCATTATTCTTTAGTCATTCAAATAAATCTGGGAAGAATGCGTCAGTAATGACAAAGTGAAGTCAGATGCCAGGAACATGGTACTACCTGCCTCTCCTCAGGTCTTACCTTTTTCTTTAAAAAGAAATTACTTCAGGAGTAGCCTTTTCTAATAAGTAAACATATTTTGAAAGATCTATTGTTTTCCTCTGCTCTGTTATCAGGTTTTCTTGTTCCTATTTAACACTTGTTCTTGGGCAGAAGAGTAACTGACTCACTGGTGTTTCAGATGATATTACTGAGAGAGACTGAGAGAGCAGCAGACATAAAGAGAGAGTGCTATCTCTCTAATTCTCAAAGTTATTTGTTGCTTTTCCAGTCCTTTCAAGAAATGCATAATGCCCAACAATATTAGGGTCTATAGTTTCTCATTTGTTAGTGTTATGCTTGCACAATGCAACAGACAACATAATAAACAATATACCCAAGCCCACAAACCACTGTGTGGGAATTCCTTTTCTTAGGATTTATCAGTTAATATGAAAGCTAATTAGATTCTTCTCTTCACTTGAAATGGATATATTAAATGTCCATTTTCTTTCTTTAGTGCTTTGTCTCTGACCCAGATTTGACTGATTGATTTCTCATCAATCTCAGTCTGTTCCAGATTGAATTCTGCGTAAAATACAAGTTAAGCTCAATCTATTGAGCTATGAGGTTGAAAAGTTGTTACATTTATTAATGAGCTGAACTAGATTGTTATCCTTGTTATCCTCTACAGTTAAGAGGGGGGAAAAGAGAATTTCATGGTAAATATACCATTACTGCTTTTTTACTGCTACCTATTTCTGTTTAGTCAGTGTTTCTTTTCTCTGGAAAAATTGTTCTTTTTCTTTCTTGTGATGTGTTTGGCAAAAGCTCTGCTTGACTTGACTTTTTCAGTTAATTTTAGTGCAAGTCTAAGAGAAACTGCTTGTTGCCTACCTCAAAAAAGGACAGTTCAGGTAAGGGTATTGATCTTGTACTGCCTAAATTTGATTTGGTGGAACCAGACTAGATGATAAGAGTTGTTGAGGGGATTGCATTTGTAGGTGTTTAACCCATATGACTATTAAATGGAAAAGGTCAGCCACTAGTAGAAAAGAAGAAAAGGAGTAGGAGTCCAGTTTCCCAGTGTTCATGGGGGAAAAAACCTTAACATGCATTTTATGTGCTTTTTCCTGGCAGAACTGTCCTGTTTCTCTCTTTTTCAGAATGAACATCTACTAATATAAGAGGTTTTTCATATATATTATCTGTGGGTTTTGTTAGCATAACTAAAGAACGTTCCTTCTTCTGAGCTATGTACAGACTTGTAAGTTAAAATATTTGACCTGTTCCAACTTTGATTTGATACAATTAAGATTCTTGATCATATTCTTTTCTGGCTATTACAGAACAAAGACATTTGATAAACTATTATAGGAAGAGTGCTAAGTACAATGTGTAGCAAGGTAACATTGAAGTATTATAATAACAGGAAAAGCAGATACCTTGATCACATCACATTCAGTCATATATCTCAATTAATAATATCTGAGATAGTGATAGAGCCATCCCACAAAAATAGATTATTTATTCTATCATACAACATTTACATGTTACATTTATAGTCATTAATCTTAACAGATAGTAATCTGACGTTTACTACAGTAGAAATAAAGGAAATAAGTGCAGAACAAATAAAATAGAGCATTTATGCTTTGAATATCACATGCCTGATTTTAGAAAAAAGTGGATTTTTTTTCTTTTTTTTATGTATGGACCTGAAGGAATAAATATTATCTTCCTCAACAAAAGCTATCAAATCCAGTAGAAAGTCAAAGGTGGCATGGTTCTAGTTGTTGGAAAAAAATTGATGGCTGATAAATAGATCTTCCTTCAGCACAAACTAAGTACATGCTCTCAAAACCCATTGTGTGGCAACTACAAGATTAAGGTAATTAAAACCAAGCAAAAGTCCTGCAAGAATTAGTTCTGAACTTTACTGTTGACATGAATTACAGGATCAGCAGCCAATTTAATGAGTTTAGAGCTACTTTTCTCTGAGGCAAGAGCAGCATGCAGAGGCCAGTTAGGCTCAGCCTAGCTGTGCTACTTATGGACTGCTGACGTAGAATAGTGGTTTTAAGTATTCTCAGTTTTTGTCTTATGGTGGAAGGAGCACATAGGATTTAAGATGGCAATATCAGCAGGTTTAGAATGTCTCTGCTAAATTCTTTATAGATTTTAACATTTACTTTCCTCTGTGATATGTATAACATTGACAGAGGTGAAAGAAGTCATTCAGGACAGCTTTATGACTTTCAGCCTTGCTTCATTAAGTGTCTGTTTATTGACACAAACACAGGTGAGCAATAGTATATTCAGAACATTGTTTGGTATACATAACCTGTGGGGTCTTCAGGCTGAATCCAATATATAGATGCTCTATAAGATGCAGTCTTAATCTATTAGAAAGCTGTCAGATGAACTTGAAAGGTTATTTGCAGGTTATCAGTACTGACTGTAGATAGAATTGCAATGGTCACCACACAACATAAATGATGTTTGAGGCTTTATGTGTATTTCCAGGGTGGGAAGAAATTTCTTGCTTCCAAATACATAAAAGAAGTATGGAAATACCCTATTCTCCATAGAAAAAAATCTGAATATTAACTATGCACAAGACACAGCATGGGATTAAAGAATTTAGCTTATGCATAATCTTGCATTAAGAAAATTACTCCAGGTAAATGGAAGTAACTGAGACAGTATGCAATTGTTTTTCTTTGCTTTAGCAATATTTTATTTTCAGATTTTTTTCTCCAACTTTATATATACAAGTTTTTGTATAAAACATCTATGAGCTTCATACCTTCTCTGCAAAATACAGTTATCCATAGTATATTCTTGGAGATATCTTGGAAAAATTGTTTTCACATGTCAGAGACACAGCTTTTGCAGAGTGATTTTGATTCATCGGAATAAGCACTATGGCAGTGAAAGTGTATGTGTTTTATACTTGCAGAAGTATGATTCTTCCACACACAGAATGATGTGGTGTGAATTTTAGTGCTAGAAAGATAAAATGTGAAATAAAGCTTCATAAAAACTTATTTAGTGAGAATATTGTGCATGCATTCTTGTCTATGGACTTGTCTTGGGGTGACATATATATTTACTATATAAATATTTATTTATATATTTATTTATATAAATATATTTATTATATAAATATAATAATCATATTTATTTGTACAATATTCTATGAAGAAACAGTTTAGTGAAGGGTCATGAGAACTGAGAGTTCTAGGCAGGCATGAAATATGACAGCATTTGTTATGGTCACTGTAGGCAAATCACTCCAGTCCTCTTATATGGCAGGATGGGTTTCTGACATCAGTTATGAGCACGATGCTCTGTAGAACCAAGCCAAGATTTAAGACAAAAGAATTTTGGAATATTACCCTCACACAACGATTACAATATATAAATGTAGATATGTAACGATATCGAATTGATCATGAAATTTTGTCTTTCCAGTGAGACCTGTTGTCTCCCTTTAAGAACTTTCCTCCCATACCTATTAATATTTCTCTCCATCGTGTGAAGATCTTGGTTAAAACATAATGTAACAGTGTCTAAACAGTTAAATAGTTTTTTGGAGTCTGTGAATAAGTGATGCTCTGCTGTGTACAATTAAGATTCATAGAGAGTAGGATTGATGAGTAAAGGACAATGGGAGACTGTTTTGGGAAAGAACTAAATGGAGGAAAGAGATTCAAACTGGGGATGTTTCCAATTGGCAAATTAATTGTGGAAAAGTTGAGTTTAATAAGTTTTTATAGTTGTAATTAATCATTTATGTATTAAGATATTGAATATCTTGGGCTTGTGTACTTTTATTTCCTTCATTTTCATACACCTGAGTTTGAGAGTTTTATAGCTATTTTCATGTCTTAAAATATGAGGACTGGTTTGTTGCATGGAGACACAGGCCAGTCTGCCCACAATTAGTTTTCATGAGCCAAATAATAAAGACCAAGTGGTAAATTAATGCATAAATCACAACATTCTAATAGAGAGATCAAAGACAAGGTTTTATTCAATCATTTGGACTCTGTTTACTAATTAGCATTTTCTCTTCAGCTTTAGCTTGCTCAAACTTTGCCATTTCACGACAACCAATTCTCTCACTGTCTTGGAAATTTTCCCATGCCAAGTGCACATTACGTCTTAATATTGTCAGTGGAAAGGAGAAAGGGAAAGAAGCTAGAAAATCTGTGTGAGAACTTAGATGTGAAGAAAACAAGATGAGGAATGTTTGTATAATATCCACAACACACACAATAATTTTCACAAAATTAGTGATATTTATTTTAAAACACAGGTACTCTTACTGAAACATCACTAGGATAGAATTATTATTTTGTTTAGTAATATGTATTTTTCAACTTAAATTTATTAATGGACACATTATATTTTTTTCCTAAGAAGCGTTTCCTCTTAATTTAAAAAGCTTTTCCTTAACTAAGAAAAACTTTTCCAGAGACTTTCCAAAGTCTCTCCATAAGTAGAAAGAGAGTCTTTAAGTTCTCTCCCACATCAGTTCCGTCAGTTAATGCTGGTATTAACATATCAGTATTAACATGTTTGTATTCTGAATACATTAGTAGCTCCCTTGCATGTGTGCAAATCTGTATTTTCTGAAAATTGGTGATGAAAGTTATACTAATTTCTGAACAAGGTACAGCTGTAAAGCAATCCATATTCCCAACTTTAATTATTTAGTAGAATATTACTATCAAATATATTTTTTTCATGATAAGCAAAGAATTCATTCACTTGTTGCCGCATTCAACTGGATGGTCTTCTACTTTAGCGCAGAAATTTTAATTCATAGTTTTTCTGCTAAACTTTTAAAATTTGATTTTCTATTACTTCAGTTGCCAAGACTGTTTGTTCTCCTTACAAAATAGCCTGGTTATCCTATGCAACAGTGATCCTCTTCCTGTAATTTCATAGTTCCTCCCTTTGGTTGCCCTTGGTTTACTTGTCTTGAAGAAAGCAAGGTCAAATCTGCTGTATTCATTTGTCTGGAAAATTGGCTTATCCAACAGAGAAAGGTTTATGTACAACTTAGCTTCAGCCATCTTTGTTATACCCCATATTACTACACATAAAAATTTATTTGAGATGTAATTTAAACATAGATATTAACTTTTTTATGACATTAATGACGTTGCCTTCAAAATTATTTTGATGTCTCTTATGCCACAACACAGGGAGAATGTTGTTATTAGCAGGATATTGACTGCATACATCAGAAGAACTGGAGTTAAAAAGAAAATATAGGAAGAGGTAGAAATGCAGTATAAGTATTTTTCTAGATGCCTTAAGGCTGTTTAGGCGTTATAAATCTATGCCTAATTGCCTTGTGGTTATTAAATTGCCTTCTCCAAAATAGGATTATCTAGCAGTTTAAAATCTCAAAACCTCATATGTTTCCTGCTTCTCTCTCAGTCATATTTATCATTCAGGAAGCCTTTTAGCTTTTCATTCATAAAAAGCAAGCAAACAAAAACAGTTTGGCAATATTCTCAGATTGTTACCACAAAGTAGTATTAATGAAGATACTTTTGTAGCCAAAGCTTATGTTTAAATGTCATTTTTTATTGTGGCATTTGTTGTTGTTGTTGTTGTTTTTGTTGATTTGGGACTGTTCAGGTTTTAGTTTTTATTTTCTTCTGACTTTTGTTTGTTTGTTTGTTTTTTAATTTTTAAGCCCATATTTTTAGAAGAAAGAACATTTTAATCAAAATCTAAACATTTTATTTTAGCAATTTTCTTTCTTCATTCATGTTATGAATGTATAAACTTTCCTTATAAAACAAGCTGTTTCAGAAATAATTTCTTAAAATGAACAAAACATTTAATCCCCAATATACCTATACTTAATTTAAATTAGTTTTGATTTTCTTTTGCTTGGTATTACATATAGTAATTTCTTTCAGTGCAAAATGGATTTGAAAGTATACTAAATCAAAATATTAATGTTTTACACCAAGCATGCCATCAACTCTCTCTTTAAGTGACAGCATTTAGTACAACATATATTTCATGTCTTTATCTTCTTGAGAAGACCATCCCAAAATCAATTTTTTATATACTGCCACCCAGAGATCTCAATGTGGTATCTTTAGATGTTACACCACAAATACAAAATCGTCTAATACTATACAAGGTATATTTAGTTATTTAGTTAAAATAATTTTCGCATGAATAGCTACTCTGCCACTGGCAATTTTGATACATATGACAGAACAACATTAGCGCTTTAAATGGGAAAAAACGAGGTGAATATTAAAAATTAAAATCTAAGGCAATTTTTTTCTACCTTTTAATGAAACTAGTAACTAGAGCTAAGAAGGAAACACGAGACTAGCAACCTACCTACCGATCAAGGAACTTCTTTTTGGAATGTGAAGAGTCAGGACTTCATTTGGAGACATGAATATTAGAATATACATTGTTATTTATCTCTTATAATAAATAAAACATAGAGGTAAAAAACTTCAGATTTTTCATATAAATAAATACTTC
>VZTD01001641.1:0-10592 GCA_013397725.1 Rhagologus leucostigma
CTGTGCCCCCGCCGCCGCCTGACTGGGCCTTTCTCCTCTGCCCAGCTACGGCTTCGTGGAGTTCGAGGACTCCCGCGACGCCGACGATGCCGTGTACGAGCTGAACGGGAAGGACCTGTGCGGGGAGCGGGTTATCGTGGAGCACGCCCGCGGCCCCCGCCGCGACAGGGACGGCTACAGCTACAGCAGCCGCAGTGAGTCCGGGCCCGTCCCTCCCCGCGGGGCTCGGGGCGGCGGCGGGCAGGGCCGGGGGCGGGCAGGGCTCGGCTGGCACCGAGCCCCGGGGCTGGGGGGGTCGCTAGCGGGGGGGTACCCGGTGCACCGCTGGGGTTCCAGCGTTTTCCCCGGCACCAGCGACGCTCTCGGGTATCCCGGAGCAGTTCTGGTTGCCAAATCGTGGCGTTCTAGAAGGGGTTAGCTCTGCTGATTAACGGCTCCAGTATTCCTGGGAGCGTTTAGATGTGACAGCGATGTTGCATCAATAATGTTAGTGTATAAATATCGTTGTGTAACTGGGGGAGAATCGCTCAGCTGTGAACTTTCATGTGATTGATTCAGTTGGATATATGGGAAGGGTGGGGGGAGGTTTTGGAGCAGGAATCTGTTGTGCTTAAGGGGGGGTATTGTAAATATTTGTATGCTCAGCTCACTCTTGTAGCTTCTTGAGCTGAGCT
Organism: Rhagologus leucostigma; assembly: GCA_013397725.1. NCBI lineage: Eukaryota > Metazoa > Chordata > Aves > Passeriformes > Rhagologus > Rhagologus leucostigma. The sequence continues at coordinate 675 of VZTD01001641.1, forward strand.
ATGTAGAGCTTGAACGGCCTAGTACTGTAATTAAAAGTACTAAGGTTGATTTTTCGGTTGTGTCTGGAAGCGTGGTGTTGGGGGGGGTGGGTTTCTGTCTTTTTTTAAAAAAATCAAATGTATGTTGTTTTAAAATTGTTGCATGTTCAATTCAAACTTTTTAACAAGTCCTTGATGTTTCAATTTAAAAGTGACCAGTGGGGCTGAGGCTGTGTCCACTGAGGCTAAGATGACTGCCTTTCCTGGCCATGGCTTTTCCATACATTGTGTGACCCTTGCCCTATGACCCTTTGGCTGACCTTACCGGAAGCCATGACGACAGCAGCCTTTTGCCATTAGACGCAGGGTGATGGTGAGGATTCCAAGGGTTAGACAAAACTGGTTAAACTGAACTAGGTGACTGTTACCTTGCGTGTTTTGTGGCCAAACCACCACCAAAAACCTCATACTGTGATGTAAGTACTTAGTGTAACTAGTAAACGTTTTTGTAAAATGTAGAAATGCATGTAATCAGTTAAGTTTTATATTTTACAATGTTCTGTAAAATAAAACTTAGCAAGGTGAATCTAATAAGGAGCAGTCACTCTCTAACAGATCTTAGGAGCACAGACTTGTAGGATGTTAGTCTGTTTGATTTGCCATTAATATAGATCATGGCAAAATTGCAAAGTTTATTGGAGGCTTAGCGAAATAAAGTCCTACTCCAGTAAATATGACTGTTAAACTAACTTTTTCAGAACGTTGAGCTTCCTTCATGCTAGGAGACGACCTAACTTTGTTTCTTTGTACAATCAAGGTGGGGGTGGTGGCGGATATAGCAGTCGGAGACAATCGGGACGAGATAAATACGGACCGCCCGTTCGTACAGAGTTCAGGCTGATTGTTGAGAACCTTTCCAGTCGCTGTAGTTGGCAGGATTTGAAAGTAGGTATTGATGTTCTGTGTGAAGTCTGTTGTGAATATCAGGAAGCAATAACTTCCTTTAATAGCAATGTTGATTTTGATGCAGTAGAATAATTAAAAAGTGTTTGTTCTCATTGAGTGCTGCTTGCAGAGCCCCACATTCTGTAACTGCCCTGTGCTCCCCGCAGGATTTCATGAGGCAGGCTGGGGAGGTGACCTATGCAGATGCCCACAAAGAACGTACAAATGAAGGAGTGATCGAGTTCCGGTCATACTCTGACATGAAGCGTGCCCTGGACAAGCTGGATGGCACAGAGATAAATGGCAGGAAGATCAGGCTGGTGGAGGACAAGCCACGCTCCAGCCACAGGCGATCCTACTCTGGCAGCAGGTCCAGGTAACTCGGGGGACACGCTGGCCACTGCAGCAAAAATGGTGACACTCAGCATGGGGATGGGTACCCTACCTGCAGCAGTTGCCTTCAGCTGATGGTTTAGGAATAGGAGGAGGCCTATTCCTAAAGGGAATGGAATATTATCACTGGATAGGGAATATTATCATCATACAGCAAAGCCATGCTTAAGCAGTTTTTCACATGTGAAACCTCAGATGTGATTCACTGACAGTACATTGAGCCCACCCTGGTGGGACCACCCTTGCCTTGCTCTCGAGAAGTTCTGTAGCAGCTGTTCTCTGTTAGATTATGCTACTAGATAGCACAATGTATTAGGTGCATTCAGGAAGATTCTTCCCTGTGAGGGTGGATTTCCCAGAGAAGCTGTGGCTGCCCCATCCCTGGAAGTGTCCAGGGCCAGGTTGGACGGGGCTGGAGCAATCTGGGATAGTGGAAGGTGTCCCTGCCCATGGCAGGGGGTGGAACAAGGTGATCTTTAAGATCCCTTCCATCCTATACTTGATGATGGAGGGGACAGCAGGCAAAGAGAAAGGGAATGACATTTTAAATCTCTGCAGGTCACGATCCAGGAGACGGTCTAGAAGCAGGAGTCGGAGAAGTCGGAGCAGCCGCAGCAGATCCCGTAGCATCTCCAAAAGCCGTTCCCGGTAAGTGCCCCGAGAGTTAACGCTGCCAGTGCAGGAACTCCCTCACTGACATGTTTACAGCTGCTGGATGTGCACTGCAGGCCAGGGAGGATAAACTGTCTCTCTCTTTGCAAGATCTAAATCCAGGTCACGAAGCAAAGACCGCTCCCGTTCCAGATCCAAAAGCAGGAAGTCCAGATCAAAGAGCAAATCGAAACCCAAGTCTGACAGGGGTTCACGCTCGCACAGCAGATCCAAGGAGAAGTCTGAGAAGTCCCGGTCCAGATCCAGGTCCAGGTCTCGATCTCCCAAAGAAAATGGTAAAGGGGATGCTAAGTCTAAGTCCAGGTCCAGGAGCAGGTCTCGCTCCAACTCTCCGCAGCAGCAGCCGTCTGCCAAGGCTCGCTCCGAGTCACCGCCCAAAAGAGCTGCGTCCAGGTCCCGCTCCAGGTCTCGCTCAAAGTCCCGCTCGCGATCAAGATCCAGTTCAAGAGATTAGGACTAGAACTCTCCTCTCACCTTGCACACTATTACGGAACATTTTCCTACCTGTCAGGCCATTAGTGTTATGTTAGTACTTCAGAAGTTGGTTTTTTCTCTTGCAGGAGTGAATGGCCTAAGAACTAAGTCATAAGGCATAAAGGTTTAATTTGTATCCCAAATTTGACAATATGAGGTGGAATGGTGGTACAAAGCAGGAAAAGTCCCCCTTTTGTAGAAATTGAGCTGAAAGTTTGATTTTATAGCATTTCTGCAGGAGTAACTTAACTACTCTTAAATGCAAAGTGGTTTTTATATTAAAAATGAACTGAATATAAACAGGCTTAAATATGGGCTTTTTGAAAGTATCCTTTTTTCCTATTTTTTTCACAGCATTAGAACTATGGGTGTCATTAGCTTCATAGGTTTCAGCTTGCTGCCAAAGGCAGGATTGCCTTGCTGGGCAGGTCACACAGTTTATCTTAATTCTGGAAGCAGGCTGCAAACTGTATAAACCAGTAACAGCACTAGGAAGGTTTTAGACCAGCAATAAACTCAAGTTGGAGGACTTATGTTGTACCTTAACTTGCCAAAAGAACATTCCCCCAATGCTGAGACTGTATTAAAGGTAACAAAGGTACTCTGGAACCTGTATCCTACAGTATTGCTGAAAACCCCTTCGTTCCAGACTTGAAAGAATAAAAGCTTTCTGACGTTTCTTGCTTGAATCTCAAGTGTCACTGTTGTCAGACACGAAGGTGTCTCTTGGCTGTGGTCCAAGTCACTAGTATATTGTATGGTTTGTCAGCCTCTGAGTCCCCATTGGATATGAAACCCAGGTAAAGAAATCTGTCTTCCCTCCCTTTTGACTCACTTATGTTAATGTTTTGCTTCAGACTAGGAGAACTATAATCCTCTTGTGTGTAGGTCCGAACTTTATTGGAAATGTAATCTCTTGGAGCTAGAGTTCTAGTTTTAACAAAGGCTTTGCTAAACCACAGTTGCCAATTCACTTAAAATGTGGAATAGGACTCATCCCCAGAATTCCCCTTTATAGTTAAATTGATTTTTGTAACATGCAGTAGCAAACATTAGAACTGCCTTGTACTCTTTATACAACGTGTAGTTTGACTTGTATAAAATTAAATTGGTGACTCAAACTCTTGTGCTCATTGCAGTGAAATGGGATTCTTGCTCTGCCTTGTGCTGGGGAAATCACAACTTACCCTGCTTTTATGGAGAAACTTCTTTGGTTTAGGGAGAGACTTGGTAGCTCTTGAAAAGCTCTTGGTGGTGTGCTTGAGACCAGCACAAGCTCTTTGTGTCCCAGTTTGTCACCTTGTCCTTTCTGCAGGTGTGGCTGGGTGTGACAGCTGCACCTCTGGTCCCAAGTTACACACCTGCCCAGAGGAATTGGGTCAGCACAGGGCACATGTGAAATGTTACTTGATGCCAACCTGTCTTTCCTGGAATGTCTTTATGCTATAAACAATTCTCTTGAAATACAGTTTCTAACCATTTCCTGATCATCTCTAGAAAGCTGCACTTTGTCTGTTGCAGGTGAGTATCCATGCTGGTGGCAGAGGGGATCCTAGGGAGAGTGGCCAGTTCTGAGCTCATGTTCCTGGAACCTGGAATGGTTCCATGCCTGGTGTTGCCATAAGATCAGGTTTTCAGCCTGGGTGCTGCAGTGTTATCTGCACCCAACCCTGGTGGTAATTTGTGATAAGGAGTTTTTGGGTTAAATTGGAGCTGTTTGGTGAGGGTGGTGTATTTTAGAATAATGAGTAGAAAAATGGTATTGCAGTGTTGATTACTGCAGGATCTCAGATGGGAGGGGAGTGCTGGGGGCTTCCTACAGAATTCAGACTGGGCAAGAACAGGTTTACAGCCTAAGGTACACTTGAGTACATAATTAAACTTGAGTTAAGCTGCCTTGGTTATACTTCTGATCATGGAGTAGGTCAGACTTCAGAGAGAACTGCTCTTTGTTAAACAACTTCACAGAGAACTGGTAAAATACACATCACACTCCTCAAAAGAAGGATTTGGCTTGGAGCTCAGCAGCTTGAAAGGTACACGTGCATATTTCCTGTATGTGTCTGTGTGATAACAAGATGTTGATCATTCTTTGTAGATACAATCCCTTTCTAAAACTGACGCCAGTGCCAGCCCGAGGATGTCTCAGCCACTCCAAGGCTGTGGGCACCCCAGCCTTGGTCAGCAATGCAGAATGAAGGCTGTCAACCAGCTACACTCACCTTTCTGAAACGAGATTGCTGTGACAGTGGTTATGCTTTGAGTTCTCTTTATTAATGAATTACAGGGAGGGGCCAGATTGCATTTAACCAATTTACCTGAAACTCCTTTAAATATCAAGATTTCCTTCTGTGTTACTGGAGCCACGGTGCCTCTCTCCTTCGGCTGCTGCCCTTTACTGTGCAGATGAAGCAGGGATTCCTTGGCATGACTCATCCTTCTGGATGGGTTTCCTCTGGAAAGCCAGCAGGATTTTGGTAGTGCCAGAGCCTGAGCCAGGCAGTGAAGTGCATGGCTTGTGATTATGCCGTAAGGAACCAGCAAAACCCAAACCCTCAGTGTTCCAGCTCTGTCAGCAGCACTTTTTGTGGGAGTGGAACACTCTGAGGCTGGTGTGTGTTGGTGATCACAAGTGTGATTATTCCCGAGATCTCTTCTGGGTGTGATGAAAGGGGTTGGGATAAATGTCCGTACAAGAGTAAAAGGCTACAGGACCTGCATGCTGGCTGCATGTGCTTTGCTTTGCCTGCAGCACCAGCAGCAATAGTTTGGTGGCAAAACTCCCTGACATTGTCATAACTCAGTTTTTAACCTGACCCTGGAAACAACTTTTTGGTTATGTGCTTCAGAATTGGGCTACCTGACTTGGTTTGGTTTTTTGGTTGGGTTTCGTTTGTTTGGGTTTTTGTTTGTTTGGTTTTGGTTTCAGGGGGTTTTTTTTGGTTTTGGCATTTGGTATAATCAATAGAAATTTGAAAAAAAAAAAGAGAAGCTTGCCTTCTCATCAGATGTGGGCTGCAGGATTGACAAAATCTACGTGTCCTCTAGCAAATTGTGAGGGAGAAATCAACACTACCATTAAAAGTGAAACTTAGAATCTGGGGCTGTATTTGCAGTCTGGTCCTGGCTTTTTCCTATATTTGAAAAAAGCATCCCTCCATGTATTTTGGTTTTTGACATAAATGCAAGTTTCATTCTTAAACCATAAAATCACAGACTGGTTTGGGTTGGAGGGACCTTAAAGCCCTTCCAGTGCCACCCCTTGCCATGGACAGGGACATCTGCCACCAGACCAGATTGCTCCAAGCCCTGTCCAGCCTGGCCTTGGACACTTCCAGGGATGGGGCAGCCACAACCTCTATTTGATTCACTTGTTATTTGATTCTACATCAGGAAGAGCTGTGTTGCTGTAAGGAAGGGCACAACTTCTGTGTCTGATGCACACTGAAGTCTCTCACCTTGCAAATAGCACTGCTTGGAGCAGAGCTAAGGGGCCCAAATAAGTGACACTCCTTTTTCCTACTATAACATTTCTACCTCTAAATTCTGTGGTTTCAGACTGTTTACAATTGGGAGATGAGTCTGTCCCAGTCCTGACTGTAACCACCTTTAGATGAGCAGTGGGGGGGGGGGCACTTAAAACAATTCCTGGATTTCTTCTTCACACGTGGAATAACTTGAACTATTTCCAATTCCTACTGAAGTCTAGTTTAGATTGGCACTATAAGATCCACAGAGCAATTTCATACATCAAAGAGCAAAAGCTGTGAAAGCAGGGACTTGGCTGAGGAGCCTGGAAATCCCAACAAATAGCTGAGGTGCTGGGAATGTCCTTGAGAGGTGATGCAAACTCTGGGATCGTTTGAAAGATGCATCATTTGGATGTGGTTGGTGGTGAAGATCCTGCAAACACCCTCAGCAGCTCTTTGCTATGTCCTGGCTTTGTCAGGGCTGTTTAAAGCAAACAGGAACATGTTACTTTAAAAGGTGAGAAGCACAACTAACACAAATACCACTCTGTGTAGTGGCAGCAGTTCAGGGATTTTATCTATGTGTCCTTGGGATCATAATGGTCGCTTTTACACTGTGATCAGCCCTTTTCCCCTTTTTTTTTGTGGTTAGGTGAAAAGGATGAAATAGCAGAATATGGGCTCAACTCTCACAGCTCCCTCACACGTTATTAGTTTGCTAAATGTGTGTTAGGTGTCAGAGGGGAAGTTTCAGCTGTTTCATAATCCAGTAAAAATTTGCAATAAACAAAGTGCTCCGAAGTGGCTCATAAACTTCCACCCTTTTAGCAACATCTGTCATTACCAGGCTGGGTTGGAAGCACACAGGTGTGTTGCTGTGGGAGAAGGAATGGCACAGCAGTTGGTATGATCTACACCACTGAAAACATGCTGACCACAGGAAGATGTCTGCAGCTAATGCCATGACTCAGGGTGCGGTTCACACCAGCTTGTACTAGGACTCAAGTTTTGGGCACAATTCTCGGAGATTCTCTGGGTCAAGGGCAACGTCCTCTTGTTCACAGAAAGTGGACAAGCTTTTGCAGGCTTGTCTAATTTAGAGTATCTCGAATACTCGTTTTATTCATTTTTGAAGCAGAAGCTCAAGTTTTGCTCCAGTGTTTTTCCTTTCAGCAAGAACTGAGTACAGTGATTTCAGTCCAAAATACCAAAAACAGTGGAGGGAAAGCTGCAGGTGACACCAGGGTTGGAAGTGACAGCCTGTGGCTGGCATGTGGATGGAGTGGGGGGGGTGTAGATTTATTACTGGTGTGTGCAGCTCCTGGAAGAGGATTATCCTGTAAATGGGAATAAGAAGTTACTGCTGTTAAGCCAGCAGGTGGTAACTGGATCCCAGTTCATGGGCCTGGTGTGACCACAGTGCACAACTGCACTCAGGTGAGCTGCTGGGAGCAGAGCAGTGTTCCCCCCAGAACGGGGTAAAGTGCAAAATGCTTTCACTGGCACAGCTCATGTGCTCCTTGTTCTGCTCAGCATCTGCACGAGAGGAAAATAACAGCACAGTCTCTTGTGATCACAGTGGTGACAGGGCTGCTGTGCAATTCACCTGGGGGGTGCCACAGCAGCTCCTGTTCTGCTCAGCTCTGGTACAAGCATGGAGTAAGTGCTGACAGTAACGGGAGACACAAGAAAAGTATTTCTAAAGAGCCTCTCCAGTTACCTTGTCTGGGTCTGTTTGCTGACAATTAAAACCAGTTGCTCTGTGACACTGAAAGTGTAATCCACCACTTGCCATCATTCAGGTGTCACCTGTGTACATGTGGCAGCCCAGCCCAGAACTGTTTTGTAGTTCTCCACACACAACATCCCCCTGGAAAGCATGAAACTGATACACAGCATTGCAGTGACCTTCCCAGTGGGAATAAAAGCTGCGGATGGCAGCAGCTTCCTGTTGCTTCATGTTTTATGAGGTCTCTCTCAGGCTTTTGGGACATGACTGTGGGTGAGGACAGGAGTGACAGGCACTACCATCCTATGAATAGCAGGATGTTGTGGGGATGAACCCCAGCCAAATGAGTCCCAGAGCAGCACAGCCCTGCACACGCTGGGTCTCGCAGGACTAATGGCACAGCAGAGTTGAATAATCCATGTCAGAAAAAATTAAATCATAAAAGCATTACAAAGAGCTAAGTTTAAGTAAACAAAAGTGCATAGAATCACAGAATAGCTCAAGCTGGAAGGGATCCATAAGGATCATCAAGTCCAAAACCCTGCTCCTGGCAGGACCACCTAAAATTAAACCACAGGGACTGAGTGTTGTCCAGACCCTCCCTGAACTTGGGGCCGTGACCGCTTCCCTGGGGAGCCTCTTCCAGGCTCTGAGCAGCCTCTGGGCCAGGAACCTTTTCCTAATGTCCCACCTGAACTTCCCCTGAGGCAGCTTTGTTCCCCCTCCTCGGGTCCCGTCGCTGGTGCCAGAAGGGGGAGATCAGCACCTGCCCCCCGGGAGGAAGGTGCAGACAGTGATGGGGTCACCCCTCAGCCTTCTTTCCTCCCCGCTGAACCGGCCTCAGCCGCTCCTCCCAAGTCCTGCCCTCGGGACCTTTCACCATCCTGGTCCCCTCCTCTGGGCACACTCCAGCCTTCGGGTGTCCTTTGTGTGCTGGGGGCCCATACTGTGCCCAGGACTCAAGGTGAGGCTGCCCCAGTGCAGAGCAGAGCAGGACAGTCACCCCCCTGATGTCCCCTGGGTAGGGCTGACCCTTGGGGCTGCCAGGGCACTGCTGGCTGCTGTTCCACTTGCCCTCAGCCCAAACCGCCTAAGCCCCTTCCCCAGGACAGCTCTCCAGCCCCCAAGGTGTCAGTTCAGATCCTTTCCAACAGAGGTCACAGAAATGGAAATTGAGGCACAGAGAGGGAAATGGTCTGAGGTTACATCACCCAGAGGGCTTGCTGGGAAGCCAGGGCTGTTTCTTCTTTCTTACCTAATGGAGCTGTTTCCTGGGAATTCATCATTCTGAATTCATGGTTGTGTTTTTACAGCAAGCACAGCCAGGAACAGGGAACTGATGGGAGAAGGGGAATGCTGGGTTGCTTTTCAAGTGACTGAGTTTCACTCTGCTCTCAATTCAAATCCGTTTGACCTTCCCTCTGCAGCATAAAAAGATTGATATGGGAAAATCTTTTTGTACACTGTGCCACTGGAGGTTTATTTGAAAATGGGGAAGAAGGCCGTAACAGCAAAGGAAATATGTTGTTACTTCCCTCCTGATCTGCAACATCGATTGCTTCATCAGTGTCTGTGACTTAATATTTTTAATGTATTAAAAATTTTAGAGTACAAAACGCAAGGTGGCAAGGAACTTGCAGATACATGAAGACTGTGAGGTTGTTCCTACAATCTCCAAAGTGAGCAGGAACACTCTGTGCCCCAGGTTTGGAGCAGCCAGAGCTGGCTGTCAGGGTGAGGAGGCAGTCACCTCTCCCCAGCCCATCCAAAACACATTGAGGGCTCTTCTCAGAAGCTTTTTGTACATTTGGCCCTTGTGCTTCCAGCCTTGGTTCCTTCCACTCCCACTTTCTGCAGACAGACCTTGTGTAAGTGTCTGAAGACACTTCTTACATGGCCACAGAATACTGAAGGGTGGGCAGGTGAGCAGCCCTGGGTTTGACCAGAACCCTTTGGAAGCGCTACTGCAATGTGTCCGTCCTGCATTTCCACTACAGGACCAGCTGGAGTGATCCTTTCACTTCCCAGGGATCTTGGGGATGTTGCGTTCTCTGGTCCCTCTTTGGGCCTGTGGTTGGAGTGCCGGGGAGGGGAGTCTGCCCTGGTACCGATGCCAGACAAGGCCTGGGGAGCTGCTATGGTCTCCAGGGCCTCTCGGCTGCTGTGGAGGACACGTCCCCATCGCTGTTGTCTGATTCCTCTCAGAGGAATGTGTGGTTAATCACACAATTTTAGAATGGGTTGGACTGGGAGGGA
>VZTD01001642.1:0-49028 GCA_013397725.1 Rhagologus leucostigma
GGATATCAGGAAGAAGTTTTTTATGGAAAGAGTCATAAAGTACTGGAATGGTTCACGTGGGGAGGTGGTGGAGTCACCATCCTTGGATGTGTTTAAAAAGAGATTGGATGTGGCGCTCGGTGCCATGGTTTAGTTGAGGTACTAGGGCAAGGGCTGGACTCGATGATCTTGGAGGTCTCTTCCAACCTAGTGATTCTGTGATTCTGTATGTGCAGACTTGGGGTTCAGCAATTTACCATTGCACCTGAAAAACACTGCTAATACTTTTTAAAGTTAAATTGCACAATCCTTAGGCAGAATAATTTCCCATAGGAACTGTGTTTACCTAAGGATTGTAGGACTTTGTGCACCACTGTTTGTAAACATGATCACCCTTAACCCTTAGAACAGAACCAAAAGAGTTTGTTACCTTTTAGTAAAATACGGTAAATATTATCTTGAATTCAGGCTGTATGTTAAAGCTCAAGGTTCTTAAGCAGTGATATTTTGCTGTCTAAAAGATGAAGTAAAAAAAGCCATTTAGGCCACCTGTTATTAAGGAAAGACAACTCAGTACTAACATTTTTCTTTCCTGGTTAAAGAAAATGGTGTCTGAGGAAGCTGCTCTGCCAGACTAATTAGACCAATACAGGTTTTGTCAGCTTGGTTCTGTCCGCTTCCATGAGGAGCTGCTTGCTGAATGGGTACTTTAAGCTCCTCTCTGATAAGGAAACTGTCTAAAAGCTGCATCACAGGACTTGTGGAGAAAAGGCAGGTGTTATTTCCCACACGGACACAACACACTGGTTTTTATGGTTGTGCTCAAATATGTGAGTATGCTTGTATATAAATGATGTAAAATCTATTGAGACATCCTTGAAAGTGTCTGTAAATGTGTATTTCTTGAAATTGCTAGATCATGTGTCAATAGTCAAATTAGTTCCACTAAGATAAAGCTTATGTACCCTGTGTCGCTTGATGATCTGCAGGACATTTAAGGTTGGCTTAACGGAACTAATTTTAAGGTTTGCTAGTAATGTCATTCTAATCTAGTGTATGTTGGCTGGAATTCTTCCTGGTTTGACATTATTTTAAAGTCCCAAATGTAAGGTTAATGGGGTGTTTTCAGTGTAATATCAGAGAAAGAGAGAGAACAAGGAAATGTCAGCAAGATGACTCTAGAACAAAACTGTTGTAACTCAGCATAGTTTCCAGTATATTCCCATTTATGCTAGGATTGTTGCTGGAACTAATGAGGTTTGAGAGCACTTAGCACTGTCAAATCACAATGGAGTCCAGAGACTTTCAGTAAAACCTTTTTATAACAGAGCTGTGGAAGCTGAGGGCTTGGAATCCTGAGAGGAACAGTGATTCACACTGCAGAATAACACAACATATTGCTGAATACACAAATGCTATAGAATTATGGCTATATATATATACATAAAATTTAATCTTGAAAAATGAATTTGAATATTTTGAACATTGCTCACAAAAAACCAGAAATCTTTTCGTACTCACAGAAAAAGACAATACCTGTAGAATATGCTATCTCCTGTGACAAGACAATGGGAAACAGAACTGTCAATTCATTGTGTGCTTCCACAAGTAAAACTACAGTGATAATCAGAGGATATTTTAGTAAAACAGCCAAATTATCTACCCCCCTCTTCAGTGGAGCACAAGACTAGGATTTAAGGCATGTTAGTCTGCTACTGTTTTGACCCTACTGAGTGACGATTCTGTTTTGGACACATATGGTGGATTTTCTGCAGCAATGAGAGAAGGGAATCTGCAGGAGGATTATTTTCTCTAAATCAAAATGATGATTTAAAAAATGTTGATCGTGTTGACTTCCATCTAGTTTAGTTAGGTTTTTTGTTCAGTGTGGGATTTAGCTGTGAATTGGGAAAGCTTAACATGATGAACTGATGTTTGTGGAGACATACACATGTGTACATTTCGTTGTGTTTTTAGCAAGCTCTTTGTCCTTGAAAGTAACATGCAGCTCAGTAGGGAATCTGGGTTGAGGCAGCTACCAGGATCAAACTCACTGCTATATGATAGTTGTTTAAAACGTGTGGTATGCTTCAGTATGCAATCTTTAAGCAAAACAGTTCTAGCTTGTGGCTGTTGCTACACAGACAGTATGCAGATAAGTCACAAATAGCTGAGCATATGTGTGGTGCAAGGTTAAAACAATAACAAGCAGGTCGAATCATTCAAACACTGGAAATCACTTTGACTCCAGGCCAAAAGCTTAGCTGGAGATGATATCAGTATGGGATAAAAAGAGGATAAACTAACAGGCTTAGCAGTCAGCTTGTTGGAGTCAGCATACAGTATCTATACTTCCAGCAGTAGAGCAGATGGTCATATATTTAAGGAAGCACCAGACAGGGAGTCAGGAGATCTGCATTCTATTCCTAGCTCTGCAGCAGTGTTCCTATGTCACCTTGGGGAGTCACTTTTTTCCCCTTTTTTCTTAATCTTTTAAGTAGTGGAAATAATATTTGCTTGTCTAACAGGGCAGTTGAGAAGCTAAACTGATGCTGAAAAAAAATGCTCTGAAGCTCTGAGAAGAATGCATGGAAGACATGCAAAGTAAACTTGTTTGGAAGAAAGGACACCACATGGTTTCATGTGGCATGTTTGTGCCACATATTTACGACCTTTCCTCTCCCCAGAAAGTGCCATGCCTTTTCGCGCACAATTTTCAAGGAGGGAATAAATGGATTAAGCTGCCTTCCACATTTGCTAGAAAGATAAGCAGCTTCCAGTAAGAACCTGACCAAAGAACAGACTTCGTTACTGAGAGACATTATTTATGCCCAAGAGGGCAATAGGCTTGTTGAAGTTAACCGTTCATCCCAAGATTTTTTTTTGCATTGGTGGCGGAATAATGTCTCTAATGGCTTTTATTCTGAATTCAGAAGTGCTGCTTGCAAGCTGAACATAAGTAGAAAATGAAGCATTGTCTTTTATGAACAAATCTGCTGAAATACCAAAAAAGGTCCATTTCTTAAATCAGAGAAATATCCATGATTATTTGCACAGGACTTTCATCTAAAGCCCATTAAAATCAACTAGACTTCAAAAGAATCCAAATCAAAGACCTAGCAAGCAACTGTCATTTCTTCTGAATTCTACGCCCTCTAAACGAAATGGCCCTATCTATCTATCTATTTTCATAACTATTTGGCATCATAGGAGCAATGTTTTCACCACAAAATAAACAGCTTCTGCTTTCATCATGAAGGTGTAAGCTTTGGGCAGGAGTTGAATTTTAGCGCTTACTGTAATTTGCTCCATTTCTCTTGATGCCTCCATGTTTTTTTGTTCCTAGATTCTGAGTCTCTGTCAAGGGACTGAACCCCAGTTCAAAGCCAGGACTGTTAAAAGAGCACAGACAACACTGCAGAAGTCTTAAAAACATTAGTCTGCCTCATAGCCATGGTGGAGACAAAGGAAACAAAAGCAAAAGTTATCTGAGCAGATGTCCTGAGTGTTAATATGAACTTCCAACATGAATTTGTTTTGCTGATTCCTCACAAATGAAGCTGCATCTAATCCTGTAAACTTGACTTCTTTCAGCTCTTCTGGAAGTCATTGTGGGTTGGATATCTATATGGAGAGAAATACTCAGAATTTTCAGGCCCAGGCTGTTGAGAAGGTTGCAATAAAACAGAAAGGGTCTGGTGTGATTTATGAAGAAGAGCATGTTCTTCTCTTACGTGCAGCCTGGTTTTGTGAGAACACACTTTTGAGTTAAGCTGTTCCTCTTTTATACTGGGACAGTTCTGCTTCCTGTTTCCTTGATAACAGCCTTCATAAAAATGTAAGAGGACTTTGTACTTCGATGAGAAGAATCTATAAATATCCCACAATTACAGTATGGTATCATGTCCATTACATATATACACAAACTGATTTACTGGAGTCTCTGTACCCCAAATCCATGCAGTTTTCTTCATTAAATCACCACAAATTAGTTTTAATCCAAGAGAGAGGATGAGCGAAACAATTTCTTTCTGAAGAACTGTGCTATATGTCTAACTGCAGTCTACAAATGTTTACTCTTGCTATGTGAACTAAACAAGAAATGAAATATTTCAGATAGTAACCAGCCCACTTTTTTTAATATATAACAAAAACATTCTTTATGGCAGTGTAGTTAGTCTGTGGCCAGAGACTGATCTGGACCAACTGAGAGCAGTTTAGATGAGACCCTGGTGTCCCAATATTTTGCAAGAAGCGTTGATTGTTCTTTCATGTCCTCTTTTGAGTTAGGTAAATGGTAGAATTGCAGTTAAGAGGCCACAGAAATGTTCCATAAAGGCTAAAACACAAAAAGAAAAAGAGTAGGGATGGAGCTTGTTTTACCACTGTTTTTCTGTTCTTCCCTATCTCTATGATTTTTACAAGCTAATCTTCACGAGTTGCTGTAGATCTTGCAGGTAACACTTTCTCTAAATACTACCAATTTTGCCACAAAACATTTTCAAAGACAGAAAGGTGACACAAAGAAAAATGTTCTTAGTTCTTAGAAAAAGTGTTTCAGTAAGAAAGTTGCTAATTATGTTTGTGTTTTGGGGTGTGGAGACACCTTTAAGAATTAAGAAAAAGTAGAACCATTTATAAGTGAAGTTAATGATTCATCAAGGGCAAGTTACCTTCCAGGATAAGTCTCCTTGTATATTATAATTGTACAAATCACATGTTCAGTCCAGATCTGTCCTCCTCCTCTTTTGTCTTGCACTATCAGTGCTAGGTTCTTTGCACAAAGATGTGGCTTTCTCTTGGGATCATCTTTTCTCTGGGGATACTAATTCCTGGAAAATTCAGCTTGAAATTGCAATATGACAGGTGAGTGTGAAGAGGGTTTAATGAAGAATTGTGCATGCAGCGAAATTCACAGAAACTGTGTAAGAATATTGATAACAACAATTATGAGCTGAAAAACTGGACACAGGGTTACTAAGCTGTAAGCTTTGTAAGATTGGGAAAGAAAACATAAAGATGGGAAATGAAGAATGAGTGAATCAAATCAAAGCCAACAAAGATGTAGCTACAGCAGTAGGAGCCACAGAATGGCCCTCAAATGCATTTCAGGATGCTCTGTTTCCATTAGTTGAAATTCATTTGGCTTAGCCTCTTTCCTAATGAACTTTGAAACCAGATGCTGCAGGAGTAAAATGCCTTTTGTGAGTATAAAGCAAGGAGTATGACTGAGCAAAATGATATCTATTAATAAAACACAAATTAGGTTATGTGAAAAAGATAGTGAAGCCCGGTTGGAAGTCTGTAACAATTACAAAAAAAAAAGCTAAGGGAGTTATTCCAATCTTCACTCCAAGGTGTTCAGACAATGAGATTGTCACTTTTTCTTTATTACTGATTAATGTTTTGAAAAGTATGAAATCTCTAGTTTTGCTTTATTTTCCATTCTCAGTTCCCCTTCAGAAAATGAGTGATGTAAATTTATGCTGTTTGCTTATCTAAACTATTTTTGTTTGCCTATCTGAACTATTTTTGTTTCATTCACCCTCGACGTTAAAGGAATGATAGGTAACTGCCATTGTGGCATCTGGGATTTGCAGGGTGGGTATGAGCATAATATGGAGGCCACCTATCCACATGTAAGTTTATACATGGAATTTTCCAGAGTAAATTTTCTAAAGTAGAGAAAGTAGTCCAGTGCTGAATGCCTCTAGATGAATTATTTCCCTAGAATACAGTCACAAAAAGGACAGAAGACCAAGCAATACCTACAGCAAGTAAGTTCCTTCATAGCGTACCCCTTCAGCAGCTCTCCTGGAAAATCTCCTAGCAGAGCATACAGAGTCACTACTTAAAATGTGTTATTTCCTTGGATAATATTTAGTCTTTAGATTTGTATCAGAGATGCAGTTAGAGCTTGATTTCAGTGAATGGAATTCAACGGATCCCTGCTAATGTATTTTTCATTTTTGTTTCTAATTATTGTCCAGAATTGAACATGTTGAGTACTTGCATGGAATTTAAAAACAGGTATTGAATGGTCAATGTGACTTTGGGTGGGCAGCATCTGCATGAAGACAAAATTACTAGTAAAGCCCATTTTCATTGTCATCTGCTCTGTCTAACAATCGAACGAAATATCCCATCTATGAGCATCCAAGGACACGCAGCTTGTGCTGAGAACAGTTCTTTAATTTGTTAAGAAAGCTTAACTGTAGAATATTAAATACTGTGGTTCTCACGGGGTCACATGGGCTGACTTTGCACTTCTCCACTGAGAAACTTAGTCCATGATGATAAACAAATGTGTGCTTTTTAATCTTAGTTTACTATTAAAAATGGTTTGTCTCCACACTGGCTATTGTGAAAGGTTTATCAGTAAATAAGAGCTGGCCATCTGGCAGCAATCTGACTGTCTGGAATTTCTCTGATTTGGTGTAATTAAGACATAATGTCAATGAGGATAGAAAGATATTACAGGATATTGTTTCCCTTCCTGATAGACAAAGAACAAACCAAGCCTAGGCATTTATAGAGAATAAACTCTGAACTGCAGCTGAGATGTTTATTCTGCTAGCAAAGATGTTTATCCTGCATCTACAAGGTTTATTACAAAGATATCATGACTGTTGTACCAATCCATACAACATGACTGTTGTACCATTGCTGTGAGCAATGCAAATGTAATCATTTTGCCTTATAGATATGGGGTTATCAGCATCTCATAAACCAATAGTAAACTGTCTGTTTTAACTATCAAGTTTTCAATCAGCAAAGGTGATGCTTTCAAGAGAAATGTAAAAAAACCACAAATCCCCCTATTTCTCTGGGGATGAAGTGAATGAATAGTGAATTCTATTTGTATGTATATTAAGCTGATAATTGTACATTCCTGCATGAAAGCACAGTGTTGGCAGTTGCAATTCAGAGGATGAGAGCATATTATATTGATGACTATAATGACCACAGCTTGCTTTTGCAACAAGAATTTCTGTTACAAAAGCTTTAAAATGTAAAATGTTCATTTTTTGTACTTGTCCTGTAAAGTCTCCATTGAAGTCACTAAAAGAGACTGTGAAGCAGTAGTTTTTGGTCACTAGCAAATAGGAAAGCTTCTAGGGTTCCCCATTCTATCTCATCAGTAGTGGGTAACTGGTCTCTCGCCTTTGAGTAATGCAGTGTAGTCATCAACATCCGCTCCTCACTCTGAAACCCTTTCACTTAGAAAACATCACACTTGCTGTCAGTCCGGGAAAGCTGATCTGAATGAACACTGAAAAAAAGTACAAAAATAACTACAAGTGCTTTTTTAACAGAACATACTGGTTTGCTTTTTCTGCATTTCCATGCATTTTAATTTGTTCTTTGTAAACTTCAAATATTCTCATTAGATTAAGCCTGTAGTAGATGAAAGTTTTGTGAAATCTCATGAAAATATATAATAAGACACTGGATTCTGTGTGTCTTTTCTAAAAATATAAAATTATAAATTCCGTACTAGAAATTTTTATTTCATGTGAATTGAGTAGGAATATGCAGATCTAGAGACTACAAATTCACTATTTTGGAATAAATTGGCTGTTCTTACGACAAGCAGTTTGTGGACATCTCAAGTTCTTAGCAATGTTCATTTATAATGACTATCAAAAGTTTCTGCGTGCTGAAATAGATGAGCCAAGCACAAAGTTAATCTGGAATAATTGAATAAATCCCGAACGTGAGGGAAGAAAAAGCGACATCTTATCAAATAAACAGTTTATCATGTATTACCAATGCTCTCATTTTGGCCCTGGTCCTGCAAAGGCAGAAACACACATCAGGGTTCGTGCAAGCAGTTGGCTTCTGTGAAGCTGGTATGGTGAATAAAGGACTGCCACTGGCAAGGAAGCAGAGTGGCTAATGCGCTAGCAACAGAGAAGTCACATCACTTAGTCCTATTTGCAGCTAAAACATTCCACAAATTCATAATTCAGAGGTGTTTTTGTTGGAACAGAACTGTTACATGCTCTGTCTTCCTTCATGTAGAATGAAGAACAAAGTATCTCCTTGTGACTTATGAAACCACAGATACTTTAACAGACTTTAAAACTGATCTTGTTTCTCTACTGCATTTCCAGGGATCAGGTTTTGCATATCGTGCCAGAAACATTTCAGCAAGTCCAGCATCTTCAGCTTCTTTGCAGTACTTTAATGGTAAGTAAAAATAACCACACGTGCCCAGCAAGCAGAGTGGGGTCTTGGGCTGTAAAACAGATATGCATTTAACTTAGGACAGGAATGAAGGTTAAAGTAAACTAGAAAAACTTTAACTTGTTTTT
Organism: Rhagologus leucostigma; assembly: GCA_013397725.1. NCBI lineage: Eukaryota > Metazoa > Chordata > Aves > Passeriformes > Rhagologus > Rhagologus leucostigma. The sequence goes on from VZTD01001642.1 coordinate 8,298, forward strand.
TTGTCTGAGTGTAGTGTGGAATTGCTCTTCTACTACCTGAAGGAATTTATGTGAGGAAGTTGGTTTCTTTGCATGGCTCTGTGAAAGTGCTGCTCCTTATCAGTGGTGCCTGAGTCAATGAAAACACTAAGCCTGTGCTGCGTGCTCTATGAACAGATGACTGGAGAGTTACGGGGACAGTTTGAAGGAAAACTTCTTCAATTTTTTGACATGCAACTACTCTATCTTTAATGTATTTTTGTCATTCTGAAAACAGAGCTTCATTTGTGCATTTCTTTCTTCTCTGCACAGATGGATTTGTGGAAGCCCCTGCTGCCTGAAGACATCAGGGCTGGAGAAGACCTGCACATTAGGGTCCCAGCCCCTCTGGTGCAAGAGGTGAAAGACAGCTTAGATCAGCATATGATCTCTTACAGGTACAATCTCTAGTATCATGATGGGGAAGGCTGGCTCTAATAATCTTCCTTGCTATCAGAAAAGGACTAAGCCCTGTCTGATAAACAGTCAGCAAGTACTGGCAATAGGACCCAACCTTTGTTCCAAATGCCTCCAACTTACCTTGACCAGCAAACACAGACATGCTGTATGAACCTTTAAAAGCACATCCCCCCCTGCCCTATTTATTTACCTTCCATCTATCCTGGACTGTGAATTTGGAGTTGGAACATGAAACAGCCTGATCTGTCTTGTTTCCTGCTGTGGCCTTCTCAGTGGTCACTGAGAGGATGGCACTTGGATGTATGACTCAGTTTTTTAGTCTAAACTCAAGAGGCCAAGCCTGGTATAGCCACTACTTATAGGAACATGCTTTGCTCTTGGAAAGCAGGGATATTTGAATTCAGGGTCTTCTGGAGAGCCCAAAGGTTTAACTTGTGTCACTGCAGCGAAGCAGTCTCTAGCTCTCCTTTTCCCTTCCCCATCTCTTGTAGCTTCTCTGGTTTGGAGAAGAGACCTCTCAAAGTGAATGTTCAGCCACTTTCTTCAAAGCTTCATTTTTCTACCCCATCCCCTTCACCAGGATGGTGAGAATTTCCTGGCACCATCCAGCCAAACAGAGACAACCCAGCTGGGGACAAAGATCCCAGTGGCAGGTGTCCACTGTGCACACAACTGGGAGCCACAACCTGCAAATGTCCCACGATGCATTATCACACCTACCCAGCCACATGTCTTTCCTAACTTAGAACCAGAAGATCCAATCCAGATACAAAGAGTGTTTATAAAGGCAAATGGGATTAAATACAGTCCTGTTTGCATTTGGAACTGACTTTTTCAGGTAACCAGTAGCTAATTTAATTTAACTGTATTTAATATAAACAACCCTGTAGTCATTCAGGGCTGATGACAAATGGCCTATGGACATACACTGACATTTACCAATCAAAGATGAGTTCAAGGAGGATTGGTGTCACTTCAAAGCTGTTTTGAGTTAAAGCTGATCTTGACATCCTGCATCTTGCCTGACATGTTCCTTTAGTAAATGTGATGCCCTGACAACCAGAGATGAAGAGATATGAGGTTGGAGCCAGTACAAATTATCTAGCATGAGGTTTAGATATTCAGTACTTAGACAGCATTCCAGAAGATAATTTAACCTCTTATTTATGTCAAGACTCTTCATTTTCTAATGGTTTCAACTGATTCTAGTGGAAATTTAAATACTAAACTGAAATTAGCAGCTTAGCTTTGTTTTCTCTTGGCCAGAACTGTATCTACCTTACACTGGGTTCTAAAGAACGAGATAAGTAATAATTAGTCAAGATGAAAATTTTGGGTTTGTATTTCAAAGAGGCTGCGATGAGTACAACAATACTAGATTCAAAGTTCCTATAACAGATTCAAAGCAGGAACCACCCTTTAGAAGACAGTTGACATGCAGGGAAGGTAACATGACTGTTAGGTATATAATGATAGAGACATAAATGACAAATTATAATAAGGACATCAATATTCCGACTGTGTCAGACTCTGTGGTTTCAATTCTCCAGAGCACTGATAAGGTATTCTGTATGTGTGGTTTCAGTCCATGGGAATTTTCACTGCATGAATTTTAGTTTGAAGTTTAGATGTGAATAAACATCAAAGCTCAGAGTGAAAGTCAGCTGCAACTACTCTTAAAAGTTTCTTATGTGCAGTTTCCAGAACTGCCCATCAGTGCCACTGTCAGCAGAAAAGCCTGTTAGCACTTCCAGCATTTGAGATCAACAGTGTTTGAGCTACGTTTGCAATTGTCTTATCGCAAGCGTTTACGATGAGCACAGATTTGCAGCAGTTACAAGGGGCTGATTGCAGTGAGAAAGAACAGCCCATGATCTGAAGTCCACTGAAGCCAAAGAAAAGGTTTTATTGACTTCCTGGATCATGGAATCATGCCTGTGTTATACTAATTTCTGAGATATTTTTGTAGCTAAAAAGCAAAAAGAGCTATTTGAAGGAAATAAGGGGTTTGTTCTGATTTTTGCAAATTGCAATGAATATTTCTGTGAAATCTTTGCAAATTGAAAATGTCTCAATAAAATACAATGAAACCCTACTCTTAAATTTATCTCTTTCCCTTCCTTTTCCCCAAAGGTGGTATGTTCAGAGTTTTGCTCAAAAATAGAAGTGGTGAAGAAAAGAAAATCTTGAACTTTTTTTTCTTGGTAGAAAATTAATGACTTAAAAATCTGGTAAAAATGACTATTGTTAAAACCTTGTGAAAATCTCAGTACTTTGAACTTTGTTTTACATTCAAGTAACCATAATGTTGATGGTGATGATTTCGCCAGGCAATTCATAACAGAAGAAGTTAAATCCTTTCATTTCCTGATATAAGCAATGTACCCACCATAGTAGTTCTGCAGTAACTGTTCAGGATTGTTTTCTTTTCTATCTTCCCTTTCCCCTTCCTTCAGAGTCCTAATACCTGATGTGCAGAAACTTGTGGATCAGAGCATGCCAAGGGAGAGGAGCAGCCACAGACAGGTCTCAGGAGGTTATGTCTACACCGAATATCATCCAATGGAAGAGGTAAAGAAGAACCTAAGTCTGCTTGTGTTCTTTGCTGTTTTCTGTTCTGCAAATACCACAGCAGGCAACTCTGTGTTTGCAGAAAGCTCCGTTGAAGTCAGAGGACTTCTTTCTGGCCTTCTTCTTTGAATAATCTGTTCTTACTCTAACTAGAATCTTATCCTGGTTGAATTGAATATGGATTTGCCACTGATTTTGATTAAATCCTCAATTCTTCACTGACTAAAACCTAAATGCTCTGTGTGAAGCAGCTGCACTGTTTTACAGATAATATTCTGTGGTTCAGTTGTTTGGTTTGCTACCTTTTTACCCTGTCATTTTTATCTCTAGTATTTATTAATTTAAGTCCCAGTCTGTTTGGTGCTGAGCCAAATGTGAAGTGCAATGACTACTGGCGTGTCTGGAATCCCAGTGAGGAAGAAGAGGCGAACACTGGGAGATCTGTAGAAAGAAGTCATTTAAGGGCAGGTTTTTGACACTTTAGGAGAAAACAGTGTCATAGGGGTGGGCAGTGATGACTTCCTGGTGTCATGTTTCACGTACCTGTTGGCAAACTTGGGCAAAAGCAGAGCATGGTGGTAGCTCTTTCTCCTAGCTGCATAATGAAAGTAAGAGAACGCAGTCAACCCTTATGTATGTTTTGTTTGAGCTACCCATTGAGGACGACTGCTGCTGACTCAGATATGGAAAATGAGTGCTGATAGGGAAGAGATCGTAACACTGTTTTGAAGATTTGATGGTGTGGCTTCATGTCTGGTGAACTCAACAGGAAGATGCCCAACAGGGTGGGCATGTTGAGTGAGATCCAGAATGGAGTGTCCGTGTTGCATTGCAGTGATGTTCTCTTTTAACACCCAGTGAGATATGACCATGCCTTTGCACAGAGGCATGTGAAACACCTTCCATGCCTGTGACATCACAGACTGAAATAAACTCTGAGGAAAATGTTGCTTGTCTAAACAAAAGAAAATGCTTTTATCTGGAAATGGAAGTGGGAAAGACAACGAAACTCCCACTTTGGACCAAGAATTCTTTGCAACTATTTCAGATTTATCAGTGGATGACTCAGATCCAGAAGAACAACAGTGAGCTGGTGACTCAGCACTTCCTGGGGAAGACATTTGAGAATCGAGCAATGTATTATCTACAGGTAAGGGAGGAACTTTCCCTTAATAATAAAACATACCTTAACAAAAAAAGATAAGTACTCAGGAGAAGACAGGATTCAGATGTTTCCTAAGATAGCATTCATCCCAATTCACTGGAATAACAGGAGATGGTTTTACTCCTCTACATTACAATAAGATTTGCCAACTTTCACATACTCTATCATCATGACCTTGCTATTGCTATTATGTTGTGAAAACAACAAATTTAACTGAAGTCTTGTTTAGAAATACAAATCAATCTGAAACTAGCCTGGTAACAGCTGTGTGTGAAGATAAAGACTTTTGGGTTGTTATTTTTATTACTTTTTACAGCAAATAGCATTTCTGCTAGCAGTATTCCATGATTTTTTTTATCGGACACACTAGTAAAAAACACAGTCTTAATATTTGGGTTAGATATTGCCTGATCTGTTCCTATCACTGAGTAGTATTAGATTACCTGCCTTTTTGTGATTCCCCTTCTAAAAAAAAAAATTTAAAAATCTTCAACTAATAACAGTCATTCCTGTGAATGACTAATACAAATGAAAAAGGAAAAAAAGAAACTGTTCTATTAACTGTTCTATTGACACTCCTGCTCAACAGACACTTTAAAGCTCATGCCTTGTGATACTACAGAGATGGGGTTATCAGGAAAAAGAGCTTGTCATAAAGATGTCTGTAATAATAATAATAATCTCCCATGACTCAACAGCATATCAAGGCACATCCTTTACTTTCTTGTATTACATTAAGCTATTTTATTGTAATGTAACAGTTTTTAAATTATCATTTTTACATTCTTTCAGATCAGTCAACCATCAAATAAACCCAAAAAGATAATTTGGATGGACTGTGGGATTCATGCCAGAGAATGGATCTCTCCAGCCTTCTGTCAATGGTTTGTGAAAGAAGTGAGTCCTTACTCTTCTATTTAGATAATAAGAAAACCATATCACTTTAGACACTTCAGTTCTCTTCTCTATTGTGGTACCAAGAATTACTCTTTTCCGTTAAAATGTGATTTACAAAATTAGTATATAATACAGATATCTGTGGAGACCAAAGTCCAAATCACAGTCTGAGATACGGGACAATATTAGTTAGTGTGCCAGTTCCTCCACCTGAACTGTTTCCAAAGCCTTACAAAACTTGGTATCAACTTCTCCTTTTTGCACAGTGGCTATTGGATCAAGCCTCTCTATATCAAAAAGTCTCAGTGCTCCTCAAATAAAGAGACCCTAAGCTATGATATAGCAATGTTCCATGTGTACAGAAAGTACCTGGCACACTGGTAATCAAGCAGATGTTGGATTCCATGGTGATATCCAGGAGTGAGTGATCACCTGATGATAGTTCTAAACTTTCTCTTTGCAGTGATTACCACTAAATTCTCTGCTCTGTATTTTTTCTTTTCAGATTCTTCAAAATTACAAATCTGACCCAAAGATACGCAGATTTCTGCAGAATTTGGACCTCTATGTCTTGCCAGTCCTCAATATTGATGGCTACGTCTATTCCTGGGAAGAAGTAAGTAGTGGAAATCCAGCAACTAGACTGAAAGTTAGATGTGCCCAGCATCTAACTTTGTTTTTGTTACTTTTAGCTAGAGTCATGGCAATTAAACAGAAAACAGTGACAATACTCACATAAATCCTCTCATGGCAGAGAGATTTTGTTTCTTCTGGAAAATCAGTGGTCATTTGAGATTGCAGAGCTAAATAGTCCTACCAAATGTCATGAGCCTTGGGAAGACAAAACCACAAGATCAATTGCTTTTGTGTTTCTGGGGATGGGCTTACTTCTTCGATAACAGCTCAAGGCCTGCTTGATGGAGTTAAGCGTGTCTGGAAGAGTCATTCATTCTTCACAAAAGATCTCAAGTACAGATGGGTCTTAGCACCTCTGCCTGGGAAAGGAGGAGAATTGGTCAAATGTTGGGCTATTTGGTTTAGAAACAAAATAATCTTCCTTTTCTGATACGGAGGATAATTCAAAATGCTGGTCTTTAGCCACTCTCACCATACTTCCAGGCTCCTGTGCCCAGCTGAAGCATCTTTTAATGCAGGACCTTGGGATGGCCCAAGAGGCTCAGCCTACCACCATGTGGATCGGGCTGTCTCCCAGCTTGCTCCCTGGCAGGTTTGGGGCATACCACGCGCTGCCCTGGGATGCACAGCTAGTTCAGCTGGGAAGCTCATACAGGCAGGGCGGTGAGGTCTGCACAGAACCAAGTATAGCCGTGAGTATATCAGGGAACCGAGGAGCAGTAGGAAGATTAGCTGACAAAAAAGAACTAATGTTCTTGAATCTGAAACATATTTATCATCTCTTATCCCTCACAATGCCAAGTCTTGCTTAGGAGTGCCACACTGCACAAAAGCAGTTGAGTACTACAGAAGAGGCATACTTAAAAAAAAAAGGTCAGGAGGCTTATTTCAGGTTGCATGCAGATTTGTGGCAGATGACAGCCTGGCTGTAGTAGATGAATTGTTCTGTCACTGAGCTTTATCACCCTTGCACACAGAGTTGTACTCTTACAATAACAGGGTTAGTTAGAATGCAGAGGTGGAATATAAAGGAGTATTTACACCATATTATCACTGGGCCATACGGATCATGGAGTTTTTATTATGTAACAGAAGTTACTCTTCTTTAGGATCGTTTGTGGAGGAAAAACCGTTCTCCATATGAGAATGGCACCTGCTATGGCGTAGATCTGAACCGAAACTTCAATTCATCCTGGGGCAGTAAGTTTGAAATATTTCAGATCATGAACACAAATGTAAAGCATGGGTAATGACTAGTTTCTGAAATAAAATGTAGTCCTATAAGAAAGGAATATTCATCTCGTTGTCATCAAGGCATATGTAAAAATAAAATACTAGTTTGTCAAAATATTAACTCATTGACTTTCAACCAGCACTTATTTTCGTATTTGCCTCAGTGCTCTTATGTAACTACACCTCTAACTCACTACAGGAGCAAGCATCAGCTCTAGGCAGGAATGCTAGGAGTTAGTCACTTAACAGCCAGTATTTACATTTGCCATGAATTTCAAGGAGCCTCCAAATCTTCCCTGGTGTGTGGTACACTATGGTGGTGTCAGAGTGTTTTCATTGCAGCCATCCTGTAAACATGCAATAAATATTTCAGTCTTGTAGCAAATTTTAGTTGCTACCAACTGAGTGTAATGCTGAAGTCCCACTCAGCTGTCTAGTCCCCTGCCCACATAAACACATGCCTTAACACTACAAGGTAAATTTCCCAGTTCCCTCTGAACTGGTGTTCTATATTTCTCCTTTGATTCAGTGTTTGTATTCCTCCCCAGGTATTGGTGTATCTTTAAACTGCAGCAGTGATGTCTTCTGTGGATCTGGACCAGAATCAGAGCCTGAGACAAGAGCTGTGGCTCAGTTTATCAAAAGCAAGAAGAGTGACATTTTGTGCTATTTAACAATTCATTCCTATGGACAGCTCATCCTCACTCCATACGGTTCCACAACTAAACCTCCAAGTAACAACGAAGAACTGGTAGGGCAAAACATTCATCTTCTACGTTGGTAGAGAGCAAGCACAGGCAGTAGCATGCTGTGCAACTTTACTTGCCCTCTTGCCTTTCCTTCAGAGGAGCTGGGCTTGTTCAGGGACTTGGCTCCCAGCGTCACTGCTTCTCTGTTCAGCATCAGTAAGGTTTATTTGCCTCAGAAATCCTAATTCTTCATCTTAAATCAGGAAAATTGAACTACTACAGATAGGGTTAATGCAAAGCAAGGTTAAGTGGAGAAGAGCACCAACTTTCGCTGCATACAAGAACGAATTTGCACTTTAGGATGCCAGCACATTATACACACATGGTTATCATGATTGTGTCCAGAAAGGGTATTTCAAACATGCTCTCAGAAGAATGGGAGCAAAGTAAGTACCTATTTTCTGGTTACTTCTTCCCTCAGTTTCTGAGTGTTCTGATTTAAGTTCACTAATGTGTGTATTTATGAAGATTCCAGTGGCTGAAACACTAGTCAAGAGCATGAGGGATTTGGGTTTGGACTTCATATGAGTCATTGGAGAAGTCATATATTTTGTGTATGGCTCAGTTTCTAAGGATGGTGGGATACAGAGTCTATGGCAATAAAACAAGGTAGAGGTCAAACACTGCTGCAGTCAGTACCAGTGTGTTATACAGCACAGACTCTTAATTCTCAAAAATACAGGCTCTAGCTGTACAGTAAAGCAAATAGCATCTCTACCTAATAGCAGAGTAATTTTTAAAATTTTAACACAATTTGCATTAAAAAAAAAAATCGAGAACAATTTGTCCAAATGTTTCTAATGGGTTCCTCTAAAGACATGAAGTAATATCAAAACTTAAAGTTGATCATATGTAAATGCAAAGCTGAAAGAGACAAAAATTTTGGTCCACTCAAAATAATTGCCAAAGGCAGTGCCACTGATGACAATGCTATTCCTATTTTGAATCTCCAGATGCAAGTTGCAAAGGAAGCAGCTGCCGCATTGACAGGAAAGTATGGGACCAGTTACAGAGTAGGATCAACTGCTTTAATTTTATGTAAGTTTTTTTGTTTCCCTTTGATTGTTCTGTGTTTCAAAGAATTCTTGCGTCACATGCATCAGCAGGTACTGTTTTGCTAAGTTTCTACTTTGATTAATATTTAAAGGGCTGGTTTGGTGCAACACGTAAGCAGCAGTCATTTGAATACAAGATAACGCTGTAAGTTACAAAGCTGACTGCAGGAACAAACGAAGCATTGATCAGAAGCTAGTTCCTACATGGATTCCTCACAGATCCATCACAGGGGACAGAAGGAGATTGGTGATAGATCATCCTGACCCTGCTGAAGTCAGCAGCAAAACTCCTATCTGTCTTCACTGGAATCAAGCAAAAATTAAAATCCCAATCAGGTCTACAGTTACTCCATCAGACATTATCACACAGCAGCTGCTTGCAATTCTGTGTGAAATATATCAGTTTCAGCCCTGTTCCTAATAGACTGGATGGCCACATTACGAACACATCACAGATAATATGAGTTGACAGCCTTTACAAAGAGGATTGAGGGCCCTAGAGACTGCCTAGTAAACACAGTATTTTCCCAGTAAGCAATAAGTCACGCTAGTCAGTGAGAACAGTAAGTAGTTGGCTCCAGAACCCATGTGGTTTGCATATTCCAGTGGCTGTCTCTGACAGCCCCCGAGTGCCAGTCTCTGAGTCACAGACTGCATGAGCAATGCAGTGTAAGTGTAAGGCAACTTGCCTGTGCCTAGGACTGCATTTTGCCAGGGTTTGTACTTACACTGAATAGGTAAGAAAAACAATCCATGAGGAAGATGAACAGAGATACAGGGAGAAGCCAGAATTTTTTCAGATTTGACCAAAATTACGCTTAAAAAAAAAAAAAAATTCTAGTCAGTATCAAAGTAGAAAACGAAGTACAAGAACAGACAAATGTCCAATCCATCTTGCACCCCACACTAGTCACAGGAAAACGCTAAAACCACAGAATCCCTGAAACTCATCTCCTGCTATTGTACAATACCATCTTATGAAGAACTGTCAGTTAGGAAACTCCATGGAAGACTTTTAGTATAGTTAGGAATTACAGCACCTAGAAACTGTTCTCTGTGTCACAGTGATATATGGCTACTGCTTAGTTCAGCGATTCTGGTATAAACTTGCATTAACTATAGCAAGAACTATTTTCAAAGAACCATGCTTAATACAAACATCTCCTCTCTATTTTTAAATTCACAGACAGTAACTCAGGCTCCTCACGGGACTGGGTCCACACGATTGGCATTCCCCTCTCCTACACGTTTGAACTGCGAGACACGGGTACTCATGGATTTATTCTCCCCCCTAACCAAATCCAGCCCACATGTGAGGAGACTATGTTGGCTGTGACAACTATCATAGACTATGTTGATAAGAAGAACTTCAAAGATGGGGCTGTGGTGCTGACCTCCAGCAGCCTAGGCCTGAGCCTTTGCCTCAGTATTGTACTTACATGGACTGTTTCTTAAAAACGGCTTAGAGAACCCAGCAAGAGACTCACATGAAAAATATAATGTCCCCTCAAAAATAAAAAGTTACATCAGCAAAGGAACTAAATGTCAAGTATTTCAATAAAGTCTCATCCCATAAAATAAAATGACTTGTGGTTTGGTGGCTATGTTTTTGGGAAGAAGGAAAAGATGAAGAGCTCTGGCAATTTCCCAAGCTTCACTTGCTGGCTCTGCTTATTCTTTCAGCGACCTTAAAACATTAATTCATGACAAGTACCCATGCAGACAGAGCACTATTACTCCCTGGTTCCCTGGAGCATGTTTTCAGGGGCTCACCTGGGCCTATGCAGCCCTTCTGTCAGCCACAGTCCTGATCTGCCACAATTTTCCTTACTGCCTGAACCCGCTGACTTCTGTGTGTTGCTGGCCTTAGCGGGATGCCTGTGAGACTTAAAAGTCCTCAAATCTCACTACACAAAATTGGATGGCTTCCTTGACATCCACTTTCCTTCCCTAACTTCCACACTGGGATTTGCTAGAAAATACAGGGCCTCAAAAGCTGGTGAAAGGTCATGATCAGGAAACCATCTACAGCAGCCTGAAACAAGCTGAAGAGTTGAACTGGTGAAAGCAAGAGAAGAGGTGTGGCCCTGTCACTTAGATGCAGTCAGATTACTGAAGAGAGAAGGTGCCCAAATCCTCCAAAAATTTGAAAGCGAAAGCGAAAAGAAAGATAAGAATGGGGTGCTATTCCTACAGAGCAGACCAGAGAATTATTTTTTTGCATTTTCAACTTCCAAAACTGACTGGTGGTGACAATTATCCTCCCTAATTCAGACTCCTAAGGGATTTCATTAAAGATTGTACATAAAGAAAGTCTATTTACAAAGATGTTCCTTTCTTAGCAACCACCTTGATCCTTTGGGGCTGATTCTACAGAAGGACTGGTGCCCATTTGTCTGCTCTCCATCATTTGGGAGGGGCTGCAAACCTCGGGGATCTGCCTGGGATCCTCATGCAAAGCTGGAAGCTCAGTGGAAAGGAAATGTTTCAGCCCATTGAGCAAAAACTCTCCACTTGAGCCACTCAAAAGGGAATGCCAAGATAAGAGCTTCTGTGTTGTTACAGACAACACCAGAGGGTGCAGGGCATTCACTGAAATAGGGAAGGCCTATTTTAACCTGTACTCTGCTTTTGAATCCAGGAGTCCCACATCCCAGAAGTATGTCCACCAGGCTTGGCTAATACAGATAACAGATGGGGGGTTTTGTCCTGATAGAAAATGAAGAATCCAGGGAATAGGGGGAAAAAAAAGTATGAAATGTCTGATTTTCTTAGCAAATGTCACGATTGTGCTTGAAAACGGAAAGCGTGCTAACCAGAGATTTTTCAACAAAATATTTCAAGCTTTGAGGAAGAGAATGCTGTCCAATTCCCTTCCAGTGTTGCCAAGAGAAAGATGTGTATCACTTCCCCATGGTACTGTTACAAAAAAAAAAAAAAGGTAAGATACAACCTTGCAGTCATTTTTTCAAAGCACATCCTATTGTCATTTTGTCTGTATTATTAGCTGGCAAATCTTAGCTTCTGTGTTCATTGTCCACAGATTATTACCAATTGGTGAAACTAAATCTGCCTAACTCCTGCAGGTTCCCCAGAGCATTGTCTTTGCAGACCAACCACTCATTTACAGTAAGACCCGTCTGTTGCTGGACGCTGGAGCAGGTGTCACTAATTAGCACCTCTCCCCACAGAAGCTGCATTCCCTAAACTTCTGTTTAGTTTAGGATGAGCCTTGTAAGTCTTTATATTTGTATTTGTATATTCTGTCTTTGGAACTGTAAGAAACAAGACAAGTCCATCTGGCCCATAACTGTGAGCTATCTTTAAGCAAGTGAGGTTTGACCACAAGTGTTCTGTAGCCATTTGCTGGCGAACTGCAGTGAAGCTCCTCGGTGCCATCAGCAGCAGATGGTGGTGTCCTCTGGGAAACGATGCCCACACACCGACCTTGCCAAAGCCAACCCAAGCCTGGGCTGCTACCAAACGTTTTCCAAACCTAACCCATGACTACACCAGTAGCAAAATCCCAGTCAGAGCTTCTTTACTGGATTCAAAGACATTGCACAGCTTCTATGCCTAGAGCCAGAGAGGAAGTGAGCTGATTTTGCTGATTGTGGGTATCTTTTGATAGAAATGTTTATTACTACAAGATACAACCAGGTGTGTCCTAAAGTTAATTAGCAGGCTTCTGTGGAATGGCTCAGTCCCTCACTAGCTTTTCTTGTTGTATGAACATTCATCAGGCATGGGGAGATACTCCTGCACATGGCATTGAGGCAAGAGGATATGGGAGGATTTTGCCTCCAGCACTGCCAGCATTCAAGAATCGTGGAACTGGAGGGGAAGCCTTTGCCAGAAAAATAAAACTATATTTGGCAATAATAATTACCTGGAAGAATATCTGCTGCTGTCAGCATACTGATTATGCCTGGGTGTACAGCTCCTTGGATCTGTTAGCAATGGCTCACCCCCTTTGCACAGAGAAACCATAAATGAACATTGTATGGAAGCAGCACCTTGCCCCCATTGCCACTGCAGAACAGACGTCCTGCAAGGAGTGCTTACAGCCCCACTTAGGAAGTATCATTGCACAAGCAAGGCACAACCGCTAAAAGGCCAAAGCTGCAGCAAACTGATGTTTACAAATTTTACATGGGCTTTGTATTTCACATACTCTCCCAGTTTGGTGGCTTCTCTGTGTATCTTTTGAGCTTGTAGAAGAGTGACATGTATGGCTGACAAAAATCACTGCAGAGATGGTGTATTCTACCAACTGTGTTTTGCAAAGGAAAATTTTAAAGAAGAATGCAGTGTGGATGTCTCTGCTGAAACTCCCCTTACTTCACAAATCCTGGCTTTCTCTCTCCTGCATTCCTTTGTTGCTTTCTCTGGCCCTTGACAGTTTTGCTTTAAGATGAAATATGGGAAGAGTTGCATTCTGGTCTCTTGCATATTAGCGGAAGCACAGCATTATCCTACTGAGATGATAGTGTGACTTTCAATTCACTCGTGTAAACATATGTGAAACAAAAAGTTGTCGTGAAAAACTAGAAGATTCTTCTATTCATTGTCATTTCTCCCCAAAGATTTTATCAAGATCCATGCTCCTTCCCTTTCCTTCTCACAGTTAAACACCTGTATTGTGCTTGTTTTATTATATAATCAGTACTGTGAAGGTTTAATTACTTTTGGTCATCCAGGTTATTGAAAAAAACAAGGGCATCCCAGTTCTGAGTAATAGTGTTCCATATTATCCTTGTTAACATTTTGTCTGTAGTACAAAAATAAAGATTGACAAAAAGACTATCAGTGATCTCATTCCATTTCACACATGGAGCTCCTCTCTCTGTTAATTTTTCCTCCATGCTATGTTAATTTGATACAGTCCTCAGGCTCCTAACAAGTTAGCAATACTGCCCTCATTAAGGAAAGTGAACATATCACAAGGGAACTATAATATTAAATGAACGTGTGTAGCCTCATTTCTTAGAGCATCACATGATGGAAGAGCAAAAACCTACAGTTTTGAGGGGAATGTAAAAAACACCTCTGGCAGATCACCTTCTGGGGAAGCATTTGCAATTCAAGTTGTTACTTCCTGATAAGATGCTTATGCTCCAAATATCATTCTTTTGCGCAGGTTCTATTTCAAGTGAAAAACTCTCAGATTTGAATATCTTTCACTGTGTATGAAAGTTGGGAAGAGTCTTAACCAGAAAAAACCTGCTCAGAAACACAGAAGAATGTTCTCAGTGTGTTCCAGACAATTTTCCAAACGTCATCTGGGGCCCTACTTCAGACAGAAAGGTCAGGCTCTGACTGAAAATCTGAGTATCCTGAGCTGGTTTTGGGCTCCCTTTAGCCAACAAGCCATAGGTACACGTGGTCCTGATAAGCTCTGTCTCATTCCCCATGTCTTCTTTTGGCTTCATCTAGAGCTGGGTTTCCTTGACTAGCTGGGATGTCCAGTTGTATCATACACAGAACCACAGCAGAACTTACTGCTTTATTGAGACATGCTGTTCTAACAATTTCCTTCCTCATAAATGGCTGGCCAAAGCTGCTTTGTTTTCATTACCACTAAGCTGAGAGCAGACAAATAATAAGACAAAATTACCAGGGGTTATGATTGGGCATCAGGGTTAGTAAACCTGGGTATTCCTTATGAAGATCTTGTCTAGAATGCATTTTATATTTCTTGTATCTGTCTTCCAACAAATCTGTATGATCCTTGTTGGTATAAAATATAAATGAATAATTTGATAGCAACCTGTCATCACTTGCTCCTGTCTGCCAAACCTCATGGGGTCTGTTTATGTGAATGCTAGGCATTCATAAAACCTGCTTCTTTTCTGCAAGCTGGCAAACAATACGAATGCACTATTCGGAAGTGGCAAGCAGAAAGAGTAAATGCAATGTCATTATCACACCTTTTAATTCACCTCAGTACTCTGACCTAAGGCACATCCCATCACAGCTGCACTCTGTTGTTGCGAATACCTCAAATGAAGGCAATGTAATTTAGGGAGAGTTGGTTAAGACTGCATAGTATCAACTGCAATGGAAAATACCTAAAGGAGGGATAGCATTTGCAAAAATGTTGGCGACTTATTGCCCTGACAAAGATGTACATACGCCATCTCTAGCAGTGGGAAAGAGGAAATGAATAGGTCACAAACGGACTAATGATGCCATTTTCCGCACTTCAGCTTCTTCGGCATGAGCGTCTAGAAAAGACAGCCCTTGCTTTTCAAATGCAAACTCTTCCTGTTCTCAAACACCCATACAGCTTTACCTGGGCGAGTTCTGAGGAGGAAAAGGATTACTGATGAGTGTTACTTAGCTCTGATTAGTGAGGCACAGGGGGGAAGAAGGATAAAATTAATGAGGGCGATACTGAGCACAAGCAATAAACAGACAGCAAGGAACACACAAGTAGGCAACACACTCTGTGATAATTAGGTATAAAAGTCTATTTGCCAGAGACACATAACAGAAGTTCCCATCCTGAGACTGCAGTGCAGGCCTTTATGTCATTTACTGCTTGTGCCAGGGCAGGTCATTCAACTGACTGCAGCAAGTATTCCCCATCCACTGCCATCATCTAATACACAAAAAATGTAAGTTTGTGTTTTATGTCTGTGTTCCTAGTTCCTAAACACAAAAAAGAAATGCATGAATCTATGAAAAAGGCCACTTTACTCCAAATTTTTTCTTCTCACTTCAGTCACTGTTTCTGCAAAGTCTTTAGATTTGCCTCTTGGGAGTTTTTTTTCCAAACTACCCAGTTAAAAACAAATGAAAGAGATTTTTTTACTCAGGTTTTGTAGAGGCTTATGCTTTAGCTTCCACTTGAAAAATGTATCTTCCTTTGGATTAACAATGTCCCTTGTGGTTGACAACTTGTGATACTAGAATGGCTTGTGAATTTGTTGGTGTTTGCTTCACCAGTTACCTGTGACATTGGTCTGAACCAATCATGGCATGATTGGTAAAACACTCAAAGGGATCATTACCTAGATGTAGAAATCTGGGAAAGCCAGCTTGGGGTCAAACAGTTGACAAGGAAATACTATAAAAGGGTCATACACAGGGATAACAAACCATCCCACACCAGAAGAATATAATTCTATCGGGGAAATGACTGCACAAGACTGCACAGCCAAAATGCATTACTTGGCATTGCTCTCATCTCAGAGACAGGTATTAAGCTACTTGTGCATGGACAAATCTATCCTGATGTATTTCGTCTGCTATCCAGAAAATCCCATTCATTTCAGAAACTTGTTAGTGCCTTAAATTCCCAAAATACTATCCAAGGATATTCTTAGCATCCAAGCAACTGGGAATCAATACCAGTCTTGGGAAGGAGCAAGATGAAGAATAAAGTTTAATAGCAGTTATTCATGGAAACCAATCTAAACCATTTTTTCATATAATTTGGAGTGCCAAATTTAAAAGACTCTTAAATGCTAAGGCCATCTCCATCATGATAATCTTGTATCTTTTTGAGTAGGACTAGAGTATTACTCATTTTTTGTGACCCTGAGCTATCAAGGACAAGCTGGGCAAACAGCCAAGGTAATACAAGCTCCATAACAAAAACCTATACTTAAAGTTCACATGATGGCTGCTACATGATGGCTATGCCAGTTGGAGGAAGGCTAGACCTTCCAGCTCTGGTAACAGCTTGACTTAGCATTTTTTTTAGTGCATGAGAAACATTATAAAGTAAAGCATATATCTTGCAAGTGGGAGAGAAGTCATGCGATGTAATCAGCAAAGAAATGGGAAAAAGTAGCAGAATGATGAGGTGGAGAAGCAGTGAATCCAAAAGCAGTGTGGACATATTTTTTAGGGAAAAAAGTCAGTAAAACCCTTATGGCTTCATAGGACTGTCATTGTGTGTGCCAGCAGAACAGATCAAGAGATTGATAAGAGTCCTGTTCTATTTAAAGGAGACGGAAATGTGTGGAATCAAAGAAGTTAGAAATGGAAAATGGAAGACTATCTATCTCCTAGGATTGCTCTCTGGGGTGTATTTCTGGGCATGGTTGTCTACTCGAGTCAATAAAGTCTCAAGCTTTCCTCTTCTGTGTTCTCCTTCAAACTGTGGAGTTGTATGTTTAACCTTCAGTTTTCAACCTTTTCCAATGTGTATGACTCTGTTCAGCAGATTTTTTTTTTCATATATACACTTGTTCCATTCAGCAAGTTCTACTTGCCTTAGTTACTTCTGTGGATCTCATGGACTTTCAAGGATCCAAGACAGCCACTGGCTTCATCTATTGATTATCTTGTGACACAGTGTGCCAGGGATTAAAAAAGAGTAAGTTCAGAAACAGTCACTTCCTTTAGACTGCATGGATAAGATGGGTCATGAAGGTTTTTTTCAGTAGTAATATATGGGTTTTGTCCAGGCTACTAGGAATCTGATATTTATCTACTGTATGCTTTCTTTGTAATATCAGCAGAAGATTGCGTTCTTCAGCTATCTGCAGAGGGAAAATCAGGAACTCCATTTGAGTTCTCTAACTAAGCTAGCTGTTGAGACAATGCTTGTTCTAACCCTACACCTACTGGTGTAGGATCACTCAAATTGGGCACTCTGCTCAGTCCCACTGATGTTATTCTTCAGTCCAGGTGAAGGTCTTCTTAGAGGATCTATGTTGATGCAAAAGTGACGAGAAAAGAACAAATTATTTTTTTTCTGAATTGGCTAACATGGCACTTTCCCATGCTGCAAACTTTCAGGGATACACACCATTTATTTTACCTCCCTGTACATCAAATGCAACAACACCTACTGCAGAACTATTTTTGGATTCTATTTGAACAGCAAAAATATTTTTTATGTGACTTCAGTACCTCCAGTGAGGCCAACACAGTGAAGCCCACATGGCTACTGAAAGTCTTACTCTTAGTAGAAAGTGAGGCTACTCAACAAAGCACATGTGAACTGAAGCGAAAGAGAACCCGCTTACATAAGGTACCTGGCAAGATGGACCACAGAGCACAGAACAGGCCCTGCTCACAGCCCTGTATTCAAACTGAGAGACAGAGCTTTAAAATGGAAAAAAGGTTTCAAAGGAAAAGAAATTGTTTCAAGCACAGGTCTACTCCAAAAATGCATAGCATCCTAGAGCTAATCAATATGTTTTGCCTATCACATTTCTTCCACATAGTATTTTTAATAATATAGTACAAATTTCTCATCCTACTTTTCTAAAGAAAAAACTTGAAAAGCATTTGATAGAATGTTTAACAGGTATTCTAGTGAAACACACCCTACTTAAAGGTCACTTTTTTATTTTTTTGAGACACCTTAGATTTCTATATGAAGTGCAGCAGGTTTTACTTAGAGGACTAAACACAAACTTTGACATGATGTCATAGCATTCTTTGAAATTACTGATGCCACCTCTTTCTCAGCTTAAAACACACAAATACTTGAGAGAAATCCACCAGGAACATAAATATGATGCTGTGTCAGAAGGAGGTTACAGTGAGCTGGTGAGGAGTTTTGACCTCACAGAAAGCCGGAGTGTCTCAGAGGACTCTTCACTGAAGAACAATAGCATTTTCTAAACCAAAGAGTGGAAACAGAAACTGCTTAAGGAGAAATCATCCTCTTTGTTGAGTAGTCATTTTTTCTAGGTGAAAAGGAAGAGAATTTGTAAAACCACAATGTACTTCCAAGATGTAAATACTGTAAATAAGTATCGTTCAATATGTTCAAGGAGAAAAGATATCTGACTGTAATTTAAAAGGCAGTGTTAAACTTGCTGTACCAACTATTCCAAATTTAAGCTTGAAATTAGTCCAGCACATCATCAGTGTCTAAGAAATTTCTAAGGTTTCTGTCACCATGGTAGCTAAGTGGCAGTGGGCTTAATCCTGCACTCCTTATAGTCCATAGTCAGACTTCTCCTGGCCCTAGCAATGCTGAATCTGACCCTGTAAATCCTAACGTGCTTGAGTCCACTGCTTGATTTCTAAAACCCTTTTTTACCCACTTTCCCACGGCAAATTGGGTAGGGAATTCTGTGGAAACCATTCACTTGAAAGATATCCGGGGGAGATTTCTTTCATTCAGGAACAAATCCCTGACTGATTAAAAGAACTATGTTGACAGCCCTACAGGAAGCCATGCCATCCACTCCTCGGGCAGCAGGCACTTTTGGCTACATGTGCCAATTTAGAAGACAAGGAACAGTAAGGGAGGGGAATACGGAGTCAGACAAGGTCCCTGGAAACTTTCAAGCTGTTTTAAAAAGAAGGGAATTGATGCCTTGGTTAATGCAATTCCCAGTCACTCACAGCCAACTAGACAAATCAACCATTATACTAAAACATTTATATTGTCCTTAGTGGATGATGATAAAATGTAACGATTAGATAATATGCAGGAGTACACATAACAACTCCTCAACAAAATCACCAAGTCCATGGGATAAAGATGCCTCTAAACGCCCAGGGCCATAGATATAAACACTTGGGCTCTAATCACCTTCTGGTTTTATCCTCTTTTCCTCAAGAAATAAGGCCTGAGAGATCATACTGTCTATCTCTTAGCCTCTCCTTAATAACTTGTGAACCAGCTGGCTGCCTTCAGCCAAACTGGCAATGTGAAAGAGGTCACAAAAGCAAGAAGTTCCTGCAAGCTCCATAAAAAAAGGTGGCTGCATGGAGTACAAACCCCATATTTGTGCATTTAAGAGGGAAAGGGGTGCACATTGAGGTCAGTAATTAGGACTTGTTTGAAAAGACTTGGGGGGCCTTTCCAAGAGAAGAGAAGAGGAAACTGCAAGTGCCTTTTGACACATTTATGATGGAAACTGAGGAGAAGTGGGTTACAGACTGTGTGGGCGGGGACACAATTTCTGAGAAAACTAGACTTCATTAATTCTTCTGCTTGGTTGTATCATTGTTTTCTGTAAAAATGATGAGGATTATTAGACATAGCTGGTAATTGCATTACCAACATGAAAAGGCTTTAACAAAACCACGAGGGGATGGTGAGAAAAGAAGCTCCAATACTGAAAAACCGTGCAAAATGTCATATAGAAGAAGAGCCAAGATCAACGTGTAACTTACACTGCATGTTGACTAAAGTAATGTATGTGCTGAAAGCCCTCAAAAATCGGAAAGAGCCTCCAGGGCATTTAAGAGTAAGGGTGGCATCTTCATAAATTGGTGTATGTTTTTGGACATACCTGAGTTCAGCCAAAGGTTGTTCTGAGAGTTCTTCGATACTTTGGGAAGTTGGACAAACTGAAAGACCTCATGTGTTGCACTGTGGCTTCCTGTGGAAGTGTTAACTCAGAGCTGACCATTGCATGCTCTAGAAACACACTTTAACAAGTTTCAGTTTTGTAGGAACATGCTTAGAGCATCAGGATAAATGCTTAGAGATAAAGCAAGCGTCAGCCCTAAGAAACCACATCCTTCAGACAGATCTGAGATGAGGCCTGTGAGAAATGAGGAAGCTATAAGCTATGCAGGAGCTGCCCTTATGGAAGTGACTGAAGAGTCAGATTCTGCTCCTTTTTGTGGCTTGAAAAGAAAGAGCAAGCCTGTAGAAATGATGGGCTTTTTTCCCAATTTAAAAGCAATCTGGGAATAAAAGCTGTTTTCTGCAAATTTAGCTCCTGCTGAAAAGACTGTCTCACTCTTCAATTGTTACACTACTGCTTTTTAAAAAGCAAACAGAAGGCAAGGCAAGGGGGGAGTTTTGCTCTACATTAAGGAAGATCTGTTAAGCACACACCCCACATCTTCATCAGATGACAGGATGATATTTTGAACAACTTTTTCTGTTGAATAAGTGTCACAAGGCTCAAGGGGACTGCTTATTCCCTTTCCTACAATGACTCAGGCGGGGATTTCCCTTAGTTTTGTTATTAGCCTAGTTGCTATTTTTCCTCCTACCCATTTTGTTGCTTAGGAGACTGCTAGTCATGAAAAAAACTCCACAAAGAAAACAAAAATTTAAAAAACTCAGCAAGGCCCATTCCTGCCACTGGTATCCCAAGTTATAGAATGCTGAATGCTCTTGTCTCCTGGGATCTGCCACCACAAAAGGAACATGCTTTACTAGTATAAGTAGTTGCCAAGGAAGTAATTTTTCAGGCACAGACACAGTTTGCTCTCCAAAAGCCAGGTGGTATAGATTTATTTTTTGTGTCTTTGGAGCAGTAACAGAAGTTTCTCCAGCACAATCATGTAACTGGGCAATGACTTTTGAGGCAGAGGGTTGGTTGTAAGACAGAGTCATAAAACAGAGCAGCAATTTCCCTGTCAATACATTAGGACTGTGCAGTCCTATAATAATTACACTTACTTCCCTATGTAAATATACAAATGAATTCTCCTTTTCCCAGGGAGGCTGTTTGTACACATTCCAGTTCAGTATGATTATGGAGCCCCACAATAACTTTTCTGATATGTTTTCATCAGGAGATCTCAACCTGCTTTCTAAGACTGGTCATCAGAATTTCCTCTCTTCTTAAATTTTTATCCTCCCTTCCCACCTTTCATTTTATAGAAGGTGAAACTGCAGCCAAGAGATCTGGTCAACAATAAGAGATGCTGAAAATTCCTGGATTCTGGTCCAATCTTCTAATGACTAGAGTGATGACTATCACTCTAAAGAGAAACCAGTGTAAAATGCTGTACAACACTTCATACATGGTAGAAAATTAATCCTGCATTACAAGCCCTGTCTTTTGTTATTTTCTGGCTTTTCAAAAGGACCAAATATGTAATATCTTGATAATGGGTTGAAGCTCTTTGAATTTCAAATCTCTTGAAAATTCTCGTTCTTATTTTAGGATTCCAGCTAGAGGTTTAAGAAATTAACATCAGGCTCCTGTTCTTGACATGTGGAAAGTGGGGGCTTCTGGCACATGCCTTTAAAAAGGGATGTGTTATAAATTGGCTTCCTAGGGCCTGAGGACTTTGGAAAAAGACTTATTAAAAGTTATGCAGCATTAGGAAGCAGAACACGTTCAAAAACTTCTGCTGTACAAGATGACTCATAAGGTTATACCACCGATTTTGCTAGTAACACCAGAGGAAAATTATGTCCTAGATCAAAAACACTCAGATGTTGTGAACTTGTTCCTGGGGAAGACATATGACACGTTTTACCGTGATTATTTCCTTAGCTGAATGAAGTGACTGAGAAAGCAGATAATATCAGCATATCCAATGCAAGCGGCAGGCAATGAGGGGATGAGTTCTTACGTCTTGATCTTGCTCTTATTTGTAGATGCTGACACATCTCCCTTGGACTTTAGAAAAGTAGGACTAACACCATTATAGCTGTTCGTAATTTCCTGCTTTCTTTTCCAATGCATTCTTCCTATCTGTAGCTCCCTGTGACTGGTCTTTTTAGATTCCCTCTCCAGGAAGCTTGTTCATGTCTTCCTATCTGTTTGCATAAGCCAGTGGAGCAGAATATGTAGCTCTTCACCTTTATAAAACATTTGCTTATGATCCAGCAGGATCTTTGGAAGAGCTGGCACTTCCAATGATCTATCTGAAGTATGGATGAAATGATAAGACTGTTAATGCCCTTTCAAAATTACTCTCCTCCCACTGGCAGGGGCAAGGACATAGATGGGTTGTATGTGAACCAAAATATATGATCAAGAAAGAACAAAGAGACAAAAGCACTTTCCCAAAAGAAGATAGCAGATGAGGTTACATTCAAAATACGTGTTCTATCATGGAGTGACAACCTATGGTTGAAGACACAGGGTCATGACCAGCCCACCCTTCCTTTATTGTTAAGTTGTGAGAATTTATGTATTAATTTCTATTTCTGTAGCTCTTAAGACCAATACCAAGAGGTCAGGGCCATGCTGTAAAAGGTACAGTGACATTTAAAACAAAGACAGTTCCTCTTCCCCATAGATAGCACATACCTTGCAACCTAGACAGTATGCAGCACAAGGAGAGTGACATATTTCAAATGGGAGACAAATGGGGAGCAAAGCAAGAGCCAAGCCAGGGACACCAGAGCAGGCTTGTTGCTCAGTCACAGGCAGAGGCAAACATCCTGACTGATGTCTGCTGCAAGCTAACTGGGTCATGCTGGCTGAGAGTGTGAAGCACACTTCATACTGCCATCCTGCTTTGCTACAGACAGCAGGAATACCACAATGTGAGTTTAGGAGTCCACAGATAACTGCCTAGAACCAACAGTACAATTCCCCTTACCTACACCACAGGGAGGGAATTTTCCTCACGTATGGAAATTGCTTTAGTTCCCCCCTTATTTTAACATAAGCAAGAACAGCTGAGTCAGATTTGAAAGTCAGGTCTTCTGGCTCCAGCTCCTGGACTCTGAGCTCTCATCTGCCTGTTACCTCCCTCAGCTGGGAACTGCTCCACTCAGCTGGGAACACTTCACATCCATTTCCTTCGCTGATTTCCTTTGTAAACCTGTTGTGCCTCAGGTCTTTAGATAATAACTTCTTTAGTATCCTCATTGTAGTCTGTATGTACAGCACCAAGCATGACATGGCAGCAGATCCCTTCCTGGAGTGTCCATAATTTACTAAAATCCAAACAGAGTTATAGGAAGGCCAGAGGAAAGAGAAACAACTCCAAGAAGTTATAGGGAGCATAAAAAGGAAAAAAATAATCAGTGTTCCATTACCTTCTGCCATGAGGAAAGAGGCAACAGCTGTGGCAGCAGCTACCAGGAATGTCCTTAGTGAGGGTAGGGGAGACAGTAGTTGTGGTTGGTGGTAAACAACAGGCACTTGTGTATCTCACACTACCATTCCTTTTTTATTAATTTTAGTATCTCTTTTGACAGCCTCTAGATTTTTTTCCCTTTATTTTAATCAAATAGAAGCAGCTGGAAGTGGGGCCACTTCTGAGTGCCCAATGCTTTGTTTTGGGAAGCTAGGGAAATTCAGTGTTACTTCCATCTTGTCTGAAAGGGATAAAAAACATCTCAGACCTTACACAGGCTACTGCTTCCTTGTGGATTGTTACTGCAGAATTAAGCCCTAATTTAAAAATGGAGGAAAACTTGTATGAAAAGTGTCTGGGGGCTTTTGAACTGGTTTATAAAAATAGCTGCCTGAAGGAAAAAAAAGAAGAAAAAAAGAAGAAAAAAAGAAAAAAGAAACGTGAAAAACAAACTCAACACCAAACAGTTTCTAGTGTATCCATCCATTGCGACTAGTGTGATATTAATAGAACACACACCAGGAGGGAGTGGGAAAATAAACATATTTTCACTCACATAAAGGCACTGCCTAAATGACTCACATATGCAAAAATAAATAAATGGCTCCCCATGATAATCTGAAACTATATTTTATCCACATAAACAACTTAGCTTTTTAACTGTAACCTAACATGTTAAATTCACTCAGTTTTATTTGAGGGCATGGGCAGATTGAGTGATCAATCTCTATTACACTGAGCTTTTTTTTTTATCCCTTCCTTACAGTGCCATTTTTCTTCCCACTAGACATTTTAGTTCATTTCCCTGAGCCTTCTTCAGCTATTAGCTGCATTTCAGACTTAGAGAAAAAAAAAAGCTATCAAACTTCCACAGGGGAATGAGTAAGTAAGTGAATGTTGTGCATGAGAGGGGGAAATACAGCAAATAAAAACAGAGTAAAAGGGCAATTGTTAGCATTGCACGCGCTGCTCTTAGAGGATAACAGTTACATATTCCAGTTTCATAATGGAGATGTCCAAGGTCAGCCAGGTGCTGGCTTCAGATGCTGTAAAATCAAGAGGCAGAGAATTTTTTGTCTTGCAGAACTGGCAAACAGGTATTCCCCTAGAGAAATGGAATGAGGACATAGCAATTAACTCTCCCGTTCCTGCAATCGGAGTGCTAATCACATCCTTAGCAACTGCATGGTCACTATGGTACCGACAACATCTTTTGCTCAAATCCTTTCTGACTCATTCTCCTGGTACCTTTGGTGCTGGTCAGAGCAGAGGTGACGTACACTTGCTGACACTGTGCTGAATGGTTCCGTCAACCTCCATTCTGCAATACTGGACGCTATTGCAAATGAAAATGATCTCCAAGGATAGAAAGGAAGCCAGTAAGTGTCTGGAGAATCCGTGCTGTATGCTTTTCAGAAACATTGTGCAAATTACAAACACAATGCTTCACTACAGCCTCTCTGCTCTAGTAGTCTTAAATGTGAGGCTAATGAACTTTAGCTTTCAACACCATTGAACCTCATTATACTGTAAATACCCTTTGTGTAACATCTTTTTGTGAATCAGATACCAAAAACAATAATGAAGCTATCAGAAAAGAAGGAAAGAAAAAGGCTACAATCTTAATAAAAGAAAAGCCAACCAGATTCATCTTTCCACAGCAAGTATTTGTCCTGGGAGAAGCAGTGAAAAATTATAAAGGTTGTAATGGAAAAATGCTGGATATTGAGACATTTATGGATGCTAACAGAATCAGAAAATAGCATACAGGAAACAGACTAACAGACTAATCTGTCCTTGATGGAGTTGCTTAGAATGATTGCTGAATCTCTCCTGTAAGAGATTCTAAATCCCCTGCACTGCAGAAACAAACAACTAGAACCAGCTTTCATTCACTGAACATGTGGGGTTCGCTGCACTAATCTGTAACTTGAGTGCTCCAGTGACACAAAAGAGCTGGAAGCCCAGCCCTCACTGTTTCAAGAGTACTGCTGACTCCCTTGCCTCCCCAGCAGTATGAAGTGGTCAAGGAAAATTTACTCAAGACTCCAGCTCATTATGTTCAAATCTCAACATTTTGGTACACAGGAAGACCAGTCTTAGTATCAGTCAAGCAGAGAGAAGGAAACAAATGTTTTCAGGAAGAAGATGGATGTAACGTAACCAAAGTATATGAAGTCTGTATCAGGACACCATGCAGCTAAAAGGAATAGGAGGAAACATTCCACGGCAGCATATTTTCAATATCTCCCCAGATGCAGGACTATGTCCTTTGATAAAGCTGGTGATGATCATTTTTGGAGGCAGAACCGGTGGATGTTTTGTGGGCCTAGGGTGACAAACATCTATTTTTACATGTGGGAGATAACATTGAAATGGAAGGTATGGATACTGGGAGGTAGTCAACTGGAGTAGGAGTTTCAAGTAGTACTGACTGAGAATAAAATAAATGCATAACTTAAGAAGGATTCACAGAGAGGACATCAGCATCTAAATGCCGATGTCAGCATTTATTATATACTCCTAATTGGAGGACCTCAGTTCTCCATTTTCCTAATAGACACCTGCAACAAAGATGTCCTGAATGATGTGTATACCACTCACTGATTGCTGGGCAAACATTACTGGAGTGTCAATATTTGCTTTTTTTCTAGAGCTATCGTTGTTCGAGAGGGTGTAAGTCATTTTGGATAATGCTCTACTAGTGCTATATTAACTAACTCACAGACGAAAATCATCTTGTATGCCTACTCTGTGCTATTTTCATTGTGTTTTACTTTGCAGTGAAAACAACTGCTAGTCATGTGATAAATCCAGAATCTGAGCAATAATTAGTGATAGTGGAGCTGCAGATAAACCCGTAATTGCAAGTTTGGTCAGCTTACCCAAAGCCTTCACCACAACCTTTATGAAAAACACTGCTCACTATTTGCATGAAGTTGCAGCACTCAGAGTATGGTAATTTGACAGGGTGACTGAGCTGTAGAGCTGTGCAGCAATACTTCAGATCATCCCATTGGTCCTTCAATGTATATGTAACTGTATTTCATATAACAGTCCCCCAAGACAGATGGAAGTTCACTATGATTTTTGGTAATGAACTGCCTGGGGAGCCTCCTGCTGTGCTTGGAAGACAGAAGAAAAGTGGACTGCAAAATCCAAATACTGTGGTCTTGGCTGCCTGACATAGCTCAAGAATATGCTGTTTGGAAGCTGAACACATATCTCAGATTTAGTAATCCACAGCACAGAACCAGAAGTTTTGAAAGGACAGCTTTGTTACCCACGGTTGTTTTGCTCTCTTCAATATTTTTCCTCTACCCTGATCTATAATCAGGATACAGTTTGACCTTGCATATTAAAAAAAATGTGCCTTTCAGAAGATGTTTACATTAATGATTATTCTTATGAAAGTCAGTTGGGAAGGTGTTTAAATCCATGATATGCCTTTTTATGTGTGCAGAAATTTGGGTTCAGGAACAGGAACTTCAAGCATCTGAAGCAGACAAAAATCTATGGTAAGGATCTGACAAGAAACTTTCGTGTGTTCTATGCTAGAGCTTACATTTATATGAAACATTACCAAGATCCCGCTGAACAGGAATTTGTCTTGTCATTAAACTGTTCGGTAACTGCTGGTCAGTGTAAATCGTGTTTTTCTTTGTGTGTAGTCTGAAGAGAGCGAGAGCCTCTCACAGCTCCAGTTGCACAGGATAGTTCAGATATAAAAGCTTGTATGTTCAGCTCTCTGTACATTCTTGGGTCATTTCCCAAAGGATCAGATATTTCAATAACACCACAAAGTTCCTTGCTTCCTCGTTTATCACTTCTGATGAAACTTTCTCTATCAAAGACCAGAGCTAATGATCCAGATTTAATCAATAGAAGTATTTACATTTCAAAATAATGAGACCCACTCAGCTGGTAACTTGTTAATTAGTTCCCAAGCATTCTCCTTTTATCCTCTTGTGCTGCAGTGGTGCAGCTGACAGTCCTTCCAATATTAAGGGAAGTTATTTGAGAAGTGTTATCTCAGAGTCCTATCTTGCTCCAGGATCAATTTACACCAATGTGTTGATTACAGGAGAACTACTCCTGATTTACCTAGAGGTAAATGTCTTCATGTATTATACTGTCTTACCCTTCCTAACAAGTTTTTGGCTTTTACTTTTGCATGCTGAATGTCTGCAAAGCAATTAGGTACCTGAATTTAAGCCTCTCCACCCTATTATCTTTTAACAATGCTATTCTTTCACTCTGGAGCTCCTAATACTTGAGGTCAGATTCACATTTACAGAAAAGCTATTTGTACCACTTTATAATTCAGTGCCAATTTTTCTCCCTTAATTCTACATCAAGGCTCTTCTACTTAGCTGTACAAAGGTACCAGAATGTAAATAAGAATCTGTCCATAAATATTTTTTTTAGCACCCTGACATCTGCAAGTGGGGATGGACATAAAGAATGAGGATCTGTTCCCGATTTCTGTCCCAGTACTAGTATAGTCTTAAATACATGTGCTGGGTTTCAGAGTCTTCTCCAGCAGCTCCCTTAGCAACTGGAAAACTCCATCAATTAGTCCTCAGTGCAGGATATGCTTCAGCTGGCCTGCTGGTAATCAGTTGCTCCAGAGCTTAGATCGATTTTGCCCTGTGATTATCAATTCTCCTGTCAGACAGAACAGACAAGATCTTAAAAACAAGAAGATGTTTAAAGAAATAAGATCAGGATGTTTTACTCAGCACAAAATTTCCTCCTATAGCCCAACTTCGCAAGGCATATAAGTGTGTGCTTAACTTCAAGCACAATTAATCACCTCTTTAGGAACACGAAGTTTTTCTGGAACTGGAGACTATTTCTTCTCTTCTGCAGTTCCATAGCTGTGTGGTTGTGCCTGTGGTTCTTTGTGCATGCACCTTCTTTTCTTCCTTTTTTTTACATTTCCTCCTTTCTTTTTTCCCTGTCATACGTAATGCAACTGTGCAAAGTTCTTTTCTTTCCTAAACATGGTGGGTGGGCAAGAAGACAATTATTTAAATTATACGGTGGGGGAATAAGTTATAAAAATAGCAGCATATTCCCAACTTTTTAACAGGAATTTGTATTTCTGAACCATTCAAAATTCTCTGGAGACCTGAGGACTAAGTACACATAAGACTGAACCTGGCTTTTTAATTAATTGTTTATCTTCTATAAATTAATTACATAACTTCTTGAAAACTACAAATCAGCACCAAGAAGCTGCACAAATTGCAAGTAAAATAAAAGAAAGGAAGAAATAAAACTGCCATGCAAAACTTTATCCTTCCCAAGTCTCTGAGACATCTTTTGAACACCCATCTAATTTTAAATGTTTGTGATCATGGCAAAAAATGCTCCCACATGTTGCAAACATGGAAAATATTGCCAATATTTTAAAAACATTTGAATAGAAAAGTCTCATCTTTTAATCAGACATTTAGAGCCTGCATGCTTTGCCTGTAAAGCCAATGCAACGATTCTGATTTTCACAAAAATGTGATCCAGCCCTAGCATTGGCAGAAGTTGTGACTATTGGAGTTGAGTTCCAGGGAACAAACTTCTAAAAACGTAATTCATGAACTGGAGGATTCAGTTTGGATGTATTTCACTTGCAATACTTGAAAGGAATCTAGTCACTTCCTTAAAGATAATCTCATGTTTTTATAAGGGTTACTCATGAAGATTCATTTTATCATAAGGTTTCCAGTTTGTTTGTCCATAGGTGGAATAAATCTTGAAGACTATCAAGATTTGATAGCCAAATTTGTGACAAGCAGTGAACTAAGTGCGTATATATGCAAAAAACACTAGTCTGATGAAAACTCCCTGATTAAATAGATGGTTCACTACCACAAAGAGAAGAAGTAAGAACTGGGGAAGGGCGGTTAATTAATCAAGTGTTTTTTCAAGGTACTACTATTCTTTTCTTCCTGACTCCTTTTCCTATACTTTAAAAACTTCACCCTCCTAGAATAGTCTATCAATAGCACAAGCATTCACAGCAGATTAGCCCAGAGTGGACTCTGATCCACTTTCACTGTTAAGACAAACCTTCCATTGACACCAGTGAGTTTGACCCTGAAATATACTTTTCTCATTGACTGGTCAGAGCTCAGCTTTGCTGCCCACTTCATGTGATGTACACCGTGCACTTATTTATTTAGGATTCAGTACGAGAAGTGAGAGTTACAGAAAATCTGTTCTGAACTACTTCAGTTTAATTTGGATATTTATGGGATTCCGTGGAGAGCCAGCAAGACTAACCTAGTTAGGGAGTAAGAATGTTAGCCATTGTCCATCAGGCCCTGGCCACATAATTTTTCAAATACAAATAATCTTTGTTGTGACTATGAATAAACAGGGTTGGGGTTTGGTTTGGTTTTTTTTAACTTTTACATGACATTTGGACATCTGTTCCGACAAAGAACTGCACCAATATTTGACCTTAAACTTTGTGGGGTAGCCTCCTACACCTCCCAAATTTAATTCCTTAATTGCAGCATGTGCAAGGTATAAGATTAAGCAGCTCAAGGATGCTTTGAGGCATTCTGGTCTATCATCTGCAGATTCGTGTGGGAGTCTTCTGCAGATATCCACAGCAGCAAGAAAACAGCTCGATTATTGTCATAATAGTTTTGTGTGAGGAAGATATAAAGAGGAATAGCAGAAAGAAGAATATCTTAGAAAAATATTTCAGTGTAAAGTTAGGGTATGGCATGGGAAGGTAGAAAAGCAGTTATTAGATAACCTAGAGTTTAAAAACTACTATATGTTATTTGTGACCTCTAGAAGTTACTCAGAAAAAACTTCCTTGCTCAGCCTAAGGGTCTGAATATCCTTACTCACAGTTCTACAGCTTGTTCACTAGCTTCTCCATTTGATTTTGTACTTTTTATTAGAAAACTCTTCCTTTATGAATTCAAATATTTGCAAGCTACTCTTTGGCATGCTGCTTACACAGAAGAGGTTACTCAGTAATGCTGTGGTCCCTTTTACTTACTCCTAACTTCAGTTGCTTCTTGTCAGCCATTAATAGATAAATATTTTACTATCTGGTTTTCTTCATCTAATAAAATCTTATCTGTATAGAAGGGTCTGGCAGCTGCGGAGTCCTCTTCCTACCCTTCACTCCATGACCTAACATATCCTCACTCTAAAGATTATCACAAGTGTTACAATATTCTGTTATATTTTAACACTCCCTCATTCTTCAGGAATACCTATTACATCAAGTTCTCCTTCCATGGTCATACAGTCTGCTTTCACCTGTTACTATTTTTAAGCTTGTGATACGCAGACATTGATATTACTTATTTTTGGCCATCTACCTATTTTTAAACAACTCTTTTGCTTAGCTCCCTACTTCAGAATATACTACTGTGATTTCAGTGTAGTTATCCTCAATGTCATCCATCATCCCTGTTCCCACCTTTTAGGACTGGGTACAGAGTTAAGATGCTGATGGTGGGAAAAGAAGATATGTGGAAATGGAGGCACTCTTTTACCCAAAGACATGACTACCCACATCTTACCCAGTGCAGACAATTCACTGCCTGATCCTGCATGGTGTGATGAGGTCAGAGCTGTGTGGCCACAAATTCCTTTCCGTAATTAGATAAGGGCTGCTTTTTCCCTTGGAAATGCTCCCTCTTTATCATCAAGACATTTCAAAGCTCAAAAGCTCACTTTCTTTTTCTTTTTTTTTTTTAAGCAATGGGACAGCTGATTTTTCCTAGCAATTTTTTCCCTGTCAGGAAAATGATAATGAAAAACAATTTCTACTTTGGATTTTTTTCAGCTGTTCTGTTGCTGAACCTTCCATTGGCTCACTGGAAACTGTGAGAGAGGGTTTGATTCTTTTCTGTGGAAAGAACATGGGAAAAACCTTACTAGGCTTTTTGTAGCAAAAGAACAATTTTTCTTTTATCCAGTATTTTGCTTCAATTTTGTATAACATTTCTCTGAAAATACATGTCCCAGTTTCCTTTTAAACTTCTATATTCTGTTCTGCTACTGAAAAGGCTGCAGATGGAAGGGGAGAACTAGGAACTCCCCATGTCAATCAGCTCTATTCATTCAATGGCTGTATTTATTAGTTTCATTAAAAACATATTGAGCAGCCCTTGTTCTTCAGTTCTGCACGCCTACACAATCCTGACTGCCTTGCCATCCCCCTGTCAGTAAGGGCTCTATCCTGAGGCCTCTCTCAGCTTGAGATTCCACATGAAACATGAATCCAAGAGGATATCACATGCTTTTAGGTCTTGCTGGAAAGACTTCACATAGCTTGACGGGTGCAGAGGGGGCTGGAGACAGTCAGATGAGGAAAAAATAAGTACTTGAGATGAACTGATAATTCATTTTTTAAAAAAGAAATGGAAAGAAAAAGTCTGTGTAAAGCTTGGAAAATATCTCCACTGCTACTGCCATCACTGACATGAATTTACGTGTAACATCTGACCAGCACATTGCTCATAAACTATGGTTTTGTAGGAAATAGAGCACTCTGGGCTGCTGCCAGACAAGGGAGCAGTTCTTGGTGAAGGCTGCTAATTTGCTACGTTTGTAATTCTGAGGCATGGACTGGTCTCCCTCAGAAAATGTTATGTTCTCTATATACTTCCCCCTGTTATTAAAATCAGAACTATGTGGAAGAGCCGAACCATGACAGGAGCCTGCTAATTATGGGGCAAAGAAGTATTAAAGCTATATTGGCTGTCTTTTAGCACTTTTGTTGGTGTCTTTTTTTCGAAAAAAATCTTGTTTTATTGTATGGCAAAATACAAAAAGTTTTGTATGAATCAAAAGATCTCCAAACTGAGGACTGAGAATTAAGGTTGCAGTTTAAGCATTACTTAAGTTGAAAACCTACCTAGTAGCTTTAGTGGTGTTTAGCTCAGACACCAGGCTAGAGATGATTTTTCAGAAAAAGAAATTTCTTTCTGTATTCAGCCCTGAAGAGTGATCCATAAGAATCTATCTGCTCAGACACACTGGAATTTAACATCTTCCTCTCTTCGGAAATGATCTCTCTTTCCATAAACATCGGATTGAATAACTGCTACCTAAATATCCTAATTTCATTTTTCTTTTCTTAAATACATAAGGACCACAAACTTTAGCACCTGCACTCTACAATTCTTCAACAAAGGAAGAGACTGGAATATGCACTGACGCCCTTAAGCACTCCCAAGGATAAATCACATACAATCTCTTCCATACATATCCTCTTTTTTTTCTTAAGTGGGTCATAGTGTATTAGCCCACAGTGTGTTACATAACCATGGTACATTTTTGGTCTTTCATGGCAATAAAGATTCAAGGATACAGCAAAAAAGATCTGCTTTCTACCAAACAAAAAAAATTCTTAATATTACTTGCCCTGTCCTCAAAATGTTTGATCTTCACAGTCACCTTTGACAGAGAATTCTTAGCACTGCTTCCTTTCCAGATGATTGAGCAGAATTGCACTGGCGTCACAAAATACTTACCAGTATCACATCAGCATGGACTCAGCCAAGATTGAATACACGTGCATCCTGATTTTCGTGTGTCTTTGTGCGACAAGAAATAAGCCCTACTGAGACAGAGAGCTCATCCAGTTCACAAGCACATACTTGGTCCTTTCCAGATTACACACAGCCCCTGAGTGATGCATCACACAATTCCAACAAGGCAGGGAGGGGGGAGAACCATGGCAAGCCATGCTTTCACCTACAGTATTGGTAGTTCACCTACCTACCTGAAGCCACTTTGACACTTTGGCAGCCAACTAAGGAGAAGTTGGTGTTTAACAGGATATAACTTGATCGAAGGCAATACAAACCAGGAATGACACGGTGTTGTAAACAGATTAGCAGACAGGTGAGACCAGGGAAATCGGTCTGTAGCCTCTGTGTCTTTGGAATCTGATAATTTCTTTAATGCAGGTACCCCTGTCTGGTAGAAGAATGCTATCATCCCTGACTCAGGAAGTTATTGGGAGGCTAAAGACTCCCAATACCAATAAAGAAATTTAGGTATTGAATTCTACTGTGCATTTGGACCAAAGTGACAGGTTTACAGTGGCACAGGAGTATCTGGCTTGACACACAAGGTTTCTTAAGACCATACTAGTATTACATTCAGAGGAGCTTTGTTCCTCTCCTCTCTGACATTGCCTAAGTATAAGGGTGGGGTGGGAGAATGTTCTTAAGGACTGTGTTACGGTACCACCAGAAGGGTAAGGAGGGAACATGAGAACTTTCATATCCCTAAGTACCTGTGTGTATATGCACATATAAATACACATGCACGTGTGTTCACACAGAAAGCAGTAATGATGCTGATGGTGACTACCTGTTCACTCTGACAGTTGCCAGCACACAAAATACATGTCAGTCAGGTTCCTAATAGGTGTGTATCCCCTTGCACAGCTGGAGATGCTTGGCACAGCTAAGAGTGGTTAGAATCAATAAGCCTTAAATTTAAGTGGTGCAGAAACTGGTTTAGTCCTCCACTTCAAATAGTTCTTCTGGGTCAGCTGTGGGGCATAAGGCAGGTGAAGGAAGAATCATAGACATCCTTGACCTATCAAGCATTTTCACCAGCCATAATTTTTCACCAAACAAAGCAAAACAAAAAACTTTATAAGCATAAAGCGATTTTGGCATCAGACTCTCCTTGTTTTCAGTCCCATCACTTTGTAAGACAATCGGCACCATAATCAGATGAATAAACATTATAGCACAGTCTGAGGGTCACATCCTTCTACCGGAACCATAGATTTTTCTGAAACTACAATTCTTTACAAATTCTTTTCAGAAAAATCAACACAAGGAAAAAATAAATTACTCTGTGCCTTACTGAAAAATTAATTGCTGTACTTACAACAAAGGGTATTGTAACCAATGGCTAGAGTTACATGGGATTAGTTTTGGTCAAGAAGAGAGGCTATTCCCAACTTGGTGTCAAAGTGAACTCAAGATCCCCGCAGACTAGGCTGTAAATTCCTAGTAAATGGATTTAGTATAGAATTCAGTAATAACAAATGATAGTTCAAACCATCCTCTTGAGCTTGGCTACTGTCAGTAGAAACCCTTTCCCCACTGCTTATTGTTAATGTTCGAATTTCTGTTAAGTGTACCATCTCTATTCTCCCCATGGAAAGAGGAAACCGGCATTAGGCTTTCACAGCAGAATCACCCAGGCAAAATGTCTACACAGATATTAACACTTTGTTGTGTGTCTGCTAGAGCCATGGAGCAAGTGAATTCCATGGGCATTCTGTACTTATGCTATTTATATTTACCTAAAATGCCTGCAGTCGTGTAGGTACCATCTGGCTCTTCCACATCCTCATACAGTTCCCAACCATACAGCTCCTCATAACATCTTGCTCTATTCAAAATCAAACTTGATTTGAGGTTTTCTTTGAATGTTTTGTCTTCATTGTCCTCTTCCTCCTTTTCTCTTCTGTAAAAAAAAAAATCAATAAGGCATTTAAATCTGAGTGTACATTTCTCTATTAACTTGACACAAACATACAAGCAATTTTCTCAGTTGTTGACTACTTTTCATCCGTTTAAGCAGCTTCCAAGCAAGTCCCTCCCTATGTGGAAATAGGGCACTTCTGAAAAGTGAAGGATAATTGGCCAAAACCCTTTTGACACAGTGACTCACTGACAGTGATTTCTGATTAATTAGGGGGAACATTCTCCTCTTGATCTGTATACAATGTAACTCCCACTAACGTCAAAGAGAAAGCTGCCCTTGCTAAGTTTGTCAGGCAGCAACTACCGGGGGGCTGGTGTTTTGTTCAGGGGCTGAACAGAATTGCTCAGCCTCTGGGTGTTTTTCTCACCTGCCCACCGCAGTGGGTTAGCTTCCTTCTGGAGCATGTGCCTAGCTCTTGCTGCCAGCAACACCTAGTGCAGGGGAAGGAGGAGGCCAGCCCAGCCTGGCGGCCGTCCCGGCTGCAGCTGGCACAGCTGACATCTGGAAGCGCCGTGTTGGACATCCGAGGCGCCAAACTGAAGTGTCGCAGCTGTCGGGGGCTGCGTTCAGAAAGCGGGGCAGCTACTTCTCATACCGCAGATCAGTTAATTTTGGTCAATACCTGGTCACAGTGACACAGTCCCTGTGATCTCGTGGCGCTCCCCTCACGCCCGGTTGGGGGAGCCCGAGAGCAGCTGCTGGAGGGAATGGCGCTGTGTGGCAGAGTTGGCAGCGCTCATGTGGACACGGAAACGCACCTGGAGCCTCCTGGGGCTGCCTGCTCAGCACGGCCTACATCTCACATCACTGAAATTTCTTATCTTTCCACACACAATCTCCCAAAACAGTGCCCATGTCTGTGCCTTTCAGCACCCCCTGGCCCTGAGCCCCACCCAGGCCGTGCTGCAGGGGATGTCTGGCAGGGCCATACCAACAACTTAACAGTAGGGACAACCAGACAATGGCTCTGTGTTGAGTTTATTAATGAAAATGTGACCTGTGGATGCCTAGGTGGCTGAGTTTAATCCATACCATGGCTCAGGAGAGCAGGCACCCAGCATCAGGAATGCTGATACAAAAGCAGACAAGGGGGTAATAGCAATGCCCACCATGAAGAACATGGAAGCATTTTAGAATTCTTTGGTTGCATTTTAGAATTCTTTGGTGAAAATAAAACCCCTCCTCAGTCTACAGAAAGTCTGGACAGCTTTGCAATGGGGAACCCCAAAACAGTGAGGTAGGGGGTGGGGGAAGAGGGGTGACAGAATCACTGTACAGGGAGAGGGCAGCATGGCTTCCATGTACTGGGAAAGGACCCACCTGGCGCGAGGACATGTCATCCTGTGCTTCCCTTCAACCTTAATGCTCCTGCACCACTTCCAGTTGCTGAGGCCCTGAGCAGGGCTGGCTCCCGCAGGCGATGCCAAAAGGTGCCTGACGGGACAGGCCGGCTGTGCCAGGACACCTGAGGGGAGAAAGACGCCATTCTGAGGGCCCTGGGCTCTCCTCAGGGCCTCAGCTGAGAGGTGCCCAAGGGGCCCTGCTGTGGGCCCTGCTGTGGGCCCTGCTGTGGGCCCTGCTGTGGCGCCTGCTCTCCACAGGGCTAGGAAGGGAAACTGCCATCTGGCAGCATAAAAACACGGAAAAGGACAGAAATGAGGAGTGGGCTGAGATGATTTGGGGAAATGCTTGCAAGATAAGCATTTGAAAATAAAAGCAGAATGGAAACAGTTAAGGTTTATTAATAACCATTCTTTGGGATTGTAGAATGTTTGAGGTGATGCCTTGGTGTTCCTTGTGTGACTTTACATGGAGACAAGTATCTGTAGCTGAGCCCTTCCATTCTGTGCCACAGCTCATGGACCGTATTTAGGTTACACGCTGGCAGCTCTCACTGTTTCCCAGAGCATCAGGTGTTGTTCTCTGATCATGAGGGCTGTGCCCTCCTTCCTATTTCAAATTATCTTCTTTCTAGCAGCTCTTTCTGCACCATACGCCAGCCACACTCTTTCCACTTCAGTCACAGGAAAGAGGTGGAAAGAAACATCTATTTTTGGGACCAAAATATTCACCTGAGAAGGCCAAGGTTCTCATCGCTGAATTTTAGGTACTTGTATATTTGCAAGGGTAAGAAGCTTTTGTTGAAGGGCAGGAAAGTTCCCATTTCTCAAGGACCCTTCTCCTGAATATTCCAAAACGCTTTTTAAATTGTATCATTACTCAACTACACTTCTCTTCACTTGTGGGATTAGTATTGGTCCTAGGTTTCATGACACCAGCTAGACTGAATCCTGAGGGATGAAGCGCCTCTTGATTACCTCAGTAAATTAGAAATACTAGGTAAGATCTTCAAACCAGAAGGCAAATATGTGCCTGGAGTGGGACTCCGCTTTCCAGTTCCCGCACTCTAAATTACTTGGGGATCTGAAGTTGAACTCCTGTTCTACCTTTTTGAGATACTTTTGTTCAGTCTGCACTCCCAAAAAGCCCAGCAGAAATTCAGCAGATAAAGGTAAATTTGACTGAGTTTGGAAGAATATTCAAAGTCCTGAAGAATTTTAACCTCAAGACTAACTAGCTACAGCATCTTCGTCTTGTTCAGTTTTATTGCCTTTCCATCAGTGAACATTAAACTGACAGAACAGAAGCACACAATGAATCTGAAACCATGCACAAGGGTACATGAGGAAGGCTCTGTGAAAATAGGATGTGGCTGTTATGATTTCAGACAAGAGATTCCCAGAAAAATGAAGTCAATGGACAAGCCATGGACACAGAAGGCCTCTGGAAGTAATTGTTCCAATAACCTTCATTAGCTCTCAGTACCACAGAAGCACATGATGAGGTACTCGAGCTCTCAGTCAGCAGACATGGCTAGTGACTGGGCCTTTGGAAAGATTTCCAGCCAGGTGGCCAGAAACTGTTCATGAAAAACTGTTTATTTCATATCAAAACTGACATCTTAAAAAAGCAATTAAACCCAGAAGTATTACAAATATTTGTAAAAAGCAGTAAAATAACATGATTCTGGTGGCAAACCTTTGCTTTCATTCACTTTTAATGCTGCTCTCCTTATTTACTCTCAGAAAAACCTGAGTAAAGCCAAAAATAAAAATCATAATAAAAAAAAAAAAAAAAGAGGTGAGAAAAACCTGAGAGAGCTGGAGTTGTTCAGTAGGGAAAAGAGAAGGCTTTGGGGGACACCTCACTGCAGCTTTTTAGTAATTTAAGGGGGCTCATAAAAAGCATAGTGGGACTTTTCATATGGGCAGATAGTGACAGAACAAGAGGTAATGATTTTAAACTAAAATTGGGCAGGCTTAGATTAGGTATTAGGAAGAAATTCTTTACTCAGAGGGTGGTGAAGCACTGGAACAGGTTGCCCAGGGATGTTTGGATGCCCCATCCCTGGCAATGTTCAAGACCAGGCTGGGTGGGGCCCTGAGCAACCTGATCTAGTGCGTAACATCCCTTCCCTGGCAGGGGGATTGGAACCAGGTGATCTTTAAGGTCCCTTTCAACCCAACTTATTCTATGACTTTATGTCTGAAAAGTCATGCAAAGTTGGCACGTGATGAGTTTGCGTCGGATGAGCTCAACAGAAGGCTCATATACAGTTTAACCCCAGAAGTGAATGAATTTTTCTTTCCTCAGAAAACTCTGTACCCCACAGCGGGAGTTGCTCAAGGTGTGTGACTGTGTGCTACTGAATAATTTCAAAGAGGAGGAGTTCATTCACTTTATGTCCTTTCCCTGGCCTCCAGCCCAGGGAAGTGTCTGACAGCTATTCCTGCAGACTAATAACCTACTTGCTTCTAAAAGGAAATGTTTGATAGCAAAGCATTGCATTTTCTGAAAGTTCTTGGAAAACAACCTGGTTATATACTTACCTGTAATTGATAATCATCCCTCCAGTTGGGTTTCAGGCTGTGCTGCCCTTCAAAATGTTCTTCCAGAAGTCTTTGGAAGTCCCTCTCACAGGTGGAGAGCAATTTACACTAGAAGTATTTTTGTCTAGTACAGACATAATATACAACTGTCAGAAAGATCAAGGTAGGTGAGATGCTAAAAGCTTCCACAGGTTTTCAAGGAAGAGAGAAAGAGAAGGAACCCAGACCTTGTCTTTACAAGAAAAAAAGCTATAATGTCAAAATTCTATGCGCAGAAATAATTCTGTCAAACATAACTCCATTCATACCTACATCATACAATTACTTCAATCCACAATAGAGACCATTTTTTTCAGCTATGACAACTCACTGTCTCAATCGCTCGTACTCTGTGACACCAGGATACCACTGCCACACTGAAGCAGACACAGCGTGGTCCAGTTTTGACCATTTGCAACACAAGCCCAAAATTTGGACCTGTGCTGAGCCCTTTTTCAGTGCTCAAGAGCTGTTTGTTAACATACCCCCAAACACTACAAATTATGTCCATCATTAAACATCTGGTACAGCCTGAGCAACCAAAGCAGCCATGGGCATCACTTCTTCATTGTCTTTCAACTTGACCATATGGTTTTCCAGAAATGCTTAACAACACCCCAGCTCCTCTTGCCTTCAACTCATCCCCTGGAGTGAGTTACCTCTGGATATGTCTCCCTTCATTAGCTACAGAGAGAGTATAAATGGGCAGGTGAGAGCGATCATCTGACTTCTAGATGCACACGTCAGGAGGGGAATCCTACCCTCTGTCTGTCTGACATAAACAATCCTAGCAGGTTTCCCAACAGGGCAAGTGAGGCATGTTGTCCCAGAAATGAAACCCAGCCAGCTGGCATCAGATGAGCCCTACAGAATGCCCTGCTGCAATGCCCGCTAAGTTTGCTGCAGTGTGTGAGCCCAAGGCAGCAAAAACCTAAAGGGATATTGGCCTGACTTGAAAAAGTAATTTCATTTTATGTCATGACACTGCAAAGTAATTGTACTCAAAATAACTGTTTTTACTGCCTAAATACGTTTTTAGTACTTGAGCATCCAGGTGGATTCAATTGTGCTTGCAATTTTGCAGACATTAAGGAGGGAGACTAAACGACTGAGGCGGGGAAAGAGAACAATGCCGCACTCCTGTGAGACAGCCTGACACATGGACTAGAGCACAGCACAAGCTCTCGGGAGCCTCAAAGTCTAGTCCTGTTTTGACCACTGACTGACAAATGTTGTAAAGCTAAGCATGGAAAATGAAACACAACTGTTCTCTGTGTCTTTTACAAAAATAATACTGGCTGAAATCTTCAACAAGTGTAAACTATCAAATAACAGAAATCACTGACTCCAAAAGAAGCAGGATTACAAGCCAAATTCGGTCAGCTTTTAAGAATAAGAACTTCCTTCTTGAGCATCTTTTCCAAAAGCAACATGTGACACAGCATGAACATAAGCAACCCCTGAACTGTTACAAAATACATTAAAAATAAATTATTTAAATCCAGAAATATGATTCTGATAGGCTAAAGCATACTTAGAAGTTGTATTTTTTATGTCAATAACTGTTTACAGAACCATAGCTTCAACTGATACTCCAAAAGCCATTTCACTCTTCACAGAAGTTTTCACGAAGAAATAATATACAAGGCACACTAAACACTGTCGGGCCAAACACATTCTACTGTTTATTACACATATTACATTCTTAAATAAAAATGCGTCACATAACATTTTTGCATAGATATCTTACAATATACCAATTTAAAAAAGAATTATGAAACAGACCAGTAACAAAAATAAATTTTTTCTTCATTAATAATTTTGTAACATTAACATACCACCATCATATAATA
>VZTD01001642.1:49072-115622 GCA_013397725.1 Rhagologus leucostigma
TAATACAAATAATATTTTTAAATCTTAAGACTTTTTGTACAGCAAAAAAACTGACAAAGTAATATATATATATATATATATATATAAAAAGCTTAAAAAAAATAAAATGTCAAAAAAAGGCAGAACTGAGGGCTACAAGATTGGGTACTTCTGTGATATATTAGAAATACCAGAGTAGGCCTGAGAGAACGTGACCGAGGGCATCTCCGAAATGCACTTGTCAGACACATCTGGTAAAAGAAAAATTATAGTGCAAAATGAAAGTCCTTCAAGCAATGTTGTTTGTTTTTCTTTTTTTTTTTTCTTTTTTTATTTTTTTTTTTCATAGGGAGCATTCATACATTTCGTTGTTGTTGTTGCTAAAGAAAAATTCCCCAAACAAAAATCTAATGTGTGGTAGAGAGCAAGAAAAGTTTCACAGAACAAGAGGGAAAACAGGTCACTTTGCAAAGCAAAAAAAAAAAATCTCAGCCTGCATTATTATTTTTTCAACTAGATGAGCAGATGTGCCAAACTAAGGCCTTGTTTCTAAGAGAAAAGCTGTTATGGTTTATACGCAGTGATTTCAGAACCAGGAACTTGAACTGGTGCAAGAACCTTCCTGTAGAGGTATCTTAATTAGTTGAAACATTTCTTACACTTCAGCTTAACTGCATAGGATGGCAATGCAAACTTGATCCAGGCAATCACGTAACAGGTGCAGCTATAAAGTGATTTAACTAGACTGATTTTAACCTAGGGCAGCTTCCCTGGTAGAGACATGGCCTTGGTAACAAAGTAGTGTTTAAACCAGTGTTTTGATCTACTTCCAGAATCTGACAGGTCTGGGGATTTAAATACAGAGCGATGGGTAAAACGTATGTTGCAAGACATAAAGATCAGCCCTTCAGCCATCAGGCCTTCCAGGGACTGCATGTTAGTTTTTCATTTCCCCGAGAACCCAACAATAAAGGCTAAAATTGCCACGTTTCTGTCCATTCTAGTTCCCTTTTAGTGTGTACATGCGAAGCCCTCATCCCCCTCCCTTCCCACCTCCCCTCCCAACCCCCAAATTTGCAGCCTACTCATTCACAGTACACAGCAACATGTATTTCCCAGCACTGTTGAAAACTTTCCTACAGAAGCTGACATGATTCCTAAAATGCAGTGGCAACAGCAAGTGCCCTCCCTAAATGAAAGCAATAGGCACCGTTGGCTACTACAAACTCTAAGTCAGTAGCTCAGTTTGCTCTTCTGTGTAGGTATATACAGTATACTGTTGTACATCCACACCCACACAGAGACAGAGTGGAGAACCTGTTTTCTGGCAGTATATAGAAGTTAGGACCAAAGCACTTAAAACCAAAAATCATCAAAGCTTTCATTTTGAAAATCGCAGAGTTCCAACTTCAATTATTACAACAAAAATGCCATCAACAAGCATTAAGGAAAACTATAAAACCCTGTTTCTAAAATGACGCCTGCATTCGAAAGTTTTCAGGTAGGGAAACTCATTCGTGAGGTGATAAAGGCAGTCTACTCCCCATCTCCACATTTTTATGTATATAATTTATATATACAACTATATCATTATATATATAACTTATATAGCACAAGTATTCTCAAGACTTCTTCCTCTAAAGGAGGAGGAAATTCTCAGCTTTACGACACAGATCCTAGTACCTGGTAGGCCAGATCCTACAGTCCTTACCATGCTAAATCTTGCCACTGAAGCCTGTGCAGAACTGTGGAGGAGAAAGACTGCAGTAGTCATCCCTAAACTATTAATAAAAAGAGACACAAGTGTGACAAAAGGAAGAAGAATATCCAACTTTGATCTGGAAAGGATCATTCATGAAGGTGTAGTTTAAATGCTAATGAAAGACAGGCAAGACTTGTCACTGAGTAGTTGTAGTATCTTGGGAGAAAAATATTTCCATTTTTTCAAGACAGAGTTAAATAGTTATTGTCAAGCATTGAGTTTTTTCTTGGTATGTAGATATCTTTACAAGTGCAAGTCTATTTGAAATCAGCAAAAAGTACTTTAGGAGTTCTGGGTTAGAGCATTTCCCAGGATTTGAAAGTTCAAAAACAGTCTTACTGGATGGAATAACAGAATGTGCCAAGTCATGAATGAAATCAAGAGTAAAAGCCCTTGATCCACTGAGAGCTGGCCTAGTAATATTAAATTCTTTACAAAATTTTCCTCTTTTTTATTTTTTTAAATTTAAAGATTTTGACATATATTAAGAGAAGAGGAAGGGAAACACTTAAGGAAGTTGGATTTCATCAGCTTTGTCAAAAGTACCAATTACCACCTCTTTTGTACACAGACAAATAGAGTGTGTTAAATAGGAGCAACCTTTATATTAGATACAAACCCCAAATTGTCTAGGGTCAGATAAAAAGGAGGGAGAAAGCCTGATTCTGTAGATATCAGAAAGGTCACAGCTAAGATATACTCAATTACTGCAACTATCATATTGATCAACTCCATTTTACCTATACACCCTAGTGATTAGTTAATTTTTTATGCCTGAAGTTAAAACAATTCCAAAAGCAAGGACCTGAGGGATCCTCTTACATTCAGGTTCTTCTTCTCCATCTGTGTTTGGTCAGTGCTTCCCATGCATTAAGTGAAAATGTGCTACCCCCATCAAAAAATAGCAATTCCAAAAAGTCTGAGGAAAATAGGAATGAATGAAAGAAAATGTTCACCTCTGTAGAAATATGTTGGCTTAG
The DNA here is from genome assembly GCA_013397725.1 of Rhagologus leucostigma. Taxonomy (NCBI): domain Eukaryota; kingdom Metazoa; phylum Chordata; class Aves; order Passeriformes; genus Rhagologus; species Rhagologus leucostigma. The sequence continues at coordinate 51,794 of VZTD01001642.1, forward strand.
ATTTCAGGTCCTGGAAACCATTTCTGAGACATCACATGGGTCTTCCAGGCTAGCAAACTTGTTTCTATAATATCCGGCTGGTCTCTGCAGCTTTGACACATCTCAAGGTATGATATTGCTTCAAACTGCTTTGCTAAGGGTTTGGGTTTTTTTAAGATTTCTTCCTCTCTAGGTCTCCCTCATGAAGAAACCTTATAAAGTTTAACAAGGATGAAACTCTCAGAATTTGAGAAGAAAACCTACAGACCTGCCCTACAGTCTGTTCCATCAGCACAAGACTATGAAGAAATAGAACCAATACACATTTAATCAGTGAGAGCTATGAAATCAATCACAGAAACACAGAGAAATTAATATTGGAAGGTACTTCTGGAGGTCACCTAATCCAACCTTCAACCCTTTGTTTAAAAAAAGATTAGTGAGATCAGACTGTTCAGGGCTTTGTCCAAGACACTGAAAGAATCTAGAATTTCACTTCAGTTTCCAGTTTAGCCAAGTAATGTAATTGTCTAGACTGAGTACTAGCTAGTGAAAAAGAACAACTCAGAGATAATGAAAAATATTCTGGATTCTGCCACCCACTTTTAGACCAGCCTTTATAAAATATATGTGATATTTTATGTCGCTCTTTATCTCCTAAGGGGAAAACCAAACAGAACAAAGATGCACTGAAGTGTTGTTTTAGTGATAGAAGTGACTAAAATACAGCATCATGTGTCTTCATATTTGATACAGTACAAATGAAACAATAAATTTTTTAGTTTAGAGTGAACCATTGATGATCATGCTGAGAAAAACAGAATTTTGCTTGCCAGGCCTCAAGCTGGCAGTACAGAAGTATACTTCTATAAGCATATTTTTATGCACAGATTCAGAAAACTTGATTAGAAAACTATTTATTCTGGTCCTCTTAAATAATTTTTAATTAGTCAGTTTTCAAAACAGAATCTTGTCTTTGAGTATAGGTTGTCTCAATTAGATAATGGAAAAATCCAGAATAAATAAATTATATCAACACTGTAACATACGAAGCACATCTTGACCTGGAATATTCTGTCTTGGTCTCCCCATTACAAGAAAATGATTGACATATTGGAGCAGGTCTAGCAGAGAGTCACCATGAAGGTTGTGGAACACATGATGGATGAAGAGAGGCTGAGAGATGATTCAGCCTGAGGAAGAGAAGAGTAAGTATAGATCTTATTGCTATCTCCAAATACCTAAGCAAGACTGTAGAAAAGAAGCCAGACTCTCCTTGGAGGTGCACAGTGGAAGAGGCACTGAAAACAGGTTTGAACATGGAAAATTCCTACTTGACACACAGATTTTTAAAATTTTTTTTTTACTATAAAAGTGGTTAAATATTGGAACAACTTGCACAGAGAGGCTGCAGAATTTCCATTCTTGGGGATATTTAAAACTCAGCTGGATATGGCCGTGAGTAACCAGCCCTAGTTGGAGGTTGGCTAAGATGGCCTCTGGAGGCCCCTTTCCACATGCATGATTCTATGATTGACTGCTCTGCTCCAAAATATTATTTAGCTAATCACAAAAACTCACATCTGTTTTAGTTGCTTCCTCTGTGTACACTATTCTGTGAGACTTTGAGCTCAATTTGTGTTTTCATCCTATAGTTCCACTGCCTTGGAAACCACAATCTGACTTTCTCTTTTGCAAATAGGCATAAATCTAGCATTGAAGGAAACAAGGTAAAACTTCTCCTTTCTACAGCTGGATAACTCAGTCCTCAACTGTCACCAAATCATCTCTTTATGGGTTTGCTTTCAAGAAGCCTTACACAGAGCCTTTCCTCTTTAGTCTGATTCTACTCATAATTTACAGAGAGAGGACAACTCTCTGTAGAACTTTAGCAAGGAGACACAGGCCCAAAAAGGAACTAACTATACCAGACTACACAAGTTTGAAGTGTACAGCTTAAAATATCTGCAAAGAAACAAAAACTTGTCATTTTAAAAAAACCAATCCTGGAATGTGTCACTAATTATACTGTTCCAAAATGGAGACTTCTTCTATAAAATACCAAAGTTATGGTTCAAAATTTTAGTAATGACTAAGACACTTGCTTATGAGCACCCAAAAACTGAAGTCAAGAGATTGACTGAGTACACCATATATACAGCTGAAAAATATCTCCCTTTTCAAACATAAGAGGTGGTTCCAAAGCTCAAATTTTAGCTTCAGAGTTCAAGACCTGCTACAAAGCCTGAGAAATTTGAAATCTACCCTTTACCCCCCCTTTTTTCTATGTTTTTTAGGCTATTTGGATCCGGGATTTAGATGAAGGCCTGCCTTTAGAACAAAGTAAAGAGATACTTCAGCATTTTTTTTCCCCAGGGCCCTTGCTCTGGCATATTTAAATAAGACGCCAACAAGACCATAAATGACAACTGGAACTAAAAACCAGTCTTGCTTGACTTTTTCCACTTTAAAGAGTCTGGTGCTTAAACTGTCACCTAATAACTAAGGTTTGTATACTAGTGACAGCACATCTAAAGGCAGGTGTGTTCAGACGACAAAGGAGGATATTTATGCAGGTTCACAGCCAATAAATATCGTAGTGGAGAATTTGAGAGCATAAATTTTAGGACACTACAGTAAGGAAATTCTAGGATTTTCTTATACTTTTTTTAGTCTAATGCACTCACTGGATGCTCTACAGTTTCACACAGCTAAGGTTTCAGTTCCCATTAGACATCTTCCTGAGGGGCAGCAGAGGGGCAGCACCAATCTCTGCTCTCTGGTGACCAATGACAGGATCCACGGGAATGGGATGGAGCTGTGTCAGGGGAGGTTCAGGCTGGACATTAGGAAAAAGTTCTTCACCCAGAAGGTGGTCGGGCACTGGAAAAGGCTCCCCAGGGAAGTGGTCACAGCCCCAAGCCTGCCAGAGCTCAAGGAGCATTTGGACAACACTCTCAGGCACATGGTGGGATTCTTGGGGTGTCCTGTTCAGGGCCAGGAGTTGGACTTGATGATCCTTGTGGATCCCTTACAACTCAGGATACTCTGTGATTCTGTGATCTGGCAGGATGCTCCAAAATTCCAACACAAATTGGATTCTAGGGCCCTCAGTCCCAGTGGAACAGCTGGGTGGAATGACCATAAAAAGTATGCAAATACAGAAGTAGAGAAATACGAGATTGTCAGCAAGCAGTGCTCTGCAATTTTTAAATGTATACATATATATATATAAGCATATATATATACACATATAGAGTATAGTTAGTTTTAAATCTTTGGAATAAATTCAATTTTTCTTCTCTCTCTCTTTCTTTCTGACTTTCACTCTCTCTCATGCTCTTATCACGAATATTACATCATCGTCCCTAAAAGATGGTTAGATTTTGGTCCATATTTTATGCCATATGGGCCAGACATCGTATTTCCCCCCTGTCCCCAAAGTGTTCAGTTGACAGTCACAGTGTTTCGTGAAAACTGTGAGGAAAACCAGCATCTTTTGAGTAAATTCCATCTCTCACTGGAACCAAAGGTTGCAAAATGCTGTGAATTCAAGTGCCAAGGATCCCGGTGACAGCTCTTAAAAACATCTATTGAGTTTCTTGTTTGCTCTTTTTCCCCCTAAGAGTACAATTTTACCTCCCAAAACATAAATTAAGGGAAATATTTAACAGTCAGTAAGTCAAAACAGTCCAAGAAGGGCAGTTGGCTAGTACATTATAAAAGAGCAGCAACCATTTGTGGACCACGCGTTATTTTGTTTCATTTCTAGACACATCTTGTAGGGATGGTCCCAGAATATACAAAATATACAACCTAATGACCACCTGCCTGCTTGCATAGGCCATTTTTATGGTCCTAAATGCAGTCTTTGGAGTCAGGGCCAGTGCCAAATAGGTTCAAATACAAGTTATGGCAATACATTTTTAGGTTTTTTTTCCTTTTGTAATGAAGACTTTAATCCACTTTGAGCCAAAGAAATCAAATTATCAATAGGACAGAAGGGTGAGCATGAGACCTCCACTTCTCCTTGATGATTCACACCGTAGGCCAAAATGGACCTCTAGGTTAGTAACACTTTAGACCAATCATTTGGAAATACCTCATTGCTGTATGTAAAATCCCTTCCTTCACCGCTCACATGGTTACATTTTTTCATATAGGAGTGGGCTACAGCATCAACTTGATGAACGGAAAAGCACGACTTTGAGAATTTCTTTAACGGGCTAATGCTGAATGAAGCCATTGTACTTGGAAGAGGTTCTTGATTTCCTGCTCAGAGACTGGAGTAGGATTTTTGGCTTGGGGTTTTTTTTTGTGTGTAAGATGCGCAACAAACAGGTTTAAATTAAAACGTCTGCAGGTGCTCTTTACACAAACAAAAGGCTAATGTTTTAAATTGGTTAATAGAAGAACTGCAAGAAAAAGCAACATAATTCACCACCAAATCACCGTGGGTTGTGGCTAACATGCTCACATGATGTGGAAGGAATCCTGTAGTCATGCCTGTGTGGCCAGTCCCAGACTGATATCCAGGTGGAGACAAGGAGTTCTGAAGATCACTTGTTTGTGGAGAAAAGAGAAAAAAGGTTTAAGCTTCCAAACAAGCTTTTGAAGTTTTTTGTTCAAAAAATAAACAAGAAGTCCTAGCTATGGCAATAAGGTGAGGCTTACAGAGATATTAGGTGCTGTATCTCAGGGGTTTATCCCTTGGCTACTTAGCCATCATGGCAGCAGCTTCCAGAGTCCCTAGTGCATATGTTGTGCAATAGCCAAAAAAAATTAAAATAAAAACAACCAAAAAAAAAAAAANCGTGAAGTCTACATAAACTCAGCATAAACTCAGGCCAAAAAGAGGATGTTTGTGTCACAAGTGTCACTCCACAGTCTACTGCCATTAAGGCCACTGGTATTGACTTAAAAGGATCTCAACAGCTCAGTTCTAGTAAGAAGAACCAAAACCAAGACAAGTCAAAGTGTCTGTGAGAAGTCTGATGCACTGAACATTAGTAATTCTCAAGAAAGAACAAAAAAACCAAGAGGTTAATTTTGGCTACCAAACTGGGATTTGGTTTTCTAGGTCATTGTTTTCCCCCCATCTATTTAAAAAGAAAGTTAGTGCTACAAATATGCAACTTCAAGACAACATATTCTTCTACTGAGTTGCACTGAGAAGCAAGTTAGATAAGCCCCTCCTACTGCCATCCACCTGCAGGGAAGCCTCCTCTGTTCTCTTTGATTTCCATTGGCAAAAACAGGAAACAAATCCAAGAGGGATGAAGTACTGTAAGCAATTGTTCTACTTCACTGACTTCACCTCGATACCATTTCCTCGCCTGCATCTTCTCGCATCCAGCTGGGGCAAGGCATTAAAAGAACCGATGTACGTATTGAAGTGTAACTGGGTGCATGACAGTGTGAGCATGTGGTCCCTGTACAGAGGATTACATGGGATCAAGTTCTCTTCTCCTGTAAGGTAGCACGTTGTAACTTGAGTTCCACTTTCATCTCACAACACTTAGCCCAGATGACATCCATGCCAAGCTGACTGATATTTAGATGTGTCTCTTCATGTGGAGGGCGAGGTGATCCGACCTGGAAAAACACCTGCAACATAAAGCAAGCAGGAAGCGAAATAAGTATAGGATTTTGGAAAACAGGGTTTCTGCTCCTTCCTTGTTATGTGCAGGAGAAAATATATATCCCAGTTTAGAGACATTCCTTGGGTTATCCATGGATTGCCACCAAACCCTGTGTGACTGACCTCTGTGACCACAGATAGGCAACTATCCTGGCTCTTCGTCAGCTAAAGAGACTACTTTTATCCTTTCCCTGTTCCTCTCCCTCCCGCTTCTTTCACTGAGTCAGACATAAGGGAAGAGTGCTTATCTATGCACCTGTACTATAAAACCAAGTATTTAGTGTGTGATTGTGTTCGCATATAAAAGAAATAAATAAAACAAATCAGTTTTATTCAAGTAGTCAGCAGTATAATTTTTACAAATACCAGCTTTCTCAAGTGCCCACTACTTGCAACAAGCACCAAAGAACAATGCTAGTTTTGAAAGCTGAATTCTCATTTCTAACTCCAAACTGGAAGGAAAACTGGCTCAGAGTTTGGAGGCTGACAATCCATCAGACTTCATATCTCTCCCTTCCTCTCAGCTGGGAATCTGGGTGCTAATATGTGGATTCTGATGAATATTATCTCCCTGAAGGATGTTGACAGAAGATATTATGCCTATTTTGTAAGAGTGACAATTGAGAGACAGAGAAGGCAAGGAAGTTGTAAATCACACAGGTGTGGTAAAACCAGGGGAAAAAAAAAAGCCAGGACTTGCGCTTTCAACATCTGTTCTTTATCCACAAAGGCTTTTTTTCCAAGTCATAAGAAAACATAATGTTTTGTCATTCTGAACATGTAGCTGGATCCTGATGAGACAGAGTGGCAGCCCTAGAGAACTAGTTGAGTTTTAGGGCTGGTCTAAACATGTAGTTAATGGAGAATAAGGTAGACCATGAATTTGAAATGAAGCATCTATCCTTTATTAACTCCCTCACTAAAGGTTTATGACTGCATTCTTCAGAAATCACTTAATCCACTCAGGAAGTGGGTTAAGATACTCAGAAAAAAACACATGTACTCCAGGAAAAGAGCAACCCCACAAAGAGTTAATCAGAAATTCATTTTCTAGAAGAGCTGCCTTGTAGTAGACAAGCTGCAGGGCATTCACAGCAGCACGAACAGTAGCCCAAATTCAGGAACTTTATAGCACCAAGATATTGCCAGAGTGATCAAGGGAATAAGTTCTCAGGAGGACAAGTGCTTTTCTTACCTGTCATTCAATATATGCTTTATTCTATCAAGAATGCCAGTAAGCAAAAATACTTTTTTGACTCCACACCCGTTAGATATGAGATTGGAAGTACCAATCCATTACACACCCACCATCACAGTGTCATTTAAGATACGTATGGCACTGGAGAGCAAACTACAGGAGAGGCAGGCAGTGGTTCTGGCTGCCTACCCCACAGCCCTAAAATGGAGCCTGTCTGTCACAGTGACAGGACTCAGACACACTCAGAAATTAAACTTCTACTAGAAACTTCAGTTGAGCATTTAAAAACAGGAGGTTTTCAAGTTCCCTGCAAATTCTGGCTTGCCTTCTTTCCACCTTAAGCCACAAGACACTGGCTTATTTATTTTAAAAACATTTACTACAACTATCACACCAACCCCCACATACCTGTGGCTTTTGAGTAAACCGGTTCTGTAGGCTCCAAGAGCACTAGGAAAAGCTACTTACAGAACTGATTTGCCTGGCATGTCTTTTCAGTGCTCCACAGAATTATAGTATAAAACAGCCACCAATAATGGTCTGAAGAATATCCAAGTGGCTTATTTTGAGAATCAAGATAGCTCATATATGGGCACCGAGTGTATTTTTCAAAAAGCAATAGTTGAGCGTTTTGTAGTTTTCAGAAAGAAGAAGCAGAAGAACAAACTGAACAACCCACCAAAAAAGCCAATACGGATAGATAAAAAAAGAACAATCAGTCTAAAGGCAAATACCCAAAGGATAAACACCCTAAGCAGAGAAATGCTGAGAAAGAGGAGAACTATAAAAATGAAGCTATTTTAAATAGTTAGGGGACCTCTTCTGTCCTGCTGAAGTATGCCACTGCACATGTAATCGATCTGCATCTACACACAGAGATGAGTGATGAAGAGGTACATTTTTAAGACAAAGATATCTTAAAACAAGGCCACTTTCACAAGAAAAGTCATATATTCATCTTCTATGAATGAGCATAGCTCTGCTCAAGTCAGCTCTTCTCTACTTGCAGGGCTTACAAGGGAGTTAATACCTTCAGAATGGCAAAAATGAAAGACTGCAAAATAGGACGGGGGCAGCATTCCTCCAAGGTCCTACACGAGGCACAGCAAGACAGACATGAATCTGACAATGGACACTGGGCTTTCAACACAGCAGGCTCTGCACAGCTAGAATTTTCTAGCCCTAGGGTGACAAAATACACCCTTGGACCAATGTCTCTCTCTTCCGTCTAAACTGAGAAAGCAGCATGCTCTGGCTACAAGGGCTGCCAAAACAAAACAACAGCTTGAGTGGCTGCCAAAAAGACGTGCACCAGCTGGCACTTCAGTCTAGGACTAGTCATAAGACCACCACCCAAGCACAGTTTTTCCTCTCCAATTGTCTCTTTTACAAATGCAACCCAGGAAAGTGTATGCTGAGTCACACCATAGTGAGATCTGTTAAAATTATAGATTCAGTACATTGTTTCACATCAATAACCACTGTATTAGCATCTATAATATTTTTATAGGTAATAAAATGGTGCCATATTTGCTAGTTTATAGCTAATAAAATGGTACAAGTCATGTAATTCTTCACATTCTCCTGCTGACTGATTTGGTTAGTTCCATCTCTTGGTAAGGCTGGTGGATATGGATATTTATTTTCAACAGTAAAACAGTCCGTACAAAATTTTTGCAGCTAAATCACACTGTCAAAAAGCCTACTGATTACTAGACACACTTTTTCCTTTTTCTTTTTTTTTTTTTTCTTTCTGGGACTAGAGGCAGCAATGGAAGAGGCCCCACTGGATAACTTGCCAAAGGAAACTACCCTCTTAAAAAATTAAGAAACAGGAGCTGGCTGGTCTGTAGTCATGCCCTTTGCTCTGCACCTCTGGCTCTACACCTCTTTCAGTTCCAGATCAGCTCTGCACATCATATGTGGGCCCATCACAGCCTTCTCCACCATCCCTCCCCCAGTCTACCTCTTCTTAGAAAGAACAGTGTAGGCTAGAATAAGACACTCTAATTATAAAAGTCATACAGAGATGTGTGATACACAAATTCCCTGCTCCCAAACACGATTCCTTCCTTTCTCTTTTTGCTGTATCTCCTTAGCAACACAATGCTGCTTGGCACTGAAGCCTTTGAAGGAGAAAATGGGAAGGTAAGTACAATGAGAGAGAATATATTGCTCAGCCATCTTTCTTACCAGCTGTGGATTTTCCACTGTGGGATGTGTTCATTCCAGCTAAGTGCACTCTTAGCTTGCTATCAACAAGGAAACCATGTGCACATGTGCACACACGCAGAGAGGAATATGCACCCCAACAGTCTGGCACTAAGCTGCTGTCTCCTAAACACGTATTTATGTAGAGTAAGCAAGTGCCACTACCCTGTCAAACTCTTCCCCTTGAAGTGCTGAGGGCTTTCATTGTGTGAGGAACACCCCTAGCCTGTGTTTCTGAAGAGCAAAATTCTGGGGAATGCTAATAACCAGCATAACGCTGGCATCTGGAAGGCACTAAGGACTTTCCTGTAGTGCTTTCCACACCACTTTAGCTGACTCTCCTTTCTCTCCTGCTGCCACAAAGCCACACACCATTTGCAGCACATATGATGTTACTCAAACCAGTGGTAGTTTGCCAGCTATGACTAACAATGAGATCTGTGGGCTGCATGGTGTTGGGATAGGGCTGGGACAGCAGGAGAAGAGAATCTCATCTTCATATCTCTTTTGTCATAAACAAAAAGACTTATACACAGAGGGCATTAATACTCCTTTGACATTGGTCAGAAGGTGAGAGACACAAGCACATCTAAAAACAGCCTTGGAAGGGAACTGCAGCCTGACTGTGTGAACAACATCTCTGCTATCTGAATCACCCCTTCCAAGCTCTGTTTGCCAAGATACAGCCTTCAGCTCTGAACAACAGGCATAGGATTTGTGCTGCATCAGTGTTGTTAAAACAGCTCAAATCAGCTCCTTAAAATCTAACAAGCCTGCATGTCTGAGCGAGTGGCCACAGCTCCTGTCAATAATGGTGACTGCAATAAAGGGTAGCAGTTCAAATACAGAGAAACTGTTCTCCAGCTGGAACCCTGGCTCAGGAAGGCACATCTTTAAAAGTCTGCCTAAATAGCTAAAGGCAGTTTTCGGCTCATGTTTCAGTGCTTGCTTGAGGTGACCTCTACAATAGGTGGTAGCAGAGAGGCCTGAGAATGAGAAGAGAATGAAAAACAGTAGCATGGCAGAGTGGGGCTAAAGCACAGGCACCGTCACTTTAAAAGCGTGCAAAAATTAACTGGGGGAATAGGGACAAATCTGCCTCCTATCACCACACACGGATAGTATGGGCATAGAGTTTAACACTGCACAATTCCCAGAACTCTGAACTTTATTAATAATGGTTTTCCTTCATCTACAGATTCAGCAGAAGAGCAGAAAATGCATTAGATGATTACAGGAATATATGTCTTGACTGCAATGACTGAGTTTGCTGCCAAAGAGAAAAGCTAGGTAGAAAGGGATAATATGTAGAGGGAGAAAAATGAACACTTAACAAAGGGCTGAAAGAGACCGAGGAGTTGAAAAAAGCGGCTGTATTTCTTTAGATCTCTGCTAAAAAAATTGTTTGTCCTGACACAGAAACCCTGGGGCTGTGTGTATATGTGTATGTGTGTGTGTGTTTGTGGGGCCACTTGGAGGAAAGAAAAGAGAAAGGCAATGCCTCACATTTAAAACAGAGAAGATAATTGTTCTCATTCACAGAAGTGCTTAAACAAAAGCAGAACTGCAGAGGTCCCTACTTGTCTTATCCTGTCCCTCATTCTGAGCAAACAAAAGATAATCCAGGGATAAAACAAAAGAAAATCCAAGAGGAAGCCCTCTGTGGGGGAAGGGGGACGGGAAGAGGGAAGGCAAGGGCAGAAGAGCACTTAAGGAGATGAAGCTCTTGGAAAGGCAGGATGTGAAAATGATCAAATTTCCTTCCCATAAAAGGATGGGGTCCCTTGTTTATGTTCCACACATCCTCTCTCCACGCATATTCTCTGTTGGTCTGGTGTACCCAGAGGCTTCCTAGAGCCTTTATTGTATTACAAAACGTTTCCTTATCACAGTTGAGAACCTTAGTGCTGCATTTAAAAGATGGGTAATTTTCTTAAGCCTCTTTTAAAAATATATATAAATAGGATTAGCTGGATAACATGTTCAGATGCAAGCACATTATTTGATTACTCAATAGTGGATCCAGGTTTCACCCAGGGCACTGCCAATCTTCAGCAGGGGGGGTGAGTGGGGGAGAAGTGCTCATTGTTCGATCCTGTCAGTGCTGTCAAGAGTCATTACAGGGGTAATTGCTTTTGCTCCACCCTGATTTCTTATCAGTTGGGATTGGGGGTGTGGAGAAGGGTGTTCTTTTGGTTTTGTTTCTAAATTCAAAAAACCCAGCTTTCAAAAACACTCAGCACCAAGCAAAGGTGACCAGATTTTTCAGAAACGCTCAGTATTTACTGAAGCAGCTAAAGCAGCGAGGACTATAAAAACGAACCGCGGCGAGCGGCCGTAAGGGCGGCTCTCCCGGAGAGCTGCTGCTCACATCTCACTTCTGAGTGCCCAGAGCGCTGCTGCGTGACAGGCTCCTCGGGAACCTCGGCTCTACGCACCTGGCAGGCTTTTAAATCTGGGCCCTCGCGGAATGAAGGTGCAGAGTATTTCCCACTTCAAACAGATGTCAAGGGTGAGATTTAAAACTGTAGGAAAAGGTTCACTAATTAGCAGGCATGTGCAGAGATCACTGATCTTACACGAAACAACTCCAGGAACTTGAACGGCAAGATGTGTCTAAATCATTCTTGGGCTTTTGAAAATGGTGCCCTTTGTTGTCTTTTCTTTAGGAGCCCTGGACTCAGTGCTAAGAGAAGACAATGATCATACAGAAATTAAATCCTTTTCCCCTAGTGGTTTCCCATAGATTTGGGCCACTTGTGGCACAACAGCCACACACACTCCCAATCCTTCCTGCCATACACCCATGTTTTTGTGAGGCCCACCCTGCCAAGATGCAGGTAGCCACCACCGGTGCTTGGGGTAGTCCTTGAAGCAGAGCAAACAGAGGGAGCTCTGCATTGTGAGCACAGCAGGCTTACAGGATCAGGAGACAGAAAGCTGGGGAGATGCTTTGTGGAGAGGTCCATCACTGAAATGGTCTAAGGCCCTCTGGATGTCTTCTCTGCTTTAAGAGTATTAACAAGAGCTGCCCTATGAACTATGTGCCCTATGCCCTATGAATCCTGTGCCCACAACAGACACCAGCAGGGTTCAGTCAGACCTACACCTGGTCCCACATTTTCCTCTGTGCTATGGGATGGAAACAGCTTAGACTACTTAGGAAGTATTCCCCATCTGCCAGCCTGCCTGGCCACTGCGGCAAAGAGGACAGGGGCCAAGCAGAGGGTCCCTCCATGGTACAGGCATCAAGGCAGTGGGACAGAAGGGCCTTTCTGCTGGGAGGCAGGTCTCTTGTCTCTGGGAGCTGGCGGCTCCATGCCAGTCACAAAAGTCCACATGTTTCTTGAACACCATGTTAGGAGCTGCATTACCTGTCACAATGGTTGCATTTAAAGGGCTTTGCACCCGTGTGCTTTCTGTAATGCCTCGTGAGCTCGTCGCTCCGTGCAAAACGCCACTCGCACCCTTCCCACGAGCACTTGTAAGGCTTCTCACCTGCAGAGGGGAGGAGAGAACAGTCAGCGTGGCAGCAGCATTACTGAGCACTCACCTTAAAAGCCCTGTGTCCTCCCACCCTGCCTCTAACCCGTTTGAGCAGGTCAGCCCATCACACAATTCATGGTCAGTGTGGGATGAAAATAACTTAGGGCTTATGATGTATTGTACTGAGGATAGTTCCAGTCCAGATTTTAGCACTGCTAAAATTCTCGCACAACCTTACCTCCTGTTTCTAACAAAACCAGCCAATTGGCCTTTAAAGGAGCACAAGAATGTCCTCAAATGCCTGAGCAGCTGTGTGGCTGAAGCTCTATTTTCAAACAGCTTTTCAGCTCACTCTAACCTTGCCAGATGTATTACTGTGGTACCTGACTGTACTAACACCTGAACACTGTGCAAGTGTGTACCACTCCTGAGTGACTACTACTGCATCACACACTTTACCCCGATTCTATTTCCCCTTTGTATGGCCAGACTCACATCTGTTCCCCTCAAGCATTCATGCCTGCTGCCCCCAAGGACTGCACATTTTTTACTTCCTTCTGACAACAAAATCTACTCCTAGGACCAAGAAATTATGCATCAGGTCATGGCGTGTGAGAGGATACATTTTTACTTCTTTGAATCAGCTGGTCCTTCAGGCTTCTTGCACTATACCCTTATCAGCTGTTACTCTGCCCCAAAATACTAACAACACCACTGAAGGCAGTGAAATTGTGCAGTGGTAAGACAGGAGAGATTCTAGTCTGCTGGTAGGAGTTGGACTCGATGATCCTTGTGGTCCCTTCCAACTCAGGATATTCTATGATTCTATGTTCATATCTAACTATCTTCTAAGGCACATCAGTCTCTGCAGATCAAAGTCTGCCATGGTGTAACATCTGTGGAGTCATTAACACCTTTTGATGAAGAATTCCAAGGTCTCATGACTCCCTTTTCCTTATTCAGTGCACATGCATTGGTGTGCATTCAAATTTAACATCTCCCCCAACAACAAATGCTCCAGTGCATCTCCTCCTATATAAACTCCATGTCACTCTTCCCCATGCAGTCAGCTGAGATAAAACGCAGACGAGAAACCACTTCCACTACCAAGCTTCTAAGTGGATTATTACTTATTTCTTTGTTCTTAAAATTGCTAAGAAGGTAATCTTAAAAAAACCCACCATGGGCCACACCAAGGTTGCAATCTGTATGACCCCTCTAGGCCAGTCACACAAAGCAATCACTTGACCACAGCAGACAGTGCAGAGACACAGATTGCTGTATTTAGTTTGTCTATTCAGCAAGTAGAAGAGTGAGATCTGATTATGGGAGACCTATGTATATCATGATGATGAACTGGAGAGGCAAAAACAGCAAGAAAAGTGAAAAGGGAAAGAGAATTGCAGCAAAATACATTAAAAAAACACCATTCCCTGGTTTGTGAGTTTCTGCAGACTTCTTGTTGCACAGGCAGCTCTGCTGCACAGTGCTCATCTGCCCCAGACAGAACAGCAGAATGGCCTGAGACCTTAACTGCAGTTGAGCCATTTTACTGGCCTCTGAGAAGTTTCTTTGGCTCAGAAGTTCAATTAAAGGATTCACTGGGATGAAGTTGTGAAGAGGGGGCAGTAGCTGGCAAGACTACACCAAAATATCCATTTATCCCCCAGTTCCTGAATGAAGAAAGGCCAGCCTGGATGTCCCTGTTGTGAGTCACAGTCCCCCATGGGAAAATGCCCAACAGGACAATGGACTGAGCCAGCAATAACACTACCCCACTTAGAATGTGCCTGCTTGGTCATCTCTGCAGACTTGCCTCTTGTTCTTTTATTCTTGGAATAGAATTTCTTCAGGAAAATAAAAAGTTAGAATCTTCTTATTAGTGAGCAAGGTGCTGGTGTCTTGTTTCTCGGCTGGTTACTCAACTGTACCTCAAACACTGTCACTGGTGCTGGCCCCAAGCACTGGAGCTGCAGTTGCAGCAATCTCCCCCCTAGCCCTTTGCACCCTACCTGGCAGACAGCATCTGCTCTCCTCAGAAAAAAAGGATTTCCCAGGCCTGGTCCTGTGCCTATGATGGCGCACCAGTTTTGTCTGAATAGTTCATGCATTATTTTAAAAAGTTCTCAGTAAACAAGCCTCGATGATAATGCAGTTCCTTGGTTCTCTGACGCTCTCTAGTGCCTACCTTAGAGTGGAGACAGCAAGGCAGAGAGAGAAACTGCCTGGCAGCACGTTTGCCACTCACGCTGCAAAGCAAACGCAGAAGACGACCGCTCAGCAAAATCTGGCAGTACAGCCAGTCTGAAGGATACAGTCATCTACAGAGCAGAAGGGTGAGGGAAAAGCATCCCAGGCTTTCTGTGAAACTATATAGGCTACTAGGATTGAAGTGGAGTTTGGCTTGTTAAAATTTGTCAAGACCTTTGAAAATATACAGTGCTATATATAGGTTACAAGAGACAGAAAAGCCAAGCACGATTACTGGTAAACCCACGGAATGCCACATATCTCTGTTACTTGCTGCAGGGGCTCCTCTCCCAAGTGCTCCAGCTCTGGCCTTGCACAGCCCTGAGCTGAGTTTTGTTTTCAGATGCTTTTCCTTTGTAACCCAAGCCCTGTTCCGCAAAATGTCAGACAGTACCTCTGAGTGCTCCAGACTGCATGCTGGCATACCGTGCTCCCAGAGCACAAGGTAAATGCAAAGGAGCACGGTGACCTTTAAAGCCATGTCAGACGGCTCCTTGACCCAGAGACCTCAAATCGGTTAGATTTCCTGCTCTCCTGCAGCTACTCAAAAACACAGGAGAGAAGGAGGAGAGAGACCTGCCTGTCTCCGCATGTGAAGACTAAGAACAAACTGCTCCTTTAATGGCTGCTTTCACCTTACATGAAGATGAAATGGAAGTGTATCTTGCCAAGGTGCACATATGTAGAAAGCATGGGAAGGAAGAAGGGGGGAGGGTCCTTCTACCTCACTATTGGCAATAGCAGGGAGAAAAAATGGGAAGGATCCTTTCCATGTGTTAGGCTGCTCTTCTCTTGTTCAGAGGATTAGTGAGACTAAAAAGATAGACGATGAAATCTTCCTCTGCTGAAGGCAACGGCAAAACTCCTACTCACTTCTACAGGGCCAGGATCTCCCCCTTTTTAAGAAATTAATTACGAGCTTCAATATCCAATTAAAAATAGGAACATCACGGAGCTGTGCCACACTGACTTTTTCTCAAATTAAAAACCACACTTAAAACTTGTGCCTGCAAGCCACTCCCAGGAAGGATGCTCTACTCCTTAAGTCACCTTTATTCAACAAAAGGATCTGTGCAGTCCTTAAACAAATCCATAAATCCACATTTAAATACACAAACGTACTCAGTGGAGGAGCCAGTCATCATCCAAAAAGAAGCCAATACCTAGGAACATGTTAAATACTCAGTTTTTCAGTTCAGAACTTACTTCACACCATGGGGCTGGTTGAGATTCCACACATCCAGAAATGCACCTGGGAAGGGTGGGCAGCCAGCAGTGCAGATACATTCAAGCAGTGAATTATGCAATCTTCCTAGATGAGCACTTGTGTTAAAAAAATGTATCATTTGGTTATGTAAAATCTATAACCAACACAGAATACTGGCTTTCAGCTGTTTCTACCTTTTCCTCTGGGAGTCAAAGACACTACCTAGTGATTCCAAGCTTACTGACTTGTAGTTTCCGTGGGCAGCAGGTGCATCAGAGAGCAGTGCAGCGCAGTGAAGGAGAGCTGCAGTGAGACAGTGGGTGCACAGGACCCAATGTCCACACTGTGTGCATTTGAAGGGTGTTATTTCTGGCTGGCCACAGCCTGGTCCTGCGGCCTGAGCCGGGCCGTAGGTGAAGCATGCTAGCTATGCACTTGCACAGCACCTCCTGGGACAGGCCATCCAAAACCATGTCTGCACTCCTGCCAGGCTGAACCAAAGCACAGTGAATGGGGGCAACCAAAGCTTCATCTCAAAAGAGGTCACTTGATCACCAGGAAACACATCAGACACATCCTGAGTTTCCTGGTGAGGATCCTGAAGAAGCAGCCTGCCCATGCCTGCTTGTGCACAGAGCCGTGTGCTGAAACCTACTGGTCTAGAAGAGCTGTATCACCAAAACACTGCTACAGAAATGCTATTAGCCCTTCAGACACACTTTAGGGTTTCAGTCCATCATAACTGCACACTTCATTGTGGCTGTGTCCTGTGGTCCATACTTCATTTTAGCCTTTCCGTGTTCCTGGAGCACATTTTATACCTGAGACTGGGATGTTTGGGGAGCAGGCTCTCTGTTCCATTTCTGTTTATGGCACCTCACACAACTGAGCTCTTCTTCTAAAAGTACCCCCAAAGCACATTTCAGTACAGTCTGGCCCTCCATCCTCTATTTCATCCAGCCTGGTCCAATCTGGTAACTGGAGCACAAAGACCTTTGAAAACTTATGGGAAACGCGCAATAGTGAAGCTAAAATTATGAGTCATAACAAAAAATCCATCAGACTTCGGCAGCCCTGAAATCCAGTCACTATTCCCTTTGTGACTAAGATGAATGCAAGACTAAATATTAGGCATCTAGTTACAAAAATAAACAAATGATTGGTACAGCTTTCTCTTCAAAGCCAAAAATTTATCTTTTCAAAGTATGAAAAAGCCAAGCACACAATCCCATTTACACTTCTATGGCAAACACACACTAGGTTCCCAGCAAAACGTGATGGATAGAGCTGAGCTGGTTCTGTAATGACCACCACACTGGTCCTTGGAACTTCTCCCTCCATTTTCCAGCCTGGGGCAGTCTTGGTGAGCTTCATTCATGCAGCTTTAGACACTGAAAGCCATCACCACAGAATCACAGAATCACCAGGTTGGAAGAGCCCTTCAAGATCACCAAGTCCATCCCATGCCCAAACACCACCTCAACTAAACCATGGCACTGAGTGCGACATCCAATCTTTTTGAAAACACATCCAAGGATGGTGACTCCACCACCTCCCCAGGCAGACAACTCCAGAACTTTATCACTCTTTCACTAAACTACTTTTTCCTAACATCCAACCTAAATCTCCCTTGGTACAGCTTAAGACTGTGTTCTCTTGTTCTGTATGTTGTTGCCTGGAAAAAAGACCAACCCCCACCTGACTACAACCACTTTTCAGGAAGTTGTAGAGAGTGATAAGGTCACCTCTGAGTCTTCTTTTCTCCAGGCCAAACAACCCCAGCTCCCTCAGTCGTTCCTCACAGGGCTTCTGTTCATCTGACATTGCCACCTACGGTTCCTTTTCAAGTTAATGGGGAGGCAAAGGCATGGGTGGACTGTGACACATCAGACCCAGGCAGACTGGAATTGGAAGTGAATTCCTCTACTTCGATGGTGCAGGGGCCCAGGCAAGCAGCTCAGCTGCAGGCACTTGTATCTTTGCTCTCCAGGCACCAACCAGACAACATGAGGTTTTCGCTTCAACACATATTTAAACTGTAAACCCTGTACAAACCTTCACAACAAATATTTCCTCACAAAACACAGCAATGGGGATGTTGTCTCTTCTCAAGATCCAGAGACCCCCTGTCTTTGCCACCTACATCCCACAGGCATCCTCTAGGTCCCAGACATATTTCTCTTGTCCAAGCAGTAAGGCAGTGTTTGCTAAGACATCTCACAGAGGCTGTTTCAGCACAGAGTGATTAGTAGAAACATCAGGTTACAGGACACAGAGGTACCTCAACCAAGGTCAGCTGAGGACATGATCACAAAACTACAGCACACGATGGGCATATTGTACTTCTTATAGCTGCATTATTTATTGCCAGTCCCAAGGGTTAAAAAGTCACGAGTCCACTCTTCCACAGAAATAATGAGATTTTAAAGAAGAAAACAATAATATTCAAACATCATTTGCCTTCTGCTTTGTAGATCACCTAGGGCCATGATTTTAAACTTCTCTTTGCAGCCCTGCAGGCTAGGAACATTTATTTTGAAACACAGAGGAAGAAATTTGCTGTCTATTCCCCGAATTTCAACAGCAGGGACTTTAAGAAGAAAACCCTCCAGATTTTGGGATGTGCACAGTAAGATCACAGAGTTCCAACGCTATGGGGTGAAACCCTGGCTCCATCCAAGTAATTGGAAAAATGTTCATTAGGCTCAAGTTTCACCCTGTATCTTTATGGAATTGAAAGGAAGCAAAGACATTATGATTATCCATCCATATCTATTTCCTTACCCATCCCCGGCACTCTCCTGCAGGGCACTTAGTAAAACAATCAAGTAGTTTAAGCCCCCAGTCCTGGAGTGAACTTCAGAGGAGAACCACAGTCAAAATCCTTACTGATACTTTTCTGTGCTAAAATGTGGCAGTGCCATGGGAATCCTTTTCGATTTAGCCAAAAATGTTTAAAGAAACTGAGGGGAAACCCCCAAATTCTGCCTGTACGCATATTTTGAAGGCCATTCAAAGAAGATATTTGTTGCACTGTGTTTGAAGAGTTCCTTGATATTACATAGCTACACAAAGTTGCATGCAAAAGTGTGTTTAAGAAAACAACAGAAAAAAATCAGCATGTGTTCTAATCCACTGTGAATTTTTTATATACAGTTTCAGAATCCAAAAAACGTTTTATGAAAGAAACACAAATATTTCCTTCCTTTTTAAAATCTGTAATTTAAAAACCAT
Organism: Rhagologus leucostigma; assembly: GCA_013397725.1. Taxonomy (NCBI): domain Eukaryota; kingdom Metazoa; phylum Chordata; class Aves; order Passeriformes; genus Rhagologus; species Rhagologus leucostigma. The sequence goes on from VZTD01001642.1 coordinate 71,000, forward strand.
TTAAAATGAAACTAGTTCTAAAAGTCTCAATGTCTAAAAATATGTATTGAAAGACAGCTTCAGCTACACTTGTTTCAAGACTGATGTTCCCAGAGAACTAGACAAACTAAAATTACAACTGAAAAAAGGAATTAAATGCAAGATTTCTTGCTCAAATTTTTCCTATAAGGAAGCTCTGGGGGGTCTGAGCTTTGTGAAGAAATGTGTGAAGAATCAAGTAGTGCCACTGGCTTTTTAAGAGTTTTTTAATAACTTTCCTTGCTACCCTAAGAGCGTTTTAATAACTTTTCCTGCTACCCTTCCTGAGAAATCCTTTTGGGACCTACTGTTCCTGGGCTGGTGAGTGGGACCATGCCGTCACAGGAGCAGCAGCGTCACTGCAGGATGAGCCCAGGCATCCTTCAGAGGCCAGTGCCCACGGGGATGCTGCCGCTGCAGATGCGAGTCACTCAGAGGTGCCAGAAGCTGGTGTGGTTTTGGGGGAGAAGCAGCCCCCCAGAGCACCTCACAGAGAAATGCCAGGCAGGCATTCCTAGTTGCTCTGCAGTTTATTATGAAAGTCTGCCTCAGCACAATGAGACACCTAATGTGGAACATCACATTACCAATATTTCATATTTATGTAACACTCTTCATCTCCAAGGGTCCCTGAGAGCTTTACAAGCTACATACATGGCATACCAATGAAGCCAAGCCATAATTCTTTTAATTAGCTGAACATGAGCCCACAGCACATGGCACAACAGAAAATGTTACTGGTCACTCCTCTCTTCCTATGTAAAGGGCTACATGAGATTTAATAGCAACATGTCTCAGAAGGACATTTGGGTTTAAGGACCCCTGAAAATGAAATCTAACCAGACAGGTCTCCTTAACACCAGTTCCTGTCCTGCCTCATTACATATACACCCTCTGTCACATATGAGACACAGAAAAGGAGTTGCCCAACCCTGCTCCTTGTTAAATATCCCCACTTTCACACCAGATTCAGCACGTTACCATCACATGGCTCAGGCAACTGCTCTGCTGGTGAGGTTACAGAAAAGCTAGTGAGCAGCTGCAGTCCAGCGCACAACAACATCACCCTCTTTTTAAGATTAATAAGTTCATTTCTTTAGCAAAAAGGAAGACCAGGCTATTTAATACACACATCCTCTGGAGATCAATGCTAATATCTAAGCGTATGTGCGTGCAACCCATCAACCAGTAAAACTAATTACAAAAATCAATTTCAGATACTTTTCTGAGCCTTTCATTCCTCAATATACTCCTAATTGATTTTTGTTGGAGAATAGAAAGCCTAATTAATAATTTTATTATCAAAAAGGAATGCAAAGGAGGGGGCAACGGTCAGTGCTTAACTGGCCCACCAATGTTTTCTACCCAAAAAAAGAGAAAAAGACTATTTTAAATTGGCATTTTATTCACAGTTTTGCCACCTGCTGGAAAAATGGAAAAGCCTTTGAAAGGGTGACAAAGCACAAGAGAAAAACTGGCAGAAGACAGTATGGGGCAGAAGAGGAATGTGACAGGATTGTGAAATACACAATGTGAGAAGGTTGTACCTATTTTTACAAGGGCAGGGATGATCAAGTGTAAAAGCAGTACATTTCCATGAATGATGTACAGCTCCTTTCATCCAAAAAGGTCAGAAGCCCTTACACAGAGGTGACTCTGATCATATCTATATTAGAGATGAGGGGAAAGAGGTTAAGAAGCAGACCCAATGTCCAATCAGTCTTTCTACAAACTTCAAAGCTCTGGATTAGTTCCTAAGAACCTTGCCAACGTTTGTCTACCAAGCCAGCAGCAGTATTCAGCATGTAGCCATTCAGGACACAAAAAGAAACCTATTTTTGCAGCATTATGTCTTATGCACACACAAGCACCTAACACACATCCACAAAGCCCACTTGCCTAGCTGAAAAGCAGAGAAAAGGAAAGCATGTAGCAACATCCAAAGAAATGGAAATGTTCCATTTTCCACTCAAGAGGCTGCATTTAACAAGTGCACATTGCCATCCACGCTGAGCCCTGAAGGGGGGGAGAAATGCCTAGCTTCATCTCTCTGGGTCTGTGCAAAACTCCCATTGAGAGTGATAAAGCCTTTGAAATGTGCTCCCTGTTCAAACCCCTCTCCACAGCTCCTCTCTGAAGGAAGCTCCTGGATGGTGGGGAGCAGGGCTGGGGGACAGATGCTGGCGCCAGCCTGAGCACACAACCTCAGCTTCTGCTCCATTAATTGCCGGCACATCCTCCCCAAGGCTGGGCCCTGGGGACAGCAGCAGAGCGGTAGGGACAGGCGAGCACCTGGCAGCAACACCAGCAGCAAAACTACCCAATTAAGCCTCCAGAATAAGTGAGTGTGGAGGAAGGAGGAAAATGAAGGAAAAAAAAAGAAAAGAAAAGAGAAGGGAGAAGGGAGANAGAAAAGAAAAGAAAAGAAAAGAAAAGAAAAGAAAAGAAAAGAAAAGAAAAGAAAAGAAAAGAAAAGAAAAGAAAAGAAAAGAAAAGAAAAGAAAAGAAAAGAAAAGAAAAGAAAAGAAAAGAGATGGAGTTGCCTGGCAACGGGCGGGCAGAAGCAGCTGTGCAGCAGGTCGGGCTGGTACCCAGGCGACGGGGCCGGCCCATTAGCACCCCGCATCTCATGCATTTCGTGCCGGGGTCTCCTAGTAACAGCCTGTGCACGCCGGGCTGTTGCGCTTCCCCTCCTTTCCTCCTGTTTCTCCCGATCACGCGAAGCATCGCTGTTTGCCCTAATTACACATTCTCTGCTGTTTCAAGCTGCCATTACTTCGGTCCCCAGAGGAGCAGCAAGAAATTTAAAAAAATGTCCTCTAATAAGGGCTTCTAGTTTCAGATTCTGTGGAGCTCTGCAAGCTCAAAGACACAAAGCAAGGTAGCAGCGGCAGAAGGAACAGATGAAAAAGGAAAAAAATTCAGCAGCTCACTGGGTCAGATTTTTCCACCACCCTGAAACATGTTCTCATCCCTTTGTTTTTTTAAGGTGTCTTAGAGGGTGGACAATGAGACAGCCTTTAAGGGACATGGTGCATATTTACATAATCCAGAGCAGTGTATCAAAGGTGTGTTCCTTGGAAACCTACGTTTTAGGTCAAGAGTTTCTGAGAAATTCCAGACTATATATAAAGGCAAAAAGGCCAGGAAAAATACGAGACACACGTATCATGGACCATGTTCAGAAATGACAAACAAAAATTAAGAGGAACAGACTCCTCTTTTCTAGATGCTAACATTTTAAATGGTTTTGCTCCATATTTTTGCTAATGAATGTGGGGTTTGCTTATTCAAACTACTGCACTGCTGATGTTTATCAGCATTTACCATCTTCTCCCTTTAGCCACTGGAAAATCAGAGAAAAGATGACCAAAAAAATGATGCAGACTGCCAGAGACAGCACAGGAATAAAACACGAGGGGAAAAGAACATACATTCCTTTTGATTTCTGAGGATCTCAATCATTCAGATATTGAATTTGATTTGGGGGTAGATGCAAAAGGGAAATCATGTGCTTGGGTTTAAAGAATACACTGGCAAGTTCTCCCAGTAAAGGCTGCCCTGGTGCCAAGGCAGAGCTACCTACATGGTGGCAGGCACGTGATGCTTGAAGGAGATCCCATCCTTCCTCGTGCTTTCTCTGTCCTTGGGCTGAGCTGGGAGGCTGCACCCAGCAGCACACGAGCTCCTTGCTGCTCCACACTGAGCAGGGCTCAGTGAAAAGGTCTTGGCAATGCTGCTGGGCAACCCTTGGTGAACCAAGCAGACTAATCTCAAGAGCACAAGGCAGCGAGTAAAGATAATTAATTTTACCAGCTAGGAAGTTTCCCCATCCGGATTTCGGAAAAGGCACAAATGATTACCTGTCCTTAGCTCTACGGGGGGGTACACGCAACCAGTTGGTAACTACCCAGGTCATTCATGCTGCCAGGCGAGTGTATTATGACACTGCATTGCGGGGTGACACTATCTTCAGGGAGAAAAATTTAAAACATAAAGAGGTTTTCTGTATGAAACATGTTTACTAACACACATTCAAAGCCAAACAAGGCCCAAGAAAAAAATCACCTTTGGGATTCTATGGGTCTCGCAAAGAATTAATGATAAAATATCACTCATATGGAAGTCATTTACAACAGATCATAGCTTAATCCATTCAAGTTAATTTTTACCCAGATATTCACAGATAGAAGTCTTATATTATTTTCAACTACACAGGCCAAGTGTTTAGCTAAACTTGTTACACTGTGCACAGTTCTCTTCTCCCTGCCTCTCTCCAACACACATGCTCCAATTTCTATAATAACAAACAACAACCGCACTGGAAAAAAACCCAAATGTGGAAAATTTCACTCCGAAGAAGGAAAGGCTTTGCAAACTTTACAGGTGACCAACAAGATGTACAAATGGAAGTTTATACTAACTAATCTATTAAGACCTCTTCGTGTGTGGTGAGAGTCCAGATGTACAGGAGGAAGGAATAAATCCCTGCTAAGCCTCTGAATATACACTGCTATACAGTTGAGTACACCTTTCTTTCAGAACTCAGCTGGGCATCAGCTTTTATCTTGAAACTCATGTCTGTCATCATTAGTTTGGCTAGCATGCCTGCAAATGTTTTTTCAGCATTCAGTTTTTGCAGCCACAATTTTCAGTCCTGAGGTTTGAAAGCCAGACATCTTCAGGAACAAATCCACCTAACACAACAATTGTATGCTTATCTGCAAATGGGGACTTCTGGGATTGCAAACTGTCCTGGAGTGTTTTAAAGACTTTGGTTCTTATTAAGCCTTCTTATCATGTCTAAAGCTGACCAGTGGAAAGGTTTTGGTTCTGCAGTCAATTGTCCTGAAACAGGTGCCTTCACCCAGTGTGCAAGAAGTTGATCCACACAGAGAGTTGAGGCATTTATTTACAGTTCTGTGCAGAAAGGGGTGCTGGGTGGCAAATCCACGAAGGTGAGTGTAGATGTGTTACCTATTGCTTTAGTGAGAATCTGAATCACTGCATGTGTTATGGAGTAAGCCCGTTTGAAATTTTATATGGTAGACTGTATCCAATTGACATTGTGGTGATAAAAGGTGATTAAACACATGTGAAAGGTAATGGTATGTTGAGAACGATCTGTTATTCCTCTTACAGGTCAGTTTGTCCAAGCCCCTGCTCAAGAGGGATTAAGATTTTTTGTCAAAATGCATGAATTTTTGGCTTTCCTCTTAACATAGATTGCCACTTTGCCCTCAAGAGGATTTTGTGTAGAAACACATCATGCCTGCCCAGCTGGGGCACGGCACTGAATGCAGCTTGGATGGAGTCTGGGCACAGCTCACAGTGCAAATCCTGTGGGACACAGCGCCACTCCACTGCTGGGCTCAGTGTCTGCCAGCAGGCATAGCAGTGGGAGCAGCAGGCTTCACAATCCACCTACCCAAGTCCGCCCCAGCTCTATTTTGGCTTTCATTGCCTGCCGGCCAGGCAGAAAACACCTTGTGACTTCACAGAGCCCTGTGAGACAGCAGCCCATGATGTCACACTGCCAGCACACGTGCAAGCACATAGAGACTGGGCAGCTTCTCAGCCTGGAACATCACAGCCTGAACGCTGACCAACATGGCAGGCCGAGGCAGCTCACGTGTCAAGATGTCATCCTTGCAAAAGACCAGAATGAGGCTCATCCTGGTGGTCTTCCTGACCATGGTGCTCCACAGGCTGTCTCTGTCCTTCACTGCCGTCATGTATATGGCCGAAGAATGGACCAGCAGCCTCGACCCTTGCAATCCCAAGGACTGGGTCAGGTTCAGGATGGACACCATTCCTGAGGGTCCAAACAAACCGCCTGTTGTCTCCAAGAGCACGACTGCTGAAAGGACCAGCACCACGAGCCTTTGCAATCCCCAGGACCGGGTCAGGGAGAGGATGGACATCGCTCCTGAGTGACTGAAGCAATTGCCCATTATCCCAGAGAGTGCAGCCTCTAACCTGCCCTACCCTTTGTGCCAGTTTTGGAACTAATGTGCCCCTTGACATGACCTGCTTGCTCTGTACAGCCTGGCAACCTGCACGGCTGCTCAGCATGGCTTGTATTGCCTTCTGCATCTGGAGAAATGTGAAGAAACCTCAGGGACAGGGAAGGTGATGGATGTCCTCATCTGCAGTAAGGACAGACTGCTGGGAAAAGAGCACCTTCAGGTGGTCCAAATTTTTCTACAGGGTGGAGGCCAAAACCAGCCTGCCACGTAGGGCCATGAGGCTTTTCTACCACCTGCACATGCAAGAGCTCTTCCGAACCAAAGAACCAAAGACAATTGACAAAACAACCAAGATAAGACCAGATTACAAGGAAAAAACTGTGCCTACTCATCAAACTAGGGAAAGGGTAAATTTGGCAGAGGGAGATTATGACCATCGACTCACGGCGCGCTGATTCAAGAACTCAGAAGAAGACTGAGCAAAAAGAGTAAATAATTTAACCAAAAGAAGACTGAATAATAATTAATGAATTTATAATATGAACTATGACTTGTAGCCAAGGAATATTAATGCCTTAGTTTCTGTCAAATGATCTGTGGGAGTGGCTAGACCAATTGGCAGTGCAGAGGTACACCCATGTGGGCTGCTGAACTGTGGCAAGACATTGCCAAAGATAGAGAAGCTGGTTGTAAAAGTACACCATGTAGATGCCCACATACCCAAGAGTTGGGCTACTGAAGAACATTGCAACAATGAACAGGTGGATCAGGCTGCCAAGATGAAAGTGTCTCAGATGGACCTGGACTGGCAATATAAAGGTGAATTATTTTTGGCTCGGTGGGTCCATGACAGCTCAAGTCATCAGGGAGGAGATGCAACATACAGATGGGCTCATGATCAAGGGGTGGACTTAACCACAGACAATATCTTCCAGGTCATCCATAATGCGAAACGTGCTGCAATCAAGCAGGCCGAGCGTAAAGCCCTTGTGATACAGGGGACAATGGCTGAAATAAAAGTATGGGGAGGCCTGGCAGATCGATTACATCACACTGCCACAAACCCGCCAAGCCAGGCACTACGTGCTGACAATGGTGGAGACAACCAATGGATGGCTGGAGATGTACCCCATGCCTTGTGCCACTGCCCAGAACACCATCCTTGTGACATGGAACCTGAGTCAGACAATGGGACTCATTTCAAAAACAGCCTCACAGACACCTGGGCCAGAGAGCATGGGACTGAATGGGTATCTCATATTCCCTACCTCTATCAGGCCGGTCTCCCTACCCACATCTGGTTTGTGCTATAAGGTGGGCACCATCTATGCCACTGTGCCCATGGTTTTATTTGGGACCCCACCACCCTTGGCAAAAGCACGGACACCTCTGCTCTGTATTTAGGTCAGCTTCCATGAAGCCTTGTAGTTCATCTGCTCCTGCTTTCAAGTTGCTGCTGCTGGTCTGTAGGTATGTGGGACTCTGTCCACATGGGGTGCAAAAGACAGCCTCTGGATTAGGAGAGGTCCATCCAGGCTCCTGGCTACCTGCCCAGATATGACCCAGACTCAAACACCCACACTGTGCTTAGGAAAAGCCTCTAACCCAGCACCTGCTTTTAAGATGACAGGTAGCACACTTGGCTTTTCCTGCCCAGAGCACTTCAGGTCTCCCAGTCATGCCCACCTCAGCCTAAAACAGCATTTCTGAGCACACATGTCCAATTCATCCGTGGTGTGACCTCAAATACTTGGAAATAACAGTACTTTTGGACAAATGGACAAGAAAATCACAGCTTGTTGTTGTTAACTTACCAAGTCTATCCAGCAGCAACACAAAGGGAAAGGCAGAAGACAAATTGGTGGGTTTTACTTTGAGTCTCTTTCTGTGATCTCTGTCATTTGCCCACTGGCTGGGTGCTTCACAGGGGCTCAGGAGTGTATGGATGGGTATAAAGAAAACACTAAATTACAAACTCAAGAAGGCTCCTCCATGCTTTACGAAGGCAGATTGCCGTAACACTTGGAGGCACCTGCACTTGCCCTCCTGCAGCTGCTGAACAGACAGCAAACATCAATTTCTAGGTCTACCTTGTGCCAGAAATCTTCTCACATGGCAAACAAACAAAAAAATAACACCTATTTACATTTTCAAACCCAAACACTAAGATTGTCCTGTGCTATTGATTTGGCAAATGAGGGAGCAGAAATACAGGACTGAGAATTCACGTATTGACAACTAAGCTATGGATGAACACCAGTGGTGTTCTAAATGGGAAGGGCTGCTTTTGGCAGGGGCCATCCTCCTGCTGCCTGGGTGGTTCTCAAAGATCATTTCCTAAGTCTAAGCTCTTGCTGTAATAATGAAGTGAGTCTCTGACCCTCCACAATGAAATCACAACACTCCCCTCCAAACTTGCCAAATGGCTAAAAGGCTTCAAGATCAGAAAGTTTTAAGGAGCTCAGGATCAAGCTGGGCTTATTTTAATCAGCTTTGATAAAGACTTGTTACGTTTTTACACAAAAAAATTTTTTAAAAAGTCCAACATCACAACAAAAACACATCTTTCCAAACTGGCTAAGCAACTGTACTCCCCAGAAAATCCAGTCCTGAATGAAGATCTTTCACATACCCTTCCTCCCTCAATTCCCTGGCTCTCATTTCCAGCAGTGTATTCACCTGTTGCTTCAGCTGCTGCCACTGGAGTTTCAGGATCCTCCATGTCCCTCCATGTCCCCTTGGCAGGTTTCAGCCCTGCACACAGAGCTGCGGTCTCACCACAAAGCTATGGGTCTCTTTACAACAAAACATCTTGGGCTTTCGCTTTAATTTCTCCTGTGCCACCAATACTGTTCTCCCAAATGCTTTTCCCTAAGCCATTATTCAAAGTCTTGCATCCTGCAGAATTGGTGCTGTGCTTGGCTACTTGCTTTTTCCTTCTCTTCATTGGCTTTCTGTTCACAGGTGCTACCACACTAACACAATACAGCAATGCAGCTTCCCATTCATGTGCTATCACTGACACAGAGTCTTTATTTTCTCTATTATTCCTTTACTTTGTATTAATCTTCTTTATCTATCATCCAGCCTACTCTCCTCAACTTTCTCCCCTCCAATAACTCCCAAATTCCAGATACTTCCTCTTTTATCTCCAACACTTGGGGAAAGTTCTTCTCTATTGTTTTATACGCCATCTCAAAAACCTTCTGTTGGTTAATGCTCTTTCTAGTATCTGGTGTGCCTCATCTTTTTCTTGCAAATGTAGTAATTTGTTTTCCTGCAGGGTGGATTTGTTTGTTTTAGTTACTCTCACCCAGCATTTTGGATCAAAGAACTATATAATTTAAAATAAGATGTCCTGACAATGTGAAACAAACCCCACTTGAAGAAGTGCTATCTTAAGATCACATGTAGACTGGTAACATCTGTTTACATGGGTATTTCCCACTCGTTTAGCCCTTAGAAACCTAAATATAGATGTGAGGTGCCCAAGTGTTGTTTCTCAGACTTGAGCTTCGGTTGTATCAAATCCTGGTTTTGGATGGATAAAGAAAAAAAGAAAAAAGCAAACCTTCTGATACTCATGAAATGCAAATCCCAGCAGAACCCCATAAGGGTAATTTTTTTATCCCTTTCCCAATCTTAAGAATTTCCTGGTCAGTTTTTATGTGATGCATCAGCCCCGGTCAGAAAATATCCATGCCATCTTATACCTTCCCCTGCACATTACTGCAAGGAAGGCTGATAGGAATGGTTTTGTCAGTAGATAGAAATCTCCAGCAGTCTTTGATCCGGGAGACACAGTAACATCCCATGACTAATCTTTCCATAGGTCACAGGCCAGCTCACCCTTAGACTTATTTGCATTCAGACACTCTCCAGCAATATCCTGTTTTCTAATTTAGGAAGTACCAATGATTATACATGGGGTTTGGCTCATTCAAATTCCTTCCCTCTCCACTCTCCATTACATTGACAATTCATCTCCACGCATGTGTGAAGGCAGGAAAAAAATTTTCCTCTCTCAAAAGAGAGAAAATGCCATTGTTTGCACTGATGTCTGCTCCATGGATAACCGTGAGAGAATGTGCTAGGGTTGAATTACCATGCCAATCCTGGTTGCTCCTTCTTTAGATGTTTTTACCTCACCTCACACTGGCAGTGTGGTTTTTCCAAACCTACAGCTCACCTTTTCCTCCTGTTTACAGGTCCAGCTGCTATTTCTTCCCTAAGGGGCTTATTTGCTGCACTCTGATAGTCAGTCCCACCACTGCTCTTAGCTCCTCTGCACACCCTTAACTTTAGATGCCCCAGCTTGCTTTGAGTTTAGTCAAATATTTTCATTTCCCTTTCCATACAGACAATGTTTTTCCCTTTCCCTTCCAGATTAAATTCTCTCCCACACAGATGATTGTTTTTCCCTCTCCAAAGGTCATCCAGAAGGTGGTTTCATAACCAGTTTGACCATTGATGAGCCTTATAGTGCTGTCCTGATTCTCTTGCAGATGAGATGTGGGAGAGTAATGTGGAAGATGCACCAAGTGTAATGTGGGGTCTGATGGTCTCTCAGCTTCCCAGCAAAGTAAAACCCCAAGAGAGGATTGTTCCCAACCTAGCAAGCTGCTATCAGCCTGCATTGCCTGCAGCCCAGCCTGGCTCATCACGAAGCAGCGAGGAACAGCAGCCAGCTCTGAATGGTCAGCCTTACATATGAACGAAAGGAATGCAGCCTCTTTCCGCTGCCTTCCACCCCTCACCCCCTCCCCGGCCCATGGTTTCTTGTTTTCATGCACTGCAGTAAATTCCTTTGATCCAGCAAGTGGACTTCGCACGTGCAAGCTGAGTGACCAGCCCACATCTGCCTCCCTGCCTGTGAACCCCACACTGGGAGCTCTTTGTCTGCCGGCGCACTCACAGCCTTTTACAGAGCCCACACTGGCAGACTGCTCTCACATGACACACTAACAAACCACCAGCCAAAGGAAAATATCTCGCAATCATTTCAGACCCTCTGGCTCAGCCACTGACTAAGCCAAGTGGCTACTAGCCATTGGCACTGCTGGGTGCATTCGCAACCCACAGCACACTCAGTTCAGGCATGAAAAAAAACAAAGCACTCATGGAGAAAAGGGCTCCTTGTCCCATGCCCTGAAGGCTGCATGGGAAAGGAGACAGCCCTGACATTTATAATTCAGTCCCAAATTTCCACAGCTATTCCTCTCTGTCCCACTTTCACCAGAGGCCGGAGCTCCCTGTGGGGAACCCCACTGAAGAGGTCAGTCTGAACACATTTAATGTCTTGATTGTACCAGCTCTCATTTAAGGCATCCAATGGTCAGTGCGTTTTAAGGGAACAGAGCACATCAGCAGTATGAAGGGGTCTGAATGACTTTGTGCTCCAGACTCAAATAAGCTGTGTAGATAAGCCTATCACACTCCTTCCCTCGATTTACTCAGATTGCTCCCAGGATGTAAATATTCACAGGTATTTAGACAACCTGCTTTCCACAGACAAAGATGAGAGACAGGTTCCCTGCTCCCAGGTTCTGCATCAAAGATGTGTTTTAACAACAAGGCTGCATTCAGTCCTCCCCACAAAGAGAAACCATGCTTTTTACAAAGCTGTGCACAGCTAGGATGTGGGCAGGGGTAGGGTGGTTTTACAGCTGCTAAGACAGGAGAGATCATAATTTCAGGTTTGTATTCCCTCTTGGTTTTTGCCTTCCTGCTTTCCTAACAACCTATTTTATCTGCTCAGGACATGGTGAATGGAAACAGAAACACTCCCATAATTAGGGACTCTTTAAACCACTGATGGTTTAACTGGCAAGACCAGAGGAGTAGCTGATCCCACCAGGTAAGGTGCTGGGAATGAGAGGTCTGGGCTCTGCACCCAGGCAGCTGCAGTCTTATCATCTGATAAAGGTCCTCCCCATCTGCCAGCAAAGGCAGATGTGCCTTTCTCACCATGTCAAGCACTGCTGTGGATGGGCAGGCTCAGCATGTCATGGCATCACGTACAATCCAAGGCTATTCAACAGAAAAGATCACAGGGCCACTGAGAAATGTTTCTCATCATGGATTAATTGTAAAACATAAGATTTCACATGGTGATGTTAGAGGGGAAAGGTTCTGACCTCAGAAAATTCAACCAGACCTAAGGCTGGGTTCAAAAGCATGCAAACTCTTACAAGATTTTGACACCAAAGGGTAAAGGTGTTAAGAGATGAGCAGTTTTCGCAAGTGCTCCTCATGACTCCTTGTCCATATCCCCATCCGTGTGACAAAACCAGAAAAACTTCACAAGTTCACCCTTTCCAGGCTATCGTGTCATATCCCTGACTGACTTCAGGAAAAGCTGTGTAAGACCCATCACTTCCAGCTTGAGGACAAACATGGGGGTCACATCTGAATAGACAAGACCACTGGGTCAACAGCTCTCACGCTCTTCATTTGTGCTTTCATGGAAGCTCCATCGTCTGCTGGAAGGCCTTGGCTGGGATGTCCCACTGGCCAGCCCCAGAAGGGACAAGTCCTCACAGCAGCATTGGCGCTACAAGGAACCAACATTCTGACCATGTTGATGCTGATTTTAAAATGACTGTACTACTTCCACTGACTTTCAAATCACTGAATCACAGGTGAGGTCACTCCTGGCAAGGTGGCTATCCCCAGTAAAAGCACCAGAAAGCCCATATAAAAAGATCAATGCCTTTTATGTCTTACTATGATTTATACTTCAGACCATGTAACTTTTACAATGCTGCCTAGTATGTGATGGATGCAGCTCTCTTAACAACCCACATATTTGTCTGATTTACTGCATCGGTCCAATGTGTTATTTTCTACCTTGCAAGAACAACCTTGCTTCTAGGAATCTGACTGCATGATAAGATAGTGAACTAAATGTGCAGTTATTGTAAGAGACCACACATTTTACAGTAAAATTGAGAAAACTGATTATAGCAGTCCCTCTGGAAACAAGAATAATCACATGATAAGACAGTGCTAATGGGAATTTATCATCTCTCATCACGTGTGAAGCTTAGAACAAAGAAGCAACGTGTGTGAACTGCATAGCTATCAATGCCAATGAATACCAGCTGAAAAGCTACTGGGGACTGCAGAAATGAGAGGAGGGAACCTGAATAACCAACCTAAGCCAATTCAGTATGCTTCAATCAGCTTACACACACACACACCTATATATATAACATTTGTAAATGTTACCCAAAATAACAGCCTCACATCCATCCATACATCCTTTTCCCTCTCCACCTACACTACTTCATCCAAACTCCATGTCATTCTTTTATTTGTTCTCACCATATTTTAGCACTGGAGAAGTCCAAGATCATGAGTATCTGAAGGGTACGTGCCTCTGTATGCCTACATATCTGCATCTACACGTGCTTCCTCATGCACAGATTATTCCTAAACAGCATGTCTCAGATCTGAAACACATTTCTCTTTCTCCCATACAAAAGGCATCAAAAACCTACCCACGCTATGTTCTATTTGAAGAAAATAAAACTTGACTAAACATTTTTAAAGTTGTCTTGGGGAAGTGAGTGCCAAAAACCCAAAGTGACATGCACATAGTTTTAATATGAATGATACATCTACATCCCTTAGGTATCCTAAAATTACTCTGCATCAAGCCCCATAAGACATATGAAACCCCAACAGGTTAATGGTAGGCGGTGAACTCCTCTGTTCTATTGAATAATGGATACATTTGCTGGCCTACTATATTTTCCACTGCCCTGTTTCATAGACAGAAGCCTGGACTTTCAGAAGAGATATTTTTTTTCTTTTCTAAATGAGAATAAAAGGAGATGGTTACGGGTAGGTGGCAGGAGGACAAGATGAGAGAAGCATCCTACGTAAGTACCTGTATGAGTCCTCTGGTGAGCCTTTAAGTGGGAGCTCTTTGTATAAACTTTCCGGCACCCATTAAACTGACAGCGATGAACCCTCTTCTTGTTTTCTGGGGATGCTTCTGTCCCTGTACCTCCTTGCTCACTGTCACTTTGCCCACTTTTTACTGTCCCCGCAGTCGCTGTTGCTACACCCACTTTCACAGAGCTGAGTGAAGTTTTCTTGGCTACTAATTTCAACGTCACTGTGCCATCCACCGCTGAGAGAGTCTGTGGGGTTTTTACAAGGTGGCGGCTGAGCTCCGGAGAGGAAGGGGGGGTTAATGAGGTTACTGCATTGAGCTGCGCCTGGTTGACGGCTGTGTAGCCTTCTGTGGAAGAGCTGGTGGACTGCGAGCTGAGGCACGTCTCAGACAGCAGTTTGTCACGGGAGAGGATAATGTCCATGTTGGCATTTTTGTCACATGTACTCGTCTCCACTGGTAAAAGGATGGGGTCCAGCCGTCGTATATTGTCCTCTGCATCTGGGGCTGAAGAGGCATGAAGGAAGCAGTCCAAATCCTCACCAAAGGTCTCAGAGATCTTCCGCGGTTCAGTCTGAAGGTATCGCTCCAACTCCAGACATGTCTGCAGAAGGGAAAGGGAGAAGGGAGGGAGAGAAACCGCTGTTAGAGAGAGATTACAGCATAGCTCCCACCGAGGGCAAGAGAACATGGTCCAGAGGCATTCCAAGACAGCACTCATGAACACCAACATCTTCTCCTGAGATGGTCACACACCGCGAGACATGAAGATTTGGCACTTGTTTGAAGCTGCTCAGAGACAGTCTGGGAATACCCACATATGGTAGCAGGTATTATACTACAAGTGAAAATACAACAATCAGAAAGCATCTATTACATTTTCATTAAAGTCTGTACATTGTTCCATGGGTACCAGGGCATTTCCAACTTTAAGTATAATCTGTCTGACAGTCACTTCCATATGAAACTACCCTAACAGACTCATCATTTGGCCATGTACAAACAAAAAGTCACCTCTCCAAATAACTGCTTCCTCTTCCTGCACAAACATTAACTTTCTCTCCAAATTTAACTCAGTGTAGTTGGCCGGGGCCCAATCTGTTCCTAAAACAGCACAATTCTGAAGCGTGGCATTTTAAGATAGGAGGCAGAAAAGCTTCCAGTGAGACCACAGCTTTTCTGAAAGGCCTGAGAGATGGAAAGGTGACAGAAAAGAAGGGATCTACTGTCAGTTTTAGAAGAAGTTTTGGCACATATGGTCAAATGGACCTTCCTGTGTACAGGACACCAGACTCGCACACAAATACACACACACCCCTTATTAAAAAGTAGGTGAAGTTGCAGTCAAAGAGGCTGCCACATAAAAATGTGTTCCAGCACCTCCACAGCAGTGATCATCAGCACAAGAATGGGATTAGCCTCCTACGTGAATGTGCCTTATTATGAAGTGCCCTGAGCTTGCCCCAGTAAAGCCTCCAGGCACCAAAGCACTGCCCAGTGTTCTCCATAGCCAACATTAAAAACTTTTATTGTTTATAGAGAACCATTTGCTGTAGTTTCAGGAGCTTTTAATGGAGTTTATTAGCACTGTTTTTCATTTCTTGCAGCTTGAAAGGATAGCTGGCTTAATACCACCACTGTGATTTCACAGTACTTGGAGAAAGAGACATTCTAACTAATACATTTTAGAAACCTCTAAAAACTACTCCTCAGAGAACACTTCTAGCAATATTAAGAAAGGGGTTTTAGTCAAAAATTTTCAGTCCATGGGAGCTGGTGACCCAACTATATCTCAATCTGGAGAGTCCAGCATCTGATCAAGAAATAAAAGCTTCATATGACCAGAGGAGAGACAGAGACTTCTGCCTTCTGAGTACAAAGGTCCCATCAAGAGGAATGTAAGGAGGCCCCACTCACGGCTCTCTAGGAACTGCCAGGTAATTTGAGATTATTACTTTCAAAGCTCCCAGGAAGCAGCACTGTTGGTTGCAGATACAATGCAGTGGGATGACTTTCCAGTTCACAACAAAATCTGCCACACTGTTACCTGTTGTTTCTTTTTTAAATAATAGCTGATTATAGATCTGAGCTGTAGAGATGAACAAAAAGAACAGAACAGAATACAAGCAGGTGAGACACGCTGTACTTCAGCATGTACGTTGTATCAGAGGTATGAGACTTGTCTGCACACAGGCCTGGGGGTGGGACACTTAGGAATTGTACTTGCCTTAAGCAACCTTTCCATTTTCTTTATAAGGTGCATTTCTGGGACTGTGAGAAACAACTTTAGCTGAGAATCTGGTCTCTCCCCAGATAAATCCTAATGGGTTTTGGGAGAAGCTTTCCAACATGCCACATAGTCTTTCAGTAATAACCCCCACCACGAGGAGAGGTAATGCTTTTGAGTTCTCCACATCATGTAATATGGGCTTTCTGGTTCACTTAGCCTTCATCCAGTGGGGCAGAAACAGGTTTAGGGGCCCAATATAAAAGGCTTCCAAAGGAAAGAGCAAGCATAATCACAAATTAGGGGTGGAAAGGGGGAGGGGAGCAGCAGGGAGGAGAGACAAGGACTCAAGGCCATTAAATCTGATGACAGTGACAAGAAATTTCAATTGCTGTGGGATCAGAAAGCTGCATGCCAGCTCTGGGCTGCCCGTGGAGGGGAGGCAAGCAGGAGGTGCTGCTCCTTTAAGGCATCACTACCCCATGACAACAATAGTGGGCCTGACAGTTTTTCCAGCTTCACCATTAATTTTCCATAAAGAGCAGTTTCTCGATGAGCCCTTTTCAGGCAAAGCCTGATGCTTCACAAACCTGTAATTATTCCTGGCTCCCCCCTCCCACAGCCACTGCACCTGTGCCATTTCAAGACACCAGCTGGTCATGTCTTGCCTTCTGCCTCTGAAATCCAAAACCAGTGCATCAAGCCCATCTCCCCATAGAAGGCGGGAGAAAAACAACTCAAAGAAACAATATAACATAGTCCCTCCCTCCCACCCCCCTCAGCCTCTGCACCAAGTCAATAGCAGGGAAGAGGCTAGCAACGCTGAGCCAGAAAAACCCTGCACCTAATCTGCATGGCAGACAAAGCCTGGCGAGGGGTTATGGCCACAGCCCTTCCCTTACCTCCTGCCAGGGCCCTACCTGCTGCTGCATTTTTTTTTGGTGGCAGAAACAAAGCATCTTTCCCCATATGCACTTCCCAGCTTACGCCAAGTACCTTATGCAACCTTCTCTCCTTGTGGTCCAAATTTCCCAGGGAGTGGTAAGCAAAGGTTTAGAAACCAGCCTGCTTTCTTCACTCCTTGCCCTGGCATGACAATTTTTCGGCCAGCTAAGCCCACTGCCTTGTCTTGAGCTCTGACCTGGAGAAACCAGGCAGGCTGAGACCACCCAGGTCCCCACTCCAGCCTGGTGGACCACCAGGAGGGGCAGGGAAGTTCTTTGGTCTCCATTCCCAGAGAGCTATTTGCCAGTGAGTGCACCAAAAACTACTTTTTTTTTTTTTTTTTTTTTAATAGGAAGAGCAGGATATTGACCACTATCCACTGAGATACAAACCCAAACTGCTGAATTCAGATGATGGTGAACCCCTATAGATCTCCTACTTCCACTACCAGCCTGGTAGGAATGTAGCTCAAGAATATCTCAGACAGGAGGGAGCTGCTCTTGTCATGCTCTCATCAAAGTTCTACTGGATGTCCAGCTTCCCCTTCACCGCTCGTGCAAGAGAGGGAGCTTTGTGTAACAGATGGAGTATGTCACATGTGACATGAAGTCCAACTACCCTTTAGTTGCTACATTGCAGGCAACATGGTGGGTAATAAACTTTCTTACCCAGTGCCTGTACGATACACAGCAATAAAGACTTTAAAAATTGCAAAGGGAAGAAGATGGCTCCCTTCGGGAACAAAAGAAGAAGATCCCTAAGACTGCTGTTAACTGTAAAGGCAGTTTCACTGGCTAGGGATAAAAAAGTGTGACCCACTAATTCAACCCATCTGCCCTGATTAATGAGGGTCATTCTCCTTGCACCTTGCTCCTCAATTTAACCAGTTAAAAGAAATGATGATTCATTGCTGACAAATAATGGGACGTGACTTTGTGAGACCCCACATACTCGAAGTAAGCCACATAGAAGAGGACAGCTGTCTGGTATGTGGACAATCCTGTCAAGGCTTTGGTCTTTCAGTTTTGGATACAATTGCAAAAAGACTCACTTCCCCAGCAGAGGAACATTTCCATCACCTGCAAGAAATGCTGTGTGTTCCCTCCCATTAACTCAAAATGTCTCTTTGCTCCCCATATTATACTATCATCCAAGTCCTCTGGGGCACATGTAGTGGCAGAATACATGTAAACTGCACACTATGACACTTCCATGTGCAGTACCAGATCCTTCAGACAGTACAAGACAGCTACTGTAGAGCTGTCCTATGCCTGGTAAGGACCTACTTCTTGTTAGTACTTTCAGAGTTTGCAGTAGCACTGGTCCAGGAAAATTCAGTGTTCAGTATGTTTGCCAACTGAGAAAGATATGACCTCTAATCTAGTTGTATTCTTACCTCTAAAGCTCATCTACTGAAAGTAAAGATTATTTACGAAAGAAGTTGAGCATGGTCACCACTATAAAATACAGCACAACAGAAATCCAGTGTGTGCCTCTGACAGTAGAGATGTGATACATGTGTACCATTTTCAGCAGAGTTTAGTACTCACCTAACTCTACAGCCAGCAGAAATCAACATCATTTTGCTACTAACTGCAACAACAAGACAAACTCCAGACTTTGCAATCCCTCCCAGAGCTGCAGATACTTGATTTGGTTCAGAGTCTGTATTTTATGGTGTCTATCAGCTATCCAGGTTAAAGTTCAACCCAGAACATTCAAAACCCAGACATGAAGGAGCTGGAGTCACCACTCATGGTGCTGATGTTTGACTTCATCTCTCTCCCAGAGAAGAACCAGGAGGAAGGTTCTAGCTGGGACCACCACCATCATCAGTGTGCCAAGCCTCAAGGCAGTGTAGGCACCCAATGTCTCCCCTTCAGAAAATGGGGGAAAGACACGCCTAAAGGCCAGGAGCCTTTGCAGGGACACAAGTTAGGCATCTAGTTTCAGGTCCAGACAGCTCTGGAAAACCTAATTACATATGATGAACCAAACTATACTCCCAGTTCTCAAGGTATAAATCGAAACTTGCTCCAATGAATTGCGAAGAACTAGTCTTGGTTGACAGTGATGTAGTGTACAGGAATTTCACCAACACATAGAGACTTTTGAAAAATAACAGGTCACTTGAGAAGCACCTGTCCATGCTGTGAAGTCTTTAAAGCATTCAAACTTCTGGGCGTTTTGCACAGTTAAAGACATGACAATATGGCAAGGATAAAGTTCTGCCAAGGGTAAAAAAAAAGCCCAAACACTTATAATAATTTGAGGACAGAACATCAGGGAAGACACCTAGAAATATGTTCACTGAGTTCCTCTGTTTTACTGATGCTGAAGTATTTTATAATCTCTTGATTCTGAATTTTTCTAGCAGATCATCAGAAGTTCTTATCTGGAAGTGCTAGTTACTTCTAAGTGCCATTTTACTGCAGATATAATTGGACATCAAGCACTGAACTTGGAAGTTATCCAAAACCTAATTAGGAAGTTGGATACTTAGATCAGGCTGTGACAGAAAATGAAAATGTCGAATGTGGCTGACAAGCAGGTCTGATCTACCAGGTCTGTTTACAATACTTGAAAGGATTCTCGTTGTAATTTACACAAGCAAAGCGGAATTATACATGCACTAGTGAAGGTCAAATTTCAGCTTTCATCATGACCCCAACTGCTTTCTACTGGCATGTAAAAAAGGGGCCTCGTCTCCAAATTACTGTGAAAATCTCAAGACTGCATTGGAAGAGAAACTGTATTCAACCTGAAGACAACCCAAAACAGTAACACGAAGGTCAGTGCCATCGCGGTTCACTCACACTCAGAGCAAACAGTGGCACCAGGTGCAGTGCCCAGTATCAGTGTGTCACTGTGCAGCAAAACAGCAAAAGCTCTGAGCGACACTGACGCATTGCTGATACCACAGGCAGAAATTGAACTGGATGTTGTGGGGCAGCCCTGAAGTTAAGAGGAATAAGAGATTCAAAACTTACCTGCCTTCCCCGAAATGCCATGCTGTTTTTTATCCTTAACCCTAAAACAAGATTTGAACGATGGATCTTCTTCCCACTGCCAAAAGCCTTCATTATTTCCTGAACAACAACAACAAAGCCCAATACTCTTGCCCATCTATTCCAAGATTGTCATCTGTTCCCACCCAGCTGCCAAAACCTCCAGCTTTTCCTCTTGGCAACTTTTACAGGGCAGTTTCTAGTCGTGAAAAAGCTGCAGCACATCAGAAGCTTAACATTTGGGACAGAATAAAATAAACAGAGTTTTAGTATAAAAATAAGTAGTTTTGCAAAATACACTTGGGAAAAATGGAAAACTGCAGCCTGAAATAAATGTATATAAGAAAAAGTTTCAGGTGATAGCAAATAACTTCTATTGCAAAGGTTTTAAGACAAAACTAGTCACGTGCCAGCACATCTTGCCTATGTATTATATAGTTCATTGAAAAAAGAGAGCTAAAACCACTTTTCAAGTACAACAATAAGATATTTATTGACAACTAACTTGTGGTAAATATTTGTATGCATGTTCTTAATCCCTTGTATATACGAAGGAAATCAAGTTAACTGGATGCTCAACAAACAGGCTTTTACCAAGTGCAAAAAACAGGCAGAGACACAGTCAGCAAAGACAGATCATATGATATGCAAAGACTTGTTTTCCTGTGGTAACTTCACCATATGCCTGAGGCATCAGACCAGTCTTCCCTAACACCCTCCGAAGGGGTCAGACTGGCCACTGGAGTCTGAAATGGACAAGGATATTAATTCTTGACTCCCCTACACAGGACTAAAGTCTCTGTTTGCTAATTTCTTCAATACAATAACGGCCTGTGCCCATTTTCCCTCTTGGTCTCAGCCCGAAGAATGGACCGTTAAGGAAGTGTATTTAGGCAAACCAGCCCATTCACTGTTATTCATGCACAACAGCACACTCAATAAACTCTCCTACCATGACCCAGATGGCTTTCTCCCTGGATCCTCTCCTCTTATACTTCTCCAGAGCATAAGAAATACTGAAATCAGAAGCCTCAACAGCAATCAGCAAAGATAATTTTAAAGTAGAAATGTTGATATAAAGAACAGAATCACTACCTTCATATAAACATGATTCATTTTCCTATTGCTCTGGGGCATGATGTAACCAGGATTATCAAAGATTTTAATCAGACTCTAAAGCTCTAAAGATCAAAATCAACTTTACCATAAATTAGCAATTTTCACCAGCAGAAATGGGTGGTAATAAATGTCTCAAATAGAAAAAAAGTCTGAACCCATAACTCTAACCAAGGAGTGAAAATCAGGCTTTGTTCCCTAACTTCGTGATAATGAAATATATATTTATCTAACAAATATTCTTTCAAATGGACAAGTCAAATTTGTTCACCAAAAATCTGTGGTATTTGGGCCTTAAGCATAGAGAATTTTAGTGCACTGGTTGTGAGACACTGAACAAAGGACTGCAGCTAAGCGTGGCTGAATCTGATAGGCATCTAGATAGAAAAAAAAAAACTATGAAAGAAATCTGCAAACACTGAACCAGGACTTTGGAGGGCTTTTGTTATTTTTTTTGACTGTTTAATAAAGATAAAATAAATATCTGCAACCAGTCACAACAACAAAAAATAGCATCAATGTCAGCAAAGGATTAAGGATAGCCAAATCAAGAATTCAAAAGTGCAAGCAGTCCATTGTGCTAGTATCAAAATATGATAAAAGCCATGTGTGCTTGTACACCACCACATACCCTGCATGCTGCCATGCAGTCAAGACAGCAAGTAGCCATACAATGACCATTTGAAAAATTATATATAAAATGTTTCAAAATGTTTCTGAAGAGAGCATTTATTTATATAACAACCTTGGATGGCTTTGAGTGAGCTGGCTAGTGGCCCTCACTGCAAACTTTTCTCCAAACTTCATCAAGCGTGTATTTAACCTGTTGTCGTCCAGTTTGGAAGCAGCTTTAGCTTAGTGTTATAAAAAGCAAAAAAGCACAATTAGCTCCTTGAATTGCCAGTCCAGCTCCCACTGAAATCAAAGGATCGGGTTCAAAGCATGCCCCAGAGTGTGGTAAACTTCCCACAGGAAATGGATACGCAAGAGCAAATGCTGACGACTGTGGAATGTACAAAGCAGAGCAATATTTTAGGTCTCGATCCTCAATTAAGATTCATCCTTAGAAAGTATTGCAGTGGGGTTACACAGCAGAATTGGATTCCTTGTAATTACTCTGATTAGGTTCATGAATGAAAAAATGTACTCTTTATTGACATCCAGAGATATCTTAACATTTCCTACTCAACAGCTGACACAAATGCATACAGCAGTCGCGTTCATGCACTCTCAGGCAACAACATATTCATAAGCGCAGTCTGTCACAATTAGCTTATTAAACCAAACCTGGAGAAGAGATGTGATCAATACACTCAATATATGGAATGTTTCGTAAGAGTCCTGGGTTGTGAGCCATCTCATCTGCTCTGACCTAAAAATATATTAAACGAGAGGATGCATAACACTGAATTCCTAACCCAAAAACGTGCAATTCCTCATATTGACTTTGCGTAATCAACATTTTTGTGCTGGGACTACTGTGTCTACTCTGTACATGACGCCCATTCATTATCACATCTCAGGGCTCAAAAAATCTTTTGTATGTTCCCTTTTGTATTATTTTTGGCTGTGGGGAGGAAGAGGTGGGGACCTGTCTGGGAAACAGGAAGCAGGAGGAAGGAGGAGAATGCGTTGCAGAATAACGGCAGAACAAAAAAGAATAAAAGAGCATTTATACCATTTCTAAATGATAATAAACATATAGGACCAAAGCCTGCCTCCAGCCATGCAGGGAGCAGTGGCTGTTTGGCTGAACTTTAGACTTTATTGGGAGCACAGCAAATGTCCAAGCACATTTACAAAAAGCCATTTGCTGCTTTTTTCTTTGATTTCTTTTTAATCATTTGGGCAATTTGTTATCTTACAAGAGCAAAAAGATGCATGTGCTATTATGATAAATATGCCAATCTGGGCAAGGAAAAGAGAAGACAACAGACTTGAGTTTCACTGTTGCACCAAGACAAAAAAACTCAGACTGGAAACAAAGCGATGGGAAGCACAACCGGATTCTCAGTTGGGGTAAATCAGCACAGAGCAGCCCCGATTTCATGGTTCCTGTTTACATCAGCTGAGGACCTTGCCAACACTCAAAATCCATGAAATGCTGGTCTTGATTAGCACCACTTAACTCTGTGGCTTACATTAATCAGAATTTGACATGTTTTTTGATGGCTGGAGATGGTTATTTTCTATTACAAATCTCGTCTACCTTATTAGGGACAGTGTGACCTAAATGGAAAAATAGGAAGAATTTAAAAACAACAACTTTGACATCCTGATACTTGGATTTGGTGTTGTTTTTTTTTTTCTTTTTCTTTTTTTTTTTTTTTTAAATTTTGGGTCATCTATATGGAGTATTCACAAACTGGTTTCTGCCACTTCTAGGCCAGAGTTTTCATCATCTGCGGACAGAAACAACAGCCTTCATGCTTGACTGTCCCATTGCAGGTAAATGTGTATCTCACTTTAAAGCCAGGTGCCTTCCAAAGGATGCTACGTTACAGTCGAAGGTGTTTTTCCACTGCTTTTCATTTCTACACTGTTCTGCCAATGCTCTTGTTCCAAAACTCTTAGCCACCAGGGATTTTGATCAGCCTCAAAATCTCACAGGCAGTGCACTCAGGCTGTTACACACCCTGATAAAAGCAGCATGGTGGTCTTTAACAGCAATTTGTGAGAGCACACTGGTAAAGAGCCTGCCAGTATTGGCTCAAGTGCTCAGCAGCAACCCAGGCAGCCACTCACAGGCATCTGAGATCTGTATCCCCGACATGCATTAGATCAAAAAAAAGAGAGAGGATCTGGCACAGCCTTTTGTGCATATCATTAGCAACTCAAGGTGCGCTGTCAGAACTGGACAAGGCACTGCTCACTCCTTGTGAAAGGATCACAGATCAGCCTCATGTCAGCTCCCAGCAGGCCGTATGGTACTGGCTGCACATGGCATGGGAAGCCAGGAGATCCTGTTAAGAGCTCTGCCATTTGTTGACTTGAGAAAGCTCGGCAGGTCAGACCCCAGCTGCTCAGTCAGCACACCTCTGTGAGCCGACTGACACAACCACAGCTCTCACACTGGCTCACTTTCTTCAGTCTGTTGACTGTGGACACCCACCCAGTTGTTATGATTTTAATATGCTGCAATATGAAAGTGCTATTTCAGGACAAAGTTATTAATAGCTAAGCAGCCAGAAAATAGCCTAGAAGGAATGCAATGTTTTGGCATTCCTGGAAGATAGGATGACTTCCCAGCATCCAAGAAACCACCAGGGTTAATTCAAGATGTTTCTGTGCACAAGCCTGTCTTTTGTCACTATATGATAAGCCATCATGACATACCTTCATAGGAATGCCCTGTATGGGTACCTGCACACTGCAGCAATCCACAGAGACTACAGTGCAAAAAGGCCCAAAGGGTGGTACTTTGTTACTCTAAGTAGGCTGGTGAAAAGCAGAGGCTGGGTGCTGTGACAAAGCATCAGCAGAAACAGGTTAGGAGAAGCTCTACTCTTCCTGAAGGACAAGGATGGGACAGAACCTGTTTAACCCTTCTCAGAAACCTGTCTGACTCCAGGACCTCTGAGAGGCTCTAATTTTCAACCTCTCTTCCCCTATCAGCACTCTCTCCTTCCCTTGTTTACTCATACTGCATTTCCTCAGCAACACTCTTTACTTGGGCAGGAGCCTCACAGTCAGGGCAAGTCACTGTCCCTTCTCAGGTTCTCTTTTAAACCTTCTGTTTCTCCTAGCAAAATATCCTTGGAAATGTATTGGAGAATACTGTGGAAAACACCGGACCCTGACTTGTGTTGGCACCTCTCCTCCTAAAATTAATTGGGAGAGTTCCCAAATTAATTCCAGGCACATCACTGAGCACAACACTCAGCACCACCTTGCAGAGATGATGCCACAGGAAGGCATCTCTCCACTGGCAAGGCTCTTGGCATCTCTTCTGCCTGTACCCACACTGCTGAGAGGCTCTCCGTGAGGCTTTCAGCTTTCCAGCCCCATCCATAAGTATCCTTCTCGAGCAAACCCAATGAAACTCAACATTGCATCCTTCCCTGAGAGGAAAAGGCCCAAATGATGCTGCCAAGAACTGGAAGATGTCATGTTCACAGCACTACAGCATTACGCACTAAACCACCATAGAGAGCTCCAGCTCCCTACTGAAAATGCATTGCAGAGAACTGTGGTCCCTCACTATGCTCCAAAAAGGAAACAAACAAAACCCACTTACCAACAAGGAAAAGAGGAAACATACTGTAGTCATTATAAGCCCAGCAGCAGACATGTTATCTGACATATTTCCAACTCAGACATTTAAAAAAATGTAGCCAGTTTACCTTAAGTGTCCTATTTTCCCCAGTTTCCCTTTTCCACTCTACTTAAGTCCACACAGCATCTCCCAAGATAAGCCTGCCTTTGGGGGTTGGCTTTATACCACTCCTTCCCTCTACTGTCTTTCTGAGATGTGATGGCAGTCTCCAATGTCACAGCTTGGAAGACTATAGCCACGTTCTCTTGGCATGGTTTGCAGGAAGGGGATGGGCAGGAACTGAGGAAGAACAGCCTCTCCAGCTGCAGGAGGGGGGTCCTCTCATGGTACAGCCAATCCTTCCTGGCCTCTTGTTTATCATTAACACTGTTTAACTAAAGCTGTTTTTTAGTAGCCCTCAAAGGTGGAGTTTGCAGCCAGCTCTTGTCATCCCAAACACTTCAGACCTCTGTCACCATGCTTTGGTACAATCCCTGCAATAGCAAACACAAACATTATGTTCCTCCAAGTACAAATTACAGCTGTCAGGAAATGCAATTTTATTTGGTTATAAACATACAAAGGTAGCCTTTATGGTGGGAGAGGACCCACATGTGAGACCACAGGCTGAGTCTTTGCTTCGCAGGGAACATTCCTGGGAGCACTCTTCTGCTTCACCTCCAGCCAGCTCTGCTTCCCAAGCAGTTGCACCTCCCAAGCAGTTGCATGATACCAGAACTCAAGGGAAAGCCCAAATGCCTTGTGGTGGCTGAGGCTGCTGGAGGGATCTGCTTCAGATCCTGCAGTCCAGGAACTGAGACTCAGAGAGAGACACACTCAAAACACACTCAAACTGTGTTTCTTTAGCTACAGCCAGCACTATTGGCAGCCTATGCATCCATGATAATTTTCCAGGCATGACTTGTGACTTGGTTGTCACTCTGAGCCCCTTCAGGATACATGCCAGCACTTCTGAACTCCTGGGCTCTGCTCACAGCACCTTAAAGGTGCTCCGACCGTCACCAGAGCAAGCTTCAAGGGATTTCCTCCATTTCAAGTGTCTCTGACCCTTCCCTGCTCTGCAGATGCCCCATCACTACCCAGCACCAAGCTCACGACACCTGTCAAAGAAGCATGATATCAAATTGCTCCTCCAAGCCCCTAAGTACCCCCAGGCATTTCAGTCCTCCTGTCAAGCTTGCTAATGTGTCCCTTCCCTGCCACGAGTAATGATGCATTCCTGGAAGCAAAAACTGCATTAAAAGTCTTCTTTACATGTCAGCTAAGAGCTTTCTTTGCCTCATACAATTTTTACTCATAAATATAGTATCAAGGTGATTGTGTTCTTCTCAAACTACTCAGAGTGTTCTGTAAGTAAAACCTGCAATTGGCAATTTATCAGATGGAAAAATAAAAGCCACATTTGGTTTCTCCCTACACTTAAAAATGACCACGTGCAGTCTCTGAAGCAGTCTAATCTTTTTAACAAGGTCATGAATATCAGCTGAGGGCATGGGAGGAGAAATAAAACCCTCCTGCACATGTTTTCCCTTCTGTGCTGCTTTCTTACTGATGTTTTGCTCACTTTCTAAGCAAAGAGGAAGCCTCTCCTGTTCCCGTCACCCTGTGTTTATCCACATTCCAGCAACCAGTGGCTGCTCCTCCAGGCACTCTCCAAGGGCAAACAACTGGATCTTGCCACAATGCAGAACTTGAGCCACATCCAGCTGTGAGTGGGAGTGAGGTGAGATGCCTGTGAGAAGCAGTGATAGAGGCAGTGGACGGTGGGGCACCATGAAGTCTTTTGCAAATGTTGCTCCTGCAGGCTTAGACAAAAGCACAGCACACCCTTTGCATAGTGAAAGGCCTGGAAAATGCACGTTAGGAGGCACAGCCTTAGGAGTCAGAATAAATCCTCCCAGATGTCCCTGGTGACAAAGCAGCCCAATTTGATCAATACAGCAGCATTATTAACACTGCGCTGCCTTACACGAGGATAGTCATATGTTCTTGCCTCTGCTGAGCGTGGGGGAAGGGGTGCAAACTCCTACAGCAATTCACAGGGGAAACGTCTCTCAAAATCATTAAGGCTGCACTAAGAATCTCTTACCCATTTTCACGGAAGCTGCTTTTTTGGGAGCTGCTTTTTTTGCTTTTCTGCTTCACTAGTATTGATCAAGCTCGGGTGGAATCCTAGAAATAGTATGGGCTTTATGGTTTCCTCAAAAAGAAATTTTGTTTTTAACAACTTAGGATCTCTATCTTCAGGCTTTTGTTTCTGCAGCCATGAATACCCTTCATTGTGGGGGCTGGGTATAGACACATAAATGTAGGTGGTTAACAACAGAAGGTAGGACTTAATGCTTAGCAAATTTTTAAAAATTATTATGAGAATTAGCAATTAAGTGCATTTGGATTCAAGCAGAAATATTAGTAGTAAAAAGGCATATCTCTCTATATATAGATACACACATACATATTGCTGCTGCTCCTGAGCCCCAGCCAGAGTCATGGCCTTTCTGAGTTTGGCTCTTGACAAACACATTTACAGACGGTCCTGGTAATTCAGGAATGGCAAGAGAATGGAACAAGAAGAAAAACAGTCCTAGTTAATCACCTGCTTAACCATGGCCAACACATCTGAGAATTTTGTAAAAACTAGGTCCTGTGTGTGCCTGGTGACAAGTTTGCAGAAAGCTAGAGAGGTACCACCCCTATATGCCAAGTGAGTCAGACTGGGAGAAAACGTATCAGAGAAGCTAAAGGCTAAGTGGTAGTAATGGCATAGGAGGAAGAACTGACTAATAATAAACAAAAGGCCAGCACATGGCCTTTAAAACCATGAAAAAGACCTTCTTACCCACAACGAGAGGTGTCACTCACTTCTGAAAAAAAAATACTACCACAGAAATGGTGCATCAGCACCAGCCACCTTTCTCCAGCACTCATCTGGGACAACAACTGGTCAAAACCAGAAAACAATAGACTCGTTCCCTCTTCACTGGGAAGAAATCCTGCTGTTCTTTCCTTCTGCCACCTCTCCACCAAAAAACACTGAGACCATCATATCCAAACCCTATACCAAGAAGGTTAAAAATGCTGAGTTTGAGCACACCAGGCCACCTCCACACTGTGTCTGGTAAGTGTTTCTCACCAGAGAAGTGTGGTGCTGCTTCAGAGCTGCTGGCACAAAGTTCTCCCAGAAAGGGGTGCTGCAGAAGTGTCTAGACAGACTAAAATTAAAAAGAACAAATTATATGACACTGCCCACTGTCTGCACAGCAGGGCCAGATTCTCAGAGGGAGGAGTAAATAGCTGGTGCCATAATCGTAGCTAGTGGAGTCATCTTAATTTACACTGAGCAAGGATCTGGCCCAGAAAAATATTCCTGTAAACTTTGCAGCCAAAAGTTCCTCTGCTAGACCGCATTCCACCAGTTAAACTGCCAGGGAAGACAACTGCAGAAATAATTTAATTAAAATGGAGATCAGGGAGCTGGTATCCTTTTCAAGCTCTGCTCTTGACTTCTTCTCTCCAACAACTGAGAGCTTGGGTGTCCCAGTTTCCCAGCCTGTAAAATCGGCATGCTACTGCTTCTCTGCTTTCTGAGGACAATGGCTGTGAAGCATCCTATCTGTTCAAAGCCCAACCATCAAATCAAACGGATATCTGAATGCTCGAAACCTCTGGGTCTTGGATGAAAAGGCATGTATTTTTCTCTGCTGAAACAGCTCTGTTGTTGCTCCTGGAAAATTCGATCATCAAAAAAGCAACTTGCAAGTTTTACTTCCAAGACTGTAGGTGTCAGGTTCTCCGACTTATTGGGGTACTGCTAAGGATTTTTGCTGCTACAGACTGCTCAAACTTGCCAGCACAGTTCTGGTACTGAAGTAAGAGTTAGGCAGAGAGTACTGCTTTCCCACAATTTTGTCATTCATATTTTATTTCTGAACTTCAACTTTTGTTCTGATTAGCATCTGGAAGGACAGTGAATTTTCTGCATATGCACCTCGTTCAGGAAGTCATTAGATGAAAAAATACACTCAGGATGTAGACCAGTGCAAACACATTATCAAGTCATAATGATGGTGCCACGTGATGTCTCATTGTAGCAGATCTTCTGTTTTCACTCCTTAATTTCTGTTAAAACATTTGGCTTTTTACATGCTGGTCTGCTGAATCATTAGCAATGGCACATGGTTTAGGACCTGTTTTTTTACAGTCCTCATGTTCCACACAAAAATCCTTCAAAGATACCCACAGCTTGAGAGTTTTTTGAATAAACGGGAGGTAGATTACAGTTTTTGAGAGAAGTTTTCAAAGAGGCAGAACCAAGCAAGAACCTACAGAGCCGTGCTGCCTGCAGCCAGCTGTGTGCCTCACTGCTGTCTGATGAGGCCCAACTGTTTTGTTATAACCCCAGCAGATCCTGCATGGAGCCAGCAGCTTCCCTCCGCACAGGAAGGAAAGGGAATCACGGAATCACCCATCTTCGTCTGCTCCAGGGAAATATTTCTTTGTCATGCAAGCAGCCCAAGATGACTCAAAGAAGCAGAGATGGTTAAAAGCAGCACAGTGGACGAACACAGCAGGAAGGCCCAGAGTCCAGGGTGTCCCGACAAGCAAATGGAAAGCACCTCGCAGCCTAGAGCAGCTGAGGTTCCTGTGTCCCCCTTCCATCCCTCCCCTGGCTCAGGCAGGCTCCTCTGCCTTATGCGAGGGGCTTTGGCAAATCCTCCTTTAAGGTGCATGGCCAGGGTGCAGGGAGCCACACTGCTCAATGCCACCACAGTCACTCACCACAGTGGATGGTGGCAGAGGGGGGGGACCCTCCAGAGGGACGACAGTGGGACCCCACTACTGACCACACAGCATTTCGGGCAGGCTGCTCCCTGCCCACATTGTGAAGAGAAGGGTAGAGGTGTGCTGGGTGGGCACCCAAATTCAAGGGGCCTTTACCCTTTATGGTCCAGGTTAAACACCATTTCACATCCATCAACCACAAAGCCAGTGGTCTTTAAATAACTAACCTGCATACAGATACTTTTTCCCAAACGAGGGTCAGCAATGCACAGCAGCCCTAACAGCTTTTCCCAATACTAATACCACCCCATGGTTATATTTGTGCTTTTAGGCTCTTGGAAATGCTGAGATCTTTCATGACTCACTGTCAAAACCCAGTACTTAGAACCAGCTACCATCAAGTCAAGTCATCAACACCAATTTGACTTCATCCCATTTATCATCAACACCAATTTGACTTCATCCCATTTAAAGTCTGTTTCATTAAACAAACACACACAAATTTGGCATCATTTTTTTGTTTCCCTTTACTCTGATGGATCACAGCCCTTGTTATAAAAACATGCTTAATAAAAACAAATTGTAAAACTGAGGAAACTCATAAAAAGCTCTGATTGTGAAGAAAAGCAGGGAAAAGGGCTTAAGGAGGAAATGCTACATTTTTCTGTGATGCCAGCAGAAAGAGGCAGTTTATAAAGAAAACCACATAGTGGCAGGAAATAAATCCTTGTGACTGAATTTGGAAAAACACAGATTAATGCATTTATGGAAGAAACAGCAACACAACATGCACACCCAACACAAAGCAGAGACCCAGTAAGGCTGACAAGAGTCCTAGAACAGATAAGACACAGAGAAGACCAATATAGCTTTGAGGACACATTCTAAGCATCTGATGCACAGGAAAACTGGAAGGAACAGAGAGATTGAAAGTATGACAAAACTCAAAGAGACATGCACCTTTATTACTATTTATGTCTGCTCTGCAGCCAGAGTTGTAATCTCCAGTCAATGAGCAGGGGTCTCATTTCACATTTAGATAAAAAATCCTTGAAATAGTTAATATAGATGAAGACAAGGGAAAGCATCACAGCTTTGTGCAGCTATGAACAGGGTGAATCCAAACAAAGCAACAGACTTGCTCACGGAGAAGAGGGAGAATATGGGAGGGGGAAGACTTGGGCAGCAAAAGAGAACAGTCTTGTTAGATATTCCTCCCCTAAATCAGGTTTTAGCACAGGCTTCCAAGGAACACAAGGCTTCACACCAGGTGGATTTCAAAGGACACTGGAAGCACCACTGAGGCATACATTAAGAAATGGCACCTGGGCAGAAGAATTTCATGATCTAACAGTGCCAGTATCCAGAATTTGCTTGTTTGTTTCTGGGCCAAATCTGCTTATAATGCAGTTTATTGCTGCTGGATGAAGACAGAGACCAAAATTGCTTTTCATTGTGTGCACCCTGCTCTTGAATCTCATTTGCCTTCAAAATTAACCAGTAAAACCCACCTGCTGAACACAAGGTCTTCTCTGACCCTTCTCTAACCTTGGAGGCCAAGCTGCAGTGAGAATGTGCCCTTCCCCCGCCATGACATAACATGACACAACATGACACAGACTCGCTTTGGATTCCAGCCAGAGCAGGAGGAAGCCCCCACTTCCATGAACCTGGTCTCTCCTCTGAGACGCATTTCCAACCCGACACACAGTACACGTGATGGATTCTCAAAATGAAACACGCCTGGCCATCCATATGTGCACACACAGGGACCCTTCATGACTCATGTTTACACTACAGCTTTTCAACATCATTAAAACAGAGCAAAAAGGCCTCAAAGACAATTTGTGTACAGAAGTGGATTTTAATGTCAAAAAAGGCCATTCTGATAATTTAGTCTCACCTCTGGATGACACAGTTCACTGAAGTGCACAAAGAGCTCCCTTGAACACTCATTTATAACCACTTTCTGGTTGGTTTCCACTGTTAGATATGAAAGTCTGAGGATAAATCAGAATGGGAACCTTCCTTCTATCCATGCACTGAGACTTTCAAGAGACCTCTCTCATCTGTCATCATTTCACAGATGGGTATGACTGTCCTGGGGGAAGCAGTGCCTACACCAGACATTATCCTACTTTGCAGTCTTGGGAAGGCCACATTTAGCTCTTAAAACATCTCCTAGTTCCCTCCCACATCCACATTTTCTTCATTTATAAAACCAGTGAAAACAAATCATGCTTCATCCTCAGTTTTATAGAGGGCAGCTCAGGACCTGTCATTCCTTCATGGAAAGAAAATTTCTTTCTGTACAGTTTCCGTTATTTATTAGCTGAAGGTCGGGGGAGAAATGGTATTTATAGGATGCCTAAGGCCATGCTCACTATAAAACAGAGTAAGTTAATATAGCTAGAGCACAACTTAGTGGCCTATTGTGCAACATTTTAAAAAACGTACTCTCTCATTACAGCACTTGAGAATATCTCCTCCCCAACACCACTGAAAATACATTTATGAGAGCTATAGAGCAGCAATATTGTTTTAATCAAATCATTAACATGGGTGTGCTGTTTTCTGCCCACATCCTGATATTTAGTCCACATCCTGACAAGATCTGGGATTTGTATAGACTATTCTCCTGAAAGGTGTCAAGTGACTTCGTGGACACTGGGCCAGTGTAAATTCACTGTAACTTTGGCAGATCTGCACTCACTGACGGATGTGAAATCCCCAATGTGATGTGAATACTATTCTTTCCATTTACAAAGAGAAAAACCATTCAGAACTGAATGCCAAAGGTCTCCTTGACCTTTTCTACTTAAAGAAATGAAAATGAGACAGAAATTCCCATCTTACACCATAGTGGAACATCACCTGACCAGAGATGCAGCTTGCTCAAACAAAACACTGACTGAATGGTATATAGCATAGCTCTCGCTGCATGAAATAATTCACATGAGACAGTCCCAGTGAGGAGAAGCCTTCAACCTAGAGCATCCACTCAGTGCGCAGCTAGGCTACTCAGGACTTGGAGTCACATACACTAGAGGTATTTTGGACTGAGAAACCACCCACACTTTGCTTCCTTTGCTCTCCCTCAAATGTATTCTTGTAAGAAATGCACTTCTCATGCCGGAAAAAGAAATTCCAGTGCAGCCTTTGTAGAGCTCTGTGCACCCACTGGCATTCTTCTCAGCACTCAGAAACAATGCTGGGAAGTCACCCAGTCACCTGTCTACTAAGTCTTTCACACCAGAAAGTAACTCTGCACTGGCATTCTTCTGTTCTCCCTCAAACCACTGGGGTTTATTCATGTTTTAAACAAACCCCTAGAACTCAGAAAGCCCAAGACAACTTAGGCACACTCAGTAAAGAGGATTTAAACTGGGCACCCTGAAACTTATATGCCAGCATCCAAGAAAGATTAATAAAGGAGTCACTCCCAGAAAACTATCTTGAGTGAACAGAAAATCAAGGCTGCCTGAAGAGAAAGCATGAGCTTTGCAGCCAACTCAGAAGTACAGTGTGGTGCCAAGGCCCTCATATTACCTTTTAAACCCCCAAATCACCCCAGATCCTGAGGGGGTTTTATTCAAGCACACAGCTTCATCCAGGAGGCACTGGAGACAGGTATTTCAGCCTGTGTCTGGAAGGCTTCAACCTGTAATCAATGTAACAAGCACCACAGCTCCCGCTGACCTTAACTGACTAGTCCCCTCTAGAAAAACCCTTCAGGTTAAACCAGGTTCTTCCATTTTCAAATATTGCCTACAAGAATCTTTCTTTGCACTTTACAAACACAGGAGAGGTAAGAGAAGTACCAGTAAGAGAAGTCTACACTGTTTCCCTGCAGTAGAAAGTAGGAAACTACTCCAGGTGACATCCACTTACCCTGAAATTCTCAACCCTGCAAGAAAAGCACTTCACAAGCTCTTTCACTGGGTCATGCCACTTAGAGTAGTCTGCCTTGTCCTCCAAGATACTGAGGACCTCCAAAACTCTTAGTGTTTTCTTCCTCTGGTCTGACCTTACTCTCCCTATTTGACTTAAACCTCCACTGCTCTTTCACAGGTTTCTTAGAACCCCAACTCTCAGAGACTTCTGCTTACATCAGAACCACCTTGCTCAGCACCAAAGCCAAGCTCCTGGTTTCCTCGATTGTGCAGGAAAGCCTACTAACATAATTCAACACTATCCTGAAAGATCAAAACCCAAAACCAAATAGAAGCAGCACGTACCTTGGTAAGAATCTGATGTACAGCGACCTTCAGATGTTCACAACCACTCTGAGGTGCTGGCATAGCTTATGAACAACTGCAGGAGGACTGTGACACCACCAGAATGAACTGGGACAGCAGCATCAGGTGGAGCCAGAAAAGAGCTATTTTACCCAAACTGGATGCATCCTCAAATCAGTCCAATGCTCTTTGCTTCTCCCTTATTACCTTAAAATGCAGACAAATTTAAAAATAAAAACAAGAGACACTGAAGTTCATCCCCATCTGATCTAGACACTAATGAGGGAGGTTTTTTCCACTGGCACCGATTTTCCATTGTGCAGCAAATGCAGCCTCTCCACTGTCCACGTGTCAGAAACAAAGCCACTTCTGGCTTGATGCTTTCCATATGAAACACTAGATCCCATCTTTCTTCTCCCCTCTACCTTCCTCCTTTCCATACCTAATTACTCACACAGCAGCTGTAGTAGGTTGCAGATGAGCCAAATATTTTCTTCGGAGCAGCACAGATTTTCCAGGCTGACAGGAAAGGCCAAAACAAAGAAAAGAAAAAACAAAACCCCAAACAAGAATTATCTAGTACTTTTCACCAGCCTGAAGCAGGCAGCAAGCTCTGCAGGGCTGGCACCCTTTAAACCACTGCACAGCCACAGGAAAAGAACAAAGACCCTGAGCCACTCGGCCCACCCTGCACCCAGGGATATGGGCCACCTCGGATCCAGAATCCAGCAGTAAGCCAGAGGTGCCAAGGCACGGCGAGTGCACCGACTCCAAACTGGCACAGCACCTCACCGGCAGCAGCTGAGCAAAGGAGAGAGGAGAGACCAGCAGCTGCAAGGAGACAAGGAAAACGTGTGACTGCACTGCTTTTGTGCATATTGTGTATCAGCATGCCTTGCCAGGCCCTTCCCCGAGGGAGGGAGGGAGGGCACCCAGGTAAGAGACCAGACGTATCCAGACACTGCTCAGACCATCACGTAGTGTTGTGGATGCAGTTCTCCAGAGATCCAACAGTCACAGGATGCAGAGAGTCTGGATACCTTTGACTAACCAAATTGCTAGTAGCTGGGAGAAATTAATCAACTTTTAGGAGAGCAAGACCTGAATTGAAAAGCTAAAATAGACAACAAAGTGGAAGATGTCAGCCAAACTAAGTCCTTCACACTGAAGAGTGCCAGGCCCTCAGGAAATTACAGGAAGCATAACTGGTTGAAAGATTTCTACCAAACGTTCTCAGAAGAAAAATACACTTTTGCCCAATCTTTTATTGGAATATATATTAATTTTGGAGTTAACATGTTATCCACTGAAATTTCACACATCCAAGATGTAACCTGTAAGGGCAGACTTGAATCAGGCAACACAGTGACTCAAATCTGGGTCTCACACCTAAGTGCTGTGATGTGCGTTTTGGGTGTAAAAAGCAAGCAGACAGGAGCACCTCTCACCCCCCTTCTACTCTGCCACCCAGTGAACAATTTTCACCGTGGCTTTTGATCACTAGAACCTTTGTTGTCCATCCAGCCCTGGTGGAAAACAAAGGCAGGCGATTAAAGGCAGTCCTGTACTTCACCCCCACCAGCACAAAGCAATTCAGCACAATGCCGATTCCCCTCCTGGGCTGGATCGAAGGCAAGTCAGCAGAAATTGCAAATGTGCAAAACCCAAGAACTTTCCTTATGTATGGAAGTGAACTTTGCCCACTTGAGAGTCAGGATTAAAACCAAATGCCTAACACCATAGTAGCCTATTAGTAGTGACGGCATTTTTTAAATCTAATTTACTTGTCCTGACACATGCCTTTTTCCTCACCACACAATCTAAACAAACACTCATTTTCACTGTGATTTCCAGTCACTTCAGTCATACAGGAAGAACACTGCAGTGACAGAGCTGCAAAGGCAGAAGGTGGGCCAGATGATCCCGTCCAAAAAACGCAAACCCTGTTTCCAGGGCTTTTTGAATCATCTAGAAGGAGATACTTCCATTGATTGCAGTGTCTGTCAGAACATCTAGCTTACAAAGGTCCTTTATGGTCAAACATCAACCCTATGTCAGCATCCCTTTAAAACTGACCTTCTGAGGCTCCAGGTTTAAGGGCAGGATTTGTAAATCAAGACACTAATTGGAATGTCTCAGAAGAGCCTCTCACAAGCCAGTGTCCTTCTCCTTTGCATCCTTTCCCATCAATCACACTGTCTCCCAAGCTTGCCTGTGTCACTGTCTACTTCTCTATCCCTTGTAGAGTAGGAGCTGTTGACCCCATGTATGATTTAAACTCCAGCTTTGCACTCAGGTCCACAATGCTGGGAAATAAAAAGAGGATTAGGACATGTGACACATGGCTTGTAAAGGATCATGTTCAAAACCAGTATGACACTTAAATATGGTTGGTGGGCCTCCAGCAAGCATAAATGGCATAAACGTCTCTGCATAAATGACTTGGACTCTTTGGTGTGTGTTGTACAGTACACTACACACCTCTTAACAGTTGTCCGAAAAGTAACACATGTAATGATACACAGTTGCACTGAGTGGAAATGCTTTGGATTGGAAAGGATCCCCCATATGCAAGAACAGGGAGTGGATGGGTACCTGCTCTAAAAGGATTAACAGCATCAGAGCAGCTTAATACATCAGACTTGATATATTAAATCTCTAAAAGAAAAAAAATTAAATGCCTTCTGCCCCCAACCTTCATACACTCAACTCCAACACCTACCAAAAACTTGAGAAGGGTCAAATCAGTGCCATGCACAGGTTGTCACAAAGACAACCCGGACCTCTGGGAAGGGGCATTTAAGCTTACCTTTCAGAATCTTCTTTTGATTTTTTCATAGAGGCAACGCCACACTCTGCCAAGGGCTTCCCCGCACAGGAGTTGTCCTGGTGGCTGGTGTGGCAGGATCTGAGCCGGCAGCTCCAGAGGGGCTGGCTGCCCATGTCCCCATGGCCTCGCACAGCCCTCCCCTGCCCCAGCCACCGTGCCCGAGCACCACAAACCCAGAGCAGGAATCTCCACAGCAGCGGATCAGAACACAAGAGCTGCCAACTCATCTTGTAACTGAAGAACTGAAAAGCAAAGGTTTGGTGTCCTGATTAAATCCAAGATGTCTAACTAGCTTTGAGCGTAAAGGCTGAAACAATTTCTTCTAAGGAGGGAAATGTGACATGAACTCACAGGCAG
Organism: Rhagologus leucostigma; assembly: GCA_013397725.1. Classification (NCBI taxonomy): domain Eukaryota; kingdom Metazoa; phylum Chordata; class Aves; order Passeriformes; genus Rhagologus; species Rhagologus leucostigma. The sequence goes on from VZTD01001642.1 coordinate 108,669, forward strand.
CTTACTCTCACAGGCAGCCTAACAACCTGAGCAGCCAAGCAGTCTTCCTCGCCAGCTGCTGCCAGAGCAGGAATGGTAAATACAGCCTGGTGACCAAAGCAATACGTGAGCTTTTTCTGATATACACACCTAAAAATGCCACAGTACTTTCATTTGCTTAATGCTGGTGGAATAGAGTAAGAGTTACAAATCCCAGGTTGTTTGGGGTTTTTTTTAATAATAAAAGACAACAAAACAAATTTTCAGTGGCTCAAATGCACGGGAAGTATAAAGAACATCAAATTAAAAAACAAAAGGTCTGTGACTTTAAAGACAATCTCAGTGTCTCGGGAATGAGGCATGATTTTTTAACTCACAGTGGCAGTGTTGGGAGGAGGCTCTTTTCCTGGCAGGTTTGTTTTGTTTGCTTGCTACAGAATCAGCTGAACTCTGCAGTTCAAGTGAATCCAGACTATTTTGGACCAAGGCAGAAGCACCCATAGTACAAAAAGAACATGTGGGAAGAAGAAATTCAGTAATTCAGGTGAGTAATTCCTGCAATGTCACTTTAAAAGACACCACAAAAATGGCACTCCCAGCTCCTGAGCACTGCCAGGAGTTTGGAAGTGGTGGGGGCATTGTAGATGTAGGGAATGGACATGAGGCACTTGAAAGTCCAGGGAAGCAGAAAGAGGAACTCGGCACTACTCTTGAAAACACCTTTATTAACTCTCCAAAAATTCTGGTTTAGCATCAAAAAAGAAAACTGCCACAAATTACAATACCCGCACATAACTTTTACTGAGGTTTTGAGCATGATGATTATAAGCCTACAATTTTTCTTCCCCTCTGCCGAATGTGACAAACTTGATAGGAGATAAGGTGTACTACTACTCCATTGCTTAATGTATTAAACACCAATATTGCTTAGTCAGTGAGCAAAATCCCTTTGTTTCCTAAGGACAACTCCAATTAAGGTCATTCATATGCAGCTACAATCAAAGAGAAGCAGCTTCCTTCTTGCTTCTCTATAATGTTTCCTAACACGGAATGGAGAAGCAACACACCGGATGTTTCTCAGTGGAGAACCATTTGACAAAGCCTCAAAAAATCCCCTAACAGTATCTAGAAGATACCATTTGCCTCAACCCTGGAGAGCTTAAGTATGAAATTACTATCCGGAACTGAAAACCTTCTGCCATTTCCACGTGGAAGTATCACACTGCAGACTAGCTATGTGTAATGATTTTCATGTAGCCTATTCTAATCTATGCACTGCCTATTCAACAGGACATACAGAAATGTACGGGCTTGGGGGAGGGTAGATTTAAGCATCCCAAACAAGTAAGAGAAAATAATTTTCTAGTTGAGTACCCACATTATGATTGTGCATTGCTTAAAGGTATTTACCCCATTTCAAAATCACTTGACACAAGTCATTCACATAATCTGCTATTCTAAGACCTGTAACGTGGATTGCCGGACTCCATGCTTTCAGAATACCAAGAAATAATCACTTTTAACAACAGATTCTAGAATTAAGAAATCATGTCACAATAGAGACAGCAGTTTCAGGTTTGTCTTTCCCCTCTTTGTCCCTCTCCTTCTGTAAGGTGACAGGAGCATGCTTTCAGCACATGGAGCAAGCCAAGGGACTGCAGGTATAAATGGAGTGGCGTTCAGAGTCTGAAATACACTGCATTACACATGTGGCTGTTCTTGGAAGTCAACCATTTCTGAAAGTTATTCTCAGGAGGCATGATGTACTATAAGCACTTAAGAAATGTGTTACACTGTGACTGGAACCAAGATGAAATAGCAATATTAAAAGAGATGGTTTAGTTTATGTAGTGGCCAACTATGCCATTAAACTAGAACAATGGAGACGATGGGGAGGCAGGAATGTTCTTCAGTGTGATTTATTCCTTTCCAGTAGGAGTGGAAATTTTTCCTATAGGCCTGAAAATGACCCCGTCTGCCAAGCAAAAGTCAGCATTAAGATGTAAGAATTCTGCTAGATTAGTCATCTTGGGATACTCTGCTCTCACATAGCACAGGGATCTCAAAGCCCTTTTCCACAATGAGTCAAAACTCAGCCTTCTGAGCTCCGCAAAAACCATTAGGCCTTAGCATTGCTGTTGTCAGTCACTTCAGAAAGAGGGAAACTGAGGCTTGAAAAACTGATTAAAAACAGGCAAAGAAGGCTATACAAAAGGGTCAGCAGCAAAACAAAGGCTTCCTCAATCCTATGCTTTACAGGAAGTGTGCATCTTTCTTGAAAGGTTCATTGTTTGTTGCAGATGAGAGCAGCTGGGTCAGCCAAGGCAAAAGGAAATGTTATCGGGCAATGGTTATCAGCAAACAATGTAATGCCATTTCCACTTCTGCCAGCCAATTAGACCTGTGCTGCCTGCTGACACACGTGGGAAAGGCTATCTCCTTCAGAATAAGCCAGGGTTTGGCACCTAAGCCCTGCTGTTTTCATACAGCTGCATCAGCTGTACACGATGACTCTGTGCATCCACCCGCTCTTTGTGCTCCCATATTCTGTCATTATGGGAACTGCCATGCTAGAGCCTGCCCTACAGCCCCTACAGAATATGAAGGCAGCCCCAAAACATCTCCTGATCACACTCCTGTCTCACAACAGGATGGTGAGTTCAGAGTCCACCAAGGGGCCTACAGAGAAGGACAATAGGGATGTTTAAAATGCCACTCCTAGGAAGATGCACATCTAATTACAAAAGATGCCTTCTGCACCCTGATCTTTCAGTGAACCCCAAAATGACATTGTGAAGGCCCAGCAGGAAGAACAGAGGTCCACCCCCTCCCAATTCTCAGCCCCACTCTCCCCCTCTTTGCAGCCTGGCACACAAAGTGGGACCATGTGCAGCTGCACAGGCTATGCTCCTCAGTCATCTCCCTCAAAAACAGCCTCCTACCCATTTCCTTCCTCTGCAGAGCAATGAGGCGCTCTTCAGCCTCGTGCTGTCTCTCCCAGCAGTCTGGTTCCAATCTCGAGGATGCCACATGAGACAGCCACCCCAGAGCAATGGCATATGTGGCCAGAGGTCCTTCTGTAGCAGCGCAGCAGCCACGCAGGTGCTGAAATCTCCCCCCGCCCTGGTCCTGAACTGCAGAGTCAGCTCACAGGGACAGAGAGAACTAGGACGGTTCAATCAGAGCCAGGATGAAGCACCAGGCAGAAACACACAGATGCTGAGGCACCAGCCAGCTGACTTAGAGCAAACGACTCATTTCCCAGTGCAGAGAGTCCACCTCTTCCTTTAATCTCTCCTCAGTGCCAGAGAGGCTCAACACTGCTGGAAAAGCTAAACAAAGTTCTCTCCTCATGAAATTGTGCTATTGCTTACTTAGATTCTGACGTACCCACTCCAAGAAAAAATCCTCCTGACCTCAGAAGTGTTTCGCCTGAAGGAGTGCACCCAAAGCTCAGAGAGCAGCTCAGCTTTTGTTGCCTAAAAACCAAGTTCTCCCTTCCCAACACGTGTTTTAAAAAACATCAAAAACATCACATGTTCATTTCCAGCTTCCACTTCAGGTATCTCCACTTCCACAATGCAAACTATATCCAGGGTGGAATAAGGGTTTTTTTGTCTGTATTTTTGCCTTCTAAAAAAGAAACCTACACAAAAGGAGACAATCTGTTCCTACACAAAATCTGTTTGTTTTGTACATATTGCTGGGTTGCACTCATTCAACTCCAACACTGATTGTCAAAAAAGCACAGATACCAAACTTGCTCACATTCCTCTAGCAGTGGGAAGGAAAAACGAGAGATCAGCTGACTGTGTGCAAGCATTTAGCAACCTGCCTGTGCTGTCAGTGCCCTCTGTGAGTAATGGGTGTTTCACAATCCAAAATACGAGCAACTGGCCCAGCTGTATATTCCTCAGCCAGCAGCTACCAGACTGTCGTCCAAGCTCAAGAGAAAAGGAAGACAGGACTCTGTCAACATGTTCACCCCAAGGCATGCTCTGATTTTCAGTGGGGCAGGTGCACCTTTCACAGTATGCCAGTAAGCATCGTTTCTCGGAGCAGGACCTGGCACTGACTAACCTCTGCACATCATGCCCTAGTAGCTGCTAATCACAAAATTGGAGCTCACAACGTGGTAAGGATGCTTGCTTTTAACCCACACAACTATTTTCCCCATCAACCCCTGCCTTTTTAAGAGATTGAAGTAATCTCCTGGGGCGCTGCTTTGCTGCTGGGAGAAGCACTGCCCTGGAGCCTCTGTGAAGCTCATGTATGGCACCATTGGAGCAGAGGCAAGACTTGTTCAAGTGTTTTTGCTCAAAATTAAAGCTGCTGTTTCCCACCTACAACACATCCCACAGGGATCAGTCACTGCCCTGTCAGCTCTCTTCCCTGGTGTCTCAACTATAGCCTTTAGTTTTAAAGGATACTTCAGAAACACACACATTCTTTGTTTCAAAGCTGCTACAGTTTGCATAAAATAAGTAAATCCCCAAGACCTGATTACATTGCAAGTGATTTAGAAGAATTAAATTGGGGTCTCTGTGTCAGTGGGTCTGCCAAGCTTGTGTAACAGCATGGTCTCTGTACAGCCAGCTTCAGCTGCTCCCACCACTGACACATCAGTTTTGCTGCTTGTTGTTTGCAAGGAGAGTCCAGGCAGCAACAGGGGAACAAACCGTAAATACAGGATGCATTATGAAACATCGGGCACTGGTTGCAGGATTTGAGAGGAAATAAGGGAAAACGCAGCAAATTATTTTCAGCTTCTCTCTTTAAGCATACTTGGAGAATCAACGGGGTTTAACCAGGAGCATGACTTTAAATTCTGCAATGGTAACAGTGGGATTGGGTAGGTACATGCTGCTGTATAAAACAAACTGCTGCTCTTCCACACATAAAAGAAGGCAGAAGGAGACAGAGTATCACTCGCAGCACTGCCTAAAGCATGCTGGCTATGTCAACATACTATGTCGCTTTGGACTGTTTGGACTGTTACTAATATGCAACCAAATATGCAACCGATCCAACAACGACGCTATGAAATATTTTTTTAAATTAAATTATATTAACCTCTTCAGTTTAATTAGCATGTTAAAAATATAAAAGGAAAGCAGATGTGACCATCATGGATGTGTGCGCTGAATATTAATAACAAAAAGCATCCCCTCCCCCTTGGAGGATAAAGCAAAGTTGGATCAGTCATTTTGCAAAATAAACCCTGAATGTGTTCACCGTGTAGCTGACAATAAACCTCTGGTTTGTGTGCACATATACACAAAGCTGAAGCCAAAACGATTTTACTATGGTAAACCTTTAAAGATCCAGCCCAGGTCCAGCTGGCTGACAATGCTACAGCCCGAGTACTCCCCACAAGCTCTGCCACCCACATTTCTACCCATACACACTTCTCGGGAAAAATTAAATGAACATCCCAAACTGTCACTTACTGGAGACCTAACACAGGCTACCCTCACACTAGCCAAGACTCAGGTGAACGCTGGCAAGACGAAATCCAGGGGCTCGTTATTCTCACACTGATAGTGCCACGGGTCTGTGCGCTGCAATAGCACCACATGTCATCCCAGCCACACTCCACTATTTCTACCCACCAGCAGATGTTTTTTTTTTCTTTTAAAGAGACACTAGTTTCCAGAATTTCACTTAGTGTATCACCTCTGCCAGAAAATCACATCAAGAAACAGGACTATCTCACAACGTTTGGCTGTAAATACAGACGCTGTCTTTCCTTTTCCCTCAATATCTCAGCTGATAAGTATTTATAGTTAACAACTGGGTTCATAGTGTATTTTATACAGCTCTTCTCTGTAACCTACTCTTCCCCTTGGTCTTACTTGTATTCATGCTACCAGTCATCATTTTAATGCGTTTGTAATACTTGATTTCCATCTTTATCCTTATTCTGTCTGCATATTAACCCTACAGTGCCTCAAAGCACACTGGTTTACTAGAACCAGCCTAAGGCGTCATTGTTCCAAGACAGCAAAAAGTGTGTGTTTCTACCTATCTTCCAAGAAAAAGCAAAAAAAGAAAAAAAGAAAAATAAGCCACATTGCTAGTTACTGAACTTAGCCTTAAAGCTTTTCCTAGTGCTTCCATACACCTGCCCACCCTCCACCTCCGACTTAAGCTACGATTTTTATTGACATATACTAATTACCTGAAAATAAGAATGATCTATTCCATTTCCACCAGCTGCCAGTTGTCAGCACTGGCTAAAAGTGATCAGGCTTGTTTAAAAGAACAAAACAAAAAAAAAATCTAAGCTCAAAAATAAAATAGTCATCATAAAAACAAAACCCTAAAGAATGCCACCGGATCTCAGGTGCTCTCGGGTGTGCTCAGAAAAGACTGAAGGCAGACAGATTTGAATGGACTGCTCAGTTTGTCATGGTAAAAAATACAGAGATTTAAAGATCTACCCACGCGGAAAAAAAAAAAAAACGAACCACCAAAAAAACCCAACCCTGAATTAAAGAACAAAAATAAAATAAAGTCAGAAATGCAGCCTCAACACATCGACTGTCTGCGCTTAAGAGATTTACAGGAGTAATTTAAATGATTCACCTGCTGCCAGTTTTCCTCCAAGGATGGCAAAGCTGAGAAGTAGCCGGTGTCGTGGACAAGCTGGAGTTCCTGGAATATACTATAACTAGCCAAGACATCCATGCTGCTGCTGAGCAAGACCCTTTCTTTCTGCTTTTGTGTGTGTTTGTTTGCTCGGGTGGGGGGTTGTTTTTGATCATAAAAAAAAAAAGGAGGAGGAAAATCAACCAATGATAGATCCAGCGTCCCTTTGGCTTTGTTTTGTTTCAGTCACACTTTAAAAAAAAGAGAGAGAAAGAAAGAGGATCAGCGCGGAGGGACGGCGAGGTTCGGGGGCCGGGCCGAGGAGGACGAGCGGCGCCGGCGCGCACCGAGCACCCCGCGGCCGCCGCACCGGGGCACGTCCCC
>VZTD01001642.1:115642-173634 GCA_013397725.1 Rhagologus leucostigma
GGCCGGGGCGCCGGCGCCGGCGGCGATTGGTCGGCAGCGCTGCTCCCGCCCCTTCCCCGAGGCTCGCGAGGCGGCGCGCGGCGAGCTATTTTTAGGGCGCTATATAAGAGGGCGGCGAGGCGCGCGGTGGAGGTAGAGCGCGGTGCGGTGAGGGGCGGCGCGGAGCGGTGCGGAGCACAGCACAGCACAGCACAGCACAGCACAGCACCCGCGCTCTGGTCGCGGGCGAGCTGCGGCCCGGTCTGAGGCTGCCCCGCAGGCGGTGCCTGCCGGACCCCCCTGCCCTTCCCGCCCTGCGTGCAGCTCTGTGCGTCTCCGCAGCGTCTAGCGCTCGAGTCCGCGAGGCTGAGGGTGGCCAGACCAGCCGCAGATGGCCGGGGAAAGACGTGCGGCTGATGAGTGTGTTGGAAGGAGTAGGAGCGGGAATACACCCCGAGCAGGAGCCGCCGGCATCAGGAGCACGTGCACGGTGCCTGTGAGGGCAGACCACAGGAGCCCAGCTTCTGAGGCTATCCCCAGAAACGCACGTGTGCTTACTAAGGCATCTATGGTTGCATTTAATCAGGCTTAGATGTGAGCTGAGCCCTCTCTGAGTGCTAGTTTGGGTTGGCTAATGAGCTGTTTGACCTTAAATGGTTAGTGTGATGTAGAGCTTCCCCAAAATCGCTCTGGCACTGGGCATGGTTGCATTTCTGCTTTTGGAAGGATTGCAGAACTGTGTGTGCTCATTTGAAGACTATGGGGGTGGGGAGGGGCTTTCAGTAATAGAAGAAATATGTTCTCTTTGTTGCTCTCGAATTAAGAGGGCCCTATGGTCCCATCGGTTGCATTGCCAGGGCTGTATCTGGCCACCAGGCTGCTGGATGAACATCCCTCTGGTGCCCTTTGATGGTGGGCTGTCGGCACTCTTAAGTTGGACTGGGTATCAGGGCAAGCAGATGCTGCCAGGGATTGCTAAACTATCTCCTTGTAGAGCAATTGCATCACACTTTCCTTGTCATGACTAAGATGTCTCTCCTTGCTACTCTCTTCCTTTTGCACTTGGATGAGCGTGCCAGGGCCGGGCCTTGGCTGGTGTAAATTGGTGCAATGCCACTAGCCCAGACACATCTCTTCCCGGGTGTCCCAGTCAGACTGACGTGAAAGTATGGGGCAGCAGAATTTGTCAGTGCTGATTAAAGTTTGTGATATGTTTTTTTTCCTGGTGATGAAGACGAAGTTCCTTTTCCAAAACTGGGTCTGTGTTAACAATTTTGAAAACAATATTTGAAGGCTTGTCAGACTAAACCTCTAAAGAAAGCCCAGATAATGGCTGCACCAGTCCCAAATTCTTGTAGGTGCTATGAAGAAGAATGAAGCAGAGTAAGCACCTCTCTAGTCTGAGGAGTCAAAATGTAGAGGGAAAAGGGGGAATGAAGCTGTTGGTAAAGAACTGCAGTAATCAGGAAAGAACTGGACATAGGCAATTTTCTCAAATAAATGATCTCACCACTACAAAAACACTCCATAGTTGCATTGAAGAAGCAGCAGGATGTCTGGTGGGAGCTGTTGCTCATGTGCTGGCCTGAGGCTGCAGGTCTGGACAGTCCAGGGGCAGCTCCCTTGAAGTTGAAAGTCTCCTGTGAGCTGCTTGTGAAAACGATGCCATCCCCAGCCTTCACTTGGGGAGCCATAGGTTGTCTCAAACAGGACCATTCCTGGCATCTCTAGCTTAGCAGAGAAGCTGTGTGTGAGGCTGGACATGAATAATAATCTACTCTTTCTCATAAATATACCCATAAATGTTTAAATGTGTGTGTTAGTGGGAAGATGAGAGGGAAGGTTAGTGCAGCAAGCACTGCTGGAGAGGTCTTGCAGACCATCGTTACCCATTCCAAGCATGCCTCAATCTGGCAAAGCAACACCTTTCCTGGGCACCTTGGGACGGGAAAACTTTAAGACTGTAGAGGAGAGAACTTGACAAAGGTGGTTAGATGTGGAAAGAAGCAGCACTTGGGTATCATAACACACTCCTGTACTGAGAGGGTTACAAGAAATACCTGTTTCAGAAAAAACTGTCTATAAGCATTTATCCTTAACAGCTTGTCAGAACAAGGCCGAATGCATATGCAGAGGCTTTTCTGACCTAGGCAAGGAAATAAAGGACAAAAGCAGTGAAGGTTTATGCTCTCGGCTACTTAAATGTCTAAATGTCTTAAGCTTTTTGTGTTCGAATTCTGTAATTCTCATAGCTGAAAATCATTTTGGTCCTTAATTTCTGACCTTGTTTAGCATAACTATCCTTTTAATATGTAGAAATGTTAGTGGTCTGATGTCCAAGCTCCCCTCTAGCCTGGCCTGTGCAAGCTGTGGGTTGATCATGCTTTGGTTTACTGCAAAGCTCGATGTACAGCCCAGGAGTCCTCTCTGCTTGATAGTCACCTCTGCTTGCCACTGAGGAGCTCTCATTTGAATCAATTAAAATCTTTCTAGTTGTCTATCTTATCCTGATCTTTCTGCTGAAAAGCATATCCTGTAGGAACTGCCAGTTTTCCACCCTCATGGAGAAGGTTGTTCTCAATTGTGGAGCTCAGCTGCTCTACACCAGCAAAGAGCCCAGATTGTGCCCAGGTTGCACTGTAACTGGTGGCCAGATCTGATGAGCAGATGCTGCTCTGCTTCTCTGGCTGGCTTCAGGAGGAATTGTGTCTGAGGGCAGGATTTTGGCTGTGAGCCTTGAGGTGAAGAGCTGGGCTACAGATCTGGCCGCTTGCCTGGGTGGTTTCCAGGCAGACATTGCATTTTTATTGTCTCAGATACTCTGCTTTGGAGGTCAGTTGAGAAAGCAGAATGGGGTTGTCACTTGGCAGAAATAGAAAAGCCTAGACAAAAAAATGACGGTGGTGGTACGCTGGGTATAAAACTGTGAGTCCAGCACCGGAGGTGGCATCTACCTGTGCTAACCCAGAGGTAACGGAGGGCGTTTTCTGCCCAGCTCTTGTTTCCCAGGCTGTACTGACCTTTCTCCTGGCAGACTGCCACTTTGCCTGCTCTGGCCCAACCACGCCACCCATCACGGAGAGCAACGCAATCAGATGTGGAGGAGGAGCAATATCTCCCTACTGCTACACAGCTGGGCTCAAGGGCATAGAGGACTACACAAAAATTCAGGCAAAAGGGGCAGGCTGGACCTGCAGGGAGTAAGGACGGGCATTTCAGCCAGAGCACAGATTTGTCCCATAACAGGTAAAGAAAATAGCTTGCAACGGGAGAAGACTTCATCATTCCTGTGACTTGCTGAAATGTCAGGAGGATGCAGGGAAGTGCTATGCCTGGTTGTGCTATAGTGCCAGTGCGCTTTGGCACCTGGAAAGGGGAAGTGGTTTTATTTTTGACATTAAGGCAATGAGAGCAGTTAGTCCTAGTGAAAACAAGGAAAATATTTCCTTGCTCCTACTCTTCAAGACAAAGAGGAAAGGTGGCTTCACTGTTTTCTCTGAGAAGCTTGAATTTATCACAGTCTGCTATAGGTCCTCTGGCTACAGCCTTTTCTACCCTCTCCAAGTAAGGAGCGCAGAATCACCCCCAGCACTTGGCTGGGTCCCTGCAAGGCACTGATGTGCACAGAAGCACAATTTTGGTTGCTCTCACTGCTTTCCCTTGTGATATTTCTGTCCCCACTGCCCCAGAAGCAATGGCAAGGGATGCTTAGTGGGGACCCACCAGGGGAGGCTGATTTGCAGGGGACTTTTGGATGTTGATTTTGTGTTCCTTTGCTTTGGCTTGGGCAGATACAAGATGCCATAAAGCAGTCAGGGAGTATTTCAACTCATATTTTAAACATGTCACTGAATGCACCTCCTCTGGTACCAGTGACGTTTCAACAGCTACACTGAGTTACCCTGTGCACAGCTCATGATGCAATTTTAAACCCCATGGCCTTCTGCATAGTCAACAAAAGTGCTAAAGCACTTTCTTCTGCAGGGACAGATTGGTCCAGGTGTCCAGGCTACCAGTTTCTTCTACCATCACATTTGTGCGTTAGGCTGCCAGCTGCGTCTCTTTCTCTCTTCCATCTCAGACTGAGCTAATACAGCTTTGCTGTGCTTGGAGCCTGTGACAGGATCATTTAGAGGTGTTGATTCTTCAGGCTGTGTCCCTCCTGCAGAGGAAGAGGCTGTGCCTGAAGGTTGGTAGGGTTGAGGTTGCCATTGGTTGTAAAGCCTTGCAACTATCAAAGAGGGGGAGAAGTACTGAGAAATGCGCTGGAGCATGCTTGGATGTGCAGTTCAGGCTCTGCAGAAGTGGATGCAGAAAGCTGCTAATGGGGAAGTGGAGGGTTTGTGGTGGTGGTTTATGGCCAGGTGGCTGTCAGAGGCACAGCGGAAGAGCTCAAAGGTGACCCTGCTGTTCAGCATTGCCACTTCCCGATACTCCAGTGTGTCTGTGCATCTGTATCCACGTCCACATCTGATGAGAAATAAAATCCTAACAAGCATGAAGCAGCAAAAAGGGAGACAACTTCCTTTCCTACAGTGAAGCATTTCTCTGTAGGCCCCAGAAATCCTCTATTCCTCCTCCAGCTGGATACCTCACTCATTCCCAACCTCTCATCTCCTCAGACCTCATTTTCTTGGAGAAAGGTCACTACTGTTGGACCCATGCCTGCACAGCAACATTTAAGTGACCTGAAGGGCTGTTCAGTATTTCATGCTTCCTTCTGGCAGATGCAGCCCAGCACACAGGGAACAGAGGTGGTTTCCCTTCCCGTCTCCATGCTGGGAAGCAGCATGGCTGTAGCTTGCAGCCATCCGTGGCACTTGGCTCTGTCTGGATGGGACACACTGAAGCAGGGTGGTGGCATCTCTGCTGGGCATGGGTGGGTGGAGGTGCCTCCTGGCCTCCAGTGAGTCATGAGCTGTTCCCCAGACCTTCAGCAACAAAAGGGGACACGAGAATATGGCACAGCAGGTTCCTGTGCCTCCCCTCCTTCCTGAAAACAGGCACCATTTGGCTCCCCTTCTCTTTCAAATCAGTGCCCTGTGGACATTGCAGTGGGTTTAATTGCAGGGCAGCTAATGAGCACTCACCAGGATTAGAGATGGAATGGGTCTAACCCATAATCATAGCTTAGGGCACCCAAAAGTCTCAGTGGACTTTGCAAGTTGATCACTGGCCAGACACAGAAGATGTTTGATGGGAAAACACGACATGCCATCCTGAAGCAGAAACATTATCCAGCTGAGTTCTCTGAGCTGAGAAAAAAAACCCCAAAGCCTGATGCTTCAAGGGAAAGTTAGAAATCATAGTTAAATGGGTCTGATCCGGATCTGTCATGGAGGTTTTTGACCCCCTGTCCTGAAAAGGCAGCGAGCATGCTCAGCATGTAACAGGATTGAGTTTCCACTGTGGTGAAGGAGTCTTCATCTGCTGTGGTTTTTTCATGTGCTCTAGGGTTTTTGTATTTCTTGTAATAATTTTTACCTTATGGCTGTGGCTGTTTGCATTAGGATCGGTCTCTGTCTCCCAGTTTTCAAAGCCAGGACGCAAAGCCATGCTGGAGGAGAGCACTGCGGTTGTGTATGATGGTGGGGCAAAGCTTCCAGAGGCAGAGAGGTACAACTCCAGTGGAAACTGGGAGATGCAATTTCCTTTGAGTCCCACCAAGAGCTCGGAACCCATCTGGATCTAACAACTCCCTCTGCTGTCTTTCAAGTCCTCCCTTCCACCCAAAGTGATCTGTATGTTTCTGAACCTCTTGGCAAGGGCAGTTATCATTGCTATTCTGTTGGCGTTCAGCATCTGACATAAACAGTCTCTGATCATATTAGTAACCTCTCAGGTGCTTCTACAGTACAAATAATAAATAATAATGAGCTGCAAGGAAGCCCTCTGAGTCTCAAGTTCAGGCTGGACTCCTACAGCTTCCGTGTGAGATGTCCGTTTTGTAGACCTTTCTGGGCTGCTGTTGCAGTGCAGCAGTGATGCTGCAGAGTGGCCTGGGCAAGGGGTCCCAGCAGCCTTGGGAGATGCTGTGCAGCTGTCAGGAGGCACAGTTGTGTGCTGCATCTCTGAGTTGGTGACCTTTGAATGAATGGGTCGGATCACACTTTGGTAGCTTATAAGAAGTCTTACAATAAAATATGGGAATAGTGGCATGGTTCAGTAGATGGTAGCTGGGGACTGGCTTGTGTTATTACACAGTAATATTACACTATATACTATTACACGGTAATATTACACTATAACACAGTAAAGTGTTATTACACACATTACTCTGGACAAATGTTGGTTTGACTTAGCTTTAGCCAGCAAGAGCCCTGTTAAGAAGACCTAACATTGCAGCAGACATAGCACACACAGCAAGAGGGGCCTGCTGTGCACAGCTCTTCTGAGGCACTGCAGAGAACACCCACAGCACGTGGGGCCTGTGGGAAGACAAAGGTTCTCTGGAAACAAGCTTAGAGCAGCATCACTGGGGGTTTCTCCATAGACTTTTTAAAGAGGAAGGAGATGCAATGCATTAAGAGCAAAGCCTGTCTTTGGCTGGAAGCTGCAAGACTCACTCTTCTGTTTTCACATCCTCTTGGGGTTTCCCTTTAGTCCTGTACCTTACGAGAAGCTGCTGAAGGTGTGGCTCTCACAGTCAAGTGCGGATGCGTGAATTAATAAGGAAATGCTGGCGTGCAGGGAAGCAAGCCTGTGCTGCTCGCCTGCTGGCCAGCTTGTCATGTTCCCCAACAGAGGTGCAAGAAGAGGAAAGTGCCTGGCTTGGCACAGCAGTGGCCAGGATTCATACAAAGATACTGCAGTCAAACTCTGCTCTGGTTTATGGGTTGGGCTTTGCTGGCTCTGCTGGCATGACACAGCAGCATCACCTGGGTACCGTAGCATTTCCCCCTCTAAAGAGCATCTCACTGAGGACTCCTGTTGCGAAAAAAGATGGAAACATCTTTTCCCTTGGGCAGCCTCTTCCCATCCCAACAGGAGCTGCATCTCCAGGGCTTCTCCCTCTCTGCACCCCCATCCTGCTTGAAGAGGGACCTTTGAACAAGACCTTGCAACACATAGCCTGTAAAAAAATTCCTCACAAATGAACTCTCTTGAGGGTTCAGTCCTTGTCTGCTGGGCAACTGAACTGCTGAAAGGAAAACAGATATTGTTCAAGAAGGAGAGTCAGTCTTTGGGCTTCTCTCCCTGCAATCTTTGTTCCTTGGCTTTGATTTCCCTTGAGGGTCTACATGGCTCTGTCTCTAGCATGAGCAGCACTTGGCAGATCATCTCGCACTCATTCAGCCTGTGTGGCATACTGCATCACCGGGTGAGACAGATACCTGTCTTCTGGAAGAAAGGCAGGAACTCCAAGAGCACGCCATTATTCCTGGGGTGTTGGTTGCAAAACACAAGACTTCATGGGTTAAACATGAGAGAGACAAAGCTTAGCCCAAAGTGACAAATCAAGTCAGAACCCAGAAGGAAACGCATATCCTGTCAAATTGCAGATTAATGCACAGTGGCTGTCATACCTGCTCGCTCTGAGCTCTCTCTTGCTGGAGAAGATTCCTGGCTGCCCGACTTGATTTGGTAGTTGAACGAACTCTGTTGGTCTGTCCTTTCTTCTGGGACAGTGCTCAGCAGGGGGCCAGCAGTTTGTCATCTCTACCCTTTGTACCCATAGCAATTCCTGCTGACAGTGTGTAACTGTTAGTACTGGTAAAGCCGTGGGGAATGTTAGGAGATTATTTTACAAGGAGTGGGGGAAATAATTTTATAAAGTGGAAGTTGCCTGCAGAAGCTAAGCTGAGAAGATGTTCTGAGGAGAGAAATTAAGAGGTTATACAGGTGATAAAGTGGTAGCCAAGAACATCTGAGTCTTGTTCTGCAACACCCTGCCTTGAGAGCTAGTTTGTGGGTGGCCAAGCGTAGAGATGCTGGGTCTCATCATTCCTGCCAGAGCTTTGCCAAGCAGAAGACAGGTGCCTTTCATGCCAGATGGATCCCTGCTGGTTTCCAAAACCAGGAGTTGAGAGACAGAGAAACAGCACTTTGGAAGAGCAAAGGGTGAGGGAGACATGTCTTTCCACAAACTCTTACAGATTCTTGGAAGCAGGCGAGCTGGCTCAGTGGCTGCCTCCATCTCTGACATCACTTTTTCTCTGTGGGAACACACAAAGACATCACTGAGTTTTTGACAGGGGAGTCTCAAGGGCTTTTGTGGCCCGGATGGGTGACATACAGTGCTGCCATGCTCTCGCTGTCAGTGCCACTCTGTTGGGGAATGACTCCTCTCCTGTTCCGATAAGAAGGAAAAGCACTGGCCACAAACTTCCCACCCTCAGGCTCCTCCACCCTCCAGTTCACCAGGGGCCACCCAGAGAGACCAACTGTGGCGGCTGAACCTCTGCCCTCTTGCATTTTTCAAGCATGTAGTTCTGCTGCAGAGAGCGTCCTGAGAAACCGTGATAAATCCCTTTCTGGGCAGTCACTACAGCATGCGTATATACATTTTAAAATAATTTTTATTAACCTGTTTACTGAATTCTGCACAAATTCAGGACTGGTTTTCATTACATTGCCATGATGAAGGTTAGCAGAGTATTCCTGCAGAAACTTGCACCCAGCACTTGTGGTGTTAAGTGTGATTTTATAAGCCAGCAGGATTGCTCATGCCTTGCCAAAACTGGGGATGCACAGCCCTTCTTAAGAAGGGCAACTGCTGCAGGAGCTCGCTCTGGGTCCCTTTGAAGTCAATGGCAGATTTCCCATTGGCTTAAGTGGGAACATGTGTTTCAAGAAATGAATAATGTGAAACTTGAAAAGCAAGGGGTGGCGTGATCAGGACACGGCCTGGTTTGACCTGGAGACTCAACTTGTGTTTTACTGCTACCATCTCTCAGCCGTACGTTAAGCAGTACAAGTTTGATTTGTGTCGAAGAGAGCTACATAGTATTATTAGTAACCTATATTATTAGCATTAATGGGATTAGGACTGATAAACTATGGAGGTTTCTTTATTTTCCACCGGTAATTTCCACTTTAAATTGGACTTGGACAGAGAGTGTGTCAGGGCTTATGGCCTCTGTATTTGTCATGCGTGTTTTGTTCCTGCTTTTGACAAGCTGGTAGAAAAGTCTAGGAGTACAAATTAAAGAGGTCTTTGGAAAGAAATCCCTTAATAGGGGCTTGTTGAAGCAGCTGGTATTTTCTTGTTCAAAGCAGAGTAGACAGTTAATAAAATTACGTTGATGTTGCTGTGATGAGTTGATCCTTAGGGCTGACACGGTGCTTGTCCCCAGACTCAGCTCTTGCTGTCTGCAGGAAAGTGGGTGAAGATCCCCCGAGCCCCAAGAGAAGCCGGCACTGTGGGAGGGTTTCAGTGCAACTGTGATCCTCAGCTTAGCCTATGTGGTCACCCCGTGTGTCTGTGCAGAACCCGGGCAGACCTTGGCTGCTGCAGCACCAGGAGGCGGTGCTGGGAGCTCTAGCCAGGCCTAAGTTGTTTTAGTGAAAGCCACTGGTCTTAATGTCAGGGATTTATCAAACAGCACAGTCTGCAGTGTGGGGCCGCGGCTGAACAGGGTGCGGGGCAGCTCAGCAGTGCTCTGCAGAGCTCCGGTGGAGGGCTGGCCGTGCAGGACTGCTGCACAAGGGACGTGCCCGTGGCCGGCAGCTGCAGCCGCCCAGTCTCGGCAGGGCAGCGGGCACCACGGGTCCGGCTGCACGGGAAGCCCTGCAAGGCGAGACCCCGCCTGTGCGACAGGCACGGGCACAGCCCTCACCGGCCTCGGCATCCTGAGGAGGCCAGGGGCTCCCCTCCCCTCGGGACCTGCCGCCCAGGCGCCGTGTCCTCCCCCACTAGACCAGCAGGGAGGCTGGACAGGCGTCGCCATGTGTCTTGCCATTCATTGCAGGACAAATGCTTATTGAAATAATTGCCTCTAACAGCTTGGGAGAGGCCATTAGGGTCTGCCCGGGCAGTGATCTACAGATAATGACTCCCTCCGAGATTTTCTCACTCCTGCAATCCTCATACCAGGTGCATTAAAGCTAACCTACAAAGAAAAATGTTTTTCTCTTTGTCTCTCTCCTTTGTCTTTTTAAATTATTTTTTAAAACTCCCTGTAGAGTTTTATGAAATATCACTGTTATTGGTGCATTGCTCATTGCTTCTTAGTGGTAGCACCAAAGGTTGAGCCTTGCTTTTTACGGAGTGGGAGACAAACTTGGTGATATTTTACCTTAGAAACAGGGCGACTGTTGAGGTGAGCCTCCACTGAGCAGAGGGACTGTATGGGTCTCAGGCATGGGATGCAAATCCTTGATTGGAGGGACAAAGGTGCCAGGTGTGATGAGAGGTACATGTTCTCCCAAGCCCTTCACCGGCAGTGGCTGCAAAGGTCTCCAGCAGAAGTGAATTTTCATCTGAAGAACACACGGGTTTTTTTTTTTAATTAAAGCATTTTGTGAGAATGTGACAATCTGGACATAATTTTCAACAGGAAAGTCAAAGTGAATTATTTGGGTTTCTCTGTTTTGTTTTGATAATGGTGGAATGTCTTGTTTTGATTTCCATGATGAAAAAAATTTTTTACTCCCACCTTCTCATTTTACTACATTTTCTGCTAACTACAAACACACTGTTCAAAACAATTAGTAATTTATCGTTATCTTTTTCTAGATGTTATTTAATACCGTATATATATTTTTATATGTGCTGTCGTGTTTTGACATCTAAGCCAAGTGTCTTTTTATTTTAGTCAAATGAAACAAAATTAAGTTTAAATGCCAAGGCAAAACAATTCAGTGTTTACTGAAATTAAATATTTTCTTTGTTTTGGGGTTTTTTTTTGTTGTGTTTTTTGTCTGGTTTTGTTTTTGGTTTTGTTTTTGTTTTAATTTTTTTTTTAGTTTTCCACTTTCTGATGGGAAACTATATTCTAGGTGTGAGGCTGTGGAAATGGCCTGTTTTCAGTCAGTGTGTTCTTGAGCACTCAAATCAGAGCTAGCAATTAGAAAGCAAGCAAGCAGGTTAAAAAGAATATGAGAAAAAATCATTTCCCTTTTCAGTTAATGAGGCTTCATGTGGAAGAAGAAAGAGAGGATGGAAGGCTTTGGTGTGACCTGTTATGTAGCAGCAGTAGTGCTTAGGAAATGACTGTAGGATGTCCATGCTTGCAGTCACCTTGTGATCAGCTCCCAGGCTGGAGTTTATGAAGTTGTGCCCAGAAGCAATGGAGAAGGTGGTGCAGATTCCTGAGGAAGAGGGCAGTACCTCTGCCTGGCTCAGACATCTGGCTTTGTGTGCTGGGGTTTCTGTTATCAGTGTTGCTAACTTGTTGTATGATGCTTTCACATTGGGCTGTGATAATGGCATGTATACATCACACTTTGAAGATGCTTTTTATTGACTTAATGTGAATATTATTGTCATCGTTTATTACCGGGAAGTATCTCATAGTAATTGAAATACAATATGGTGCCATTAATCACTCTGAGTATGAAATGCTAACTTTAAACTGTTCATAGTATATTAAATGCTCCTCTAACCATAAAACAATTTGACTTGTAGTCAGGTAGTTTACAAATGGCCAATGTTTAGGGTTCACGGTGATTGACATTTATGTGGCAGTGTTCATGTGCTCATGTTCCTGAACAACGTACTTTCCTTGGGATTTCTGTGACAGTATTGGGACTTGCCGCTTTCCAGCTCCCTGGTGCGGAGATGGAAAGGGATGCAAACTGCAGGCATGACCATTGTGTTTTACAGCATGTCCACTGCAAACCTGAGAGACGTGTGACAGTCTGGATTGCCCAGTGGGCTCTGTGCAGTAAACATCGCTGACCTTCTTTCCTCATGACTCCTGGTGAAGGAAAGAAGTAAAGAAGGAACAGAAACTCAAACAGTGAGGTTTTAGGCAGAGACTGCTGAAATGAAACCCATTTGCTTTCATGGGATGCTTTTCTAAATTCTCTCTCCTATATTAAGTAGAAAGGAAATAAATGCTTTTAAGAATAATTTTCTATTAAAACTTAATCCACTTACCAAAAAGGAAAAAATAATTTAAACTGATATCATAGTAAAACAATAACAGTGCCATCCACAGTGCCTTGGTCAGCTGAGGTACATCACCTCCGGGTCTGCCCAGATTCTGACCTCTCCTTACCACTGGCACCCTGACAAGTGGGAGAGGCCCTCAGGAGCAGCTCCAGCCCGGCTCCTGTCTGCCAGGGATAGTAAAGCCCTCCGTGTTCAGTGGCTCA
Organism: Rhagologus leucostigma; assembly: GCA_013397725.1. Lineage (NCBI taxonomy): Eukaryota > Metazoa > Chordata > Aves > Passeriformes > Rhagologus > Rhagologus leucostigma. The sequence goes on from VZTD01001642.1 coordinate 127,883, forward strand.
GGATTTCAGCGGGAAGCACCAAGCGTTGGAGCCAGGCCGTGTCCATCCCTGTGCCTGTGGCACAAGCCCCATGCGTGCGCAGTGGCACAGCAGCACCCGCAGGGGCGAGTCAGGAGCTGTGTGCTGTGCAGATGTGTGCACTGTGCAGATGTGTGCACCGGCAGGCATGGCACGGCACGGCACGGCACGGCACGGCACGGCACGGCATGGCACGGCACGGCACGGCATGGCACGGCACGGCATGGCATGGCACGGCACAGCCTGAGCAGGAGCAGGGCGGGCTGGACAAAATACAGTATTGTAGAAAGCTCAGATGTTTGCTGCTGCTGTGGCTGTGAGGAGCACTGCTATTAAACCACTTACAGGAGCCTCACTTTTTACTGCCTGGTTTAAAAGAGGTACTTCAACAGTGTTCACAGAAGGGGAGAAGATGTGTAAGGTCATTTCACAGGGCACGTGTTTAAAGATTTTCCAAGAAGAGCAGAGCAAGGTCTTTCTTCTGGGGAGGGAGGGGCTTTTATTTTAGCCAGAGCTTTTATTGTCAATATGTATTTTAATAAAAGGGAAGTGATAGAAGCGGTAGCAGGTGACAGAGCCCACTGCTGTTCAGCTGCTGACATTTATAAAACAATGCCAACAACATCTCTTCAAAACAGATGCTTGCTTTCCACTGCTGTATTGATGTACACATTTATTTTATAGCCGACAGCAGCAAGATGAAAATGATAATGGATGAAGAAATCCCAGAGGCACAGCCCAGTGGTTTTGCAAGGCAGCTTCTTTGCCTTTGGCATCATCTGGATGCTAACGGTCCTGGATGAGTCAGTCTGAAGCAGCACGGGCTGCTCTCTCATACGCAGCACTGAGTGCTCGCTCTTTTTTCCTGTTTCTGGTGATACCACCTGCGTATATCTTAATCATCCTGGCACATTTACATTTATTTCTCAATTATGTACAAACAAACCTGGGCAGTTCGATGGCAGGTGTTGGCTGGAGAGCACTGATCAAGTGTGAGGTGGTGGAACATGGTGGGCACCAGAGAGGTGAAAAATAAGTGCACTACAGGCTATACAAGAAGAGAGATAACCTTCCAAGTAGCATAATGGAGCAGAATAAATTTAGTATGCAGCATCAGTATAGACTGGGGGACACATGAGTGGTGGTGCCAGTCTGCAGGCTCAGCCCCCATGTCACCAGCTCAGGCCCCAGGTCTTTGCTGGGGGAGCACTGAGGTGCCATGGGACTCACTGAAAGCCCCGTGTCTAAGGGCTTCCCATATCTGGCACTGAGGTGCCTCCTGCGCTGAGGAGGAGGAGGAAGACTGGTCACACTAAATTAGAGCCCAGCCTTGCAAATCAGCTCTTGATCAAGCATTTTTGGTCATGTAAGAATAGTCCTCGTGGCAGCAGGCTGACCTTCACTCCAGGAGGAAAGCTTATCACATCTCGTAGGATGATCCTTACCGCAAGGAAATCAATACAACAATAAGCTTTTATTTCTGGATGAAAAATTAAAATAAAGAATACGCCATATCTATTGATTCTTTGAATTTACATATTTGGATATATATATATGTTTGATGTCTGCCTTCTGTGTGCAGCTGTTTGCCAAATGTGACAGGATTTGTTTTTTAAACCTGGGGGTGAGTTCTGCCCTGTGCATTTAAAATAAGTTTTCTCTAAATTATTGAATATGTCAATAAATAAAGCAGAGGAAGCAGGCAAGGAAAAACCCAGAGGTCCTTGGTGAAAGGAAGTTGTAGATGCTGGTAATAGGCTCTTACAGCGGTAAAAGAGGAATAAAAAGGGCAACTAAAAAAAATGGAAGGGACAAAGAGTGGAACTGGGTATCTCTGCTGTGATTTTCTCTGGGTTTGATTGTGTTTATTGACTTGGCCATGGACTGCATTTTCTGCTTTTCTGTGAATTTAATTCTGCCTCGTAGTGGAAGGTGAAGGATAAGAGAAACATTTAATAAATGCTGCAGCAAAGGGAGGAGAGAAGTCTGAGATGTGTGGGTGTTGCAGGTGTCCACGGGATGGGGGAGATGGGCCCCAGGATGAGGGAGCCCCGGAGGAGCTGCCAGTGCCCAGGCACAAGGAAGGACAGTGCTAAGGAAACCCAAGGGACTGGCGAGGAGGAAGGGAGCACCAGCATGGCCGGTGGCAGGGCTGGGGGCTGCCTGCAAGTGCCTTGGCCCTGACCCCACTGCCCCGCCAGCTCTTGGGGGAGCTGATGAATAAAACATCACATTTTACAGAACGTGTGTCATCCCGGCCCCGACGTTATAAAGTCCCTTACTTTCCTCTCAAGAGATATTGCAAGAGCAACCATTTAAATAAGCGTTACATTATTTACAAGTTTCACTATTATTAAATTAATGTTACATTCATCAAGGCTTTTGTTTTGTTTTGTTTTCAAGGCAGAGCTGTAATTTGAGCAACATATTCATCAAGTCTGAAATGGTGGCTCCAATTATTTTAACATTCATTTGCCCATTCAGCTTCCTTTGCATCTGCTGGTTTCTTCCCCGTGACAGTATGTCGAAGCTGGGACACATTTGTGCTGCTCAGCTGCTCAGCTGCCACGAGGGATGTGATGGAACATGTTTGATCCCAACACGGTCAAGGCCAGCGGGGTTCTTCTGCAGGGGCAGTAAGATGCTGGTTGCAAAGGCAGCACGTGCCCAGGTGCGGATCGCCTTTCTCCACTGGCAAACCTTTCGTGGTGTCAGACACGTAACGCTGGAGCTATCAACTTCCTAAGGGTAACAAAAAAAGGCTCCATCGATTTGCTGGCACAGGAGCCTCAGTAGGGCAGTCGTGTGCCTGTGTTGTAGCAGTGCTTGTCAAGGTGAGTGTGGGCTAATTGGTCCAAATCTGAAAGGATGCTCTTGAGTGCTGGGTAAGCAACCATAAGAAAGCATCAGCCATTCAGCAAGTGCTGAAAATAAGCCAGAATAGCTAAAAAAAAATGTTTCATTATTTATTTTAATGCTGGAAGTGTAAGCTTTCCTGTCATGATCGTAAAATCTGATCATTTATTAATGCTCCTCGCTTTGAGGCTACATCGCGTACCATCCCGAGCCTTCTGCCATTCCTGGCGTCTTCAGCCTGGTCCCACAGCTGTGCCCTGCCATCGACCCACACTGCTGCCCATCCCACAGCAGGTGCCAGGACCCTCCTCTTCCCAGCCACAGACTCTCGTAAGGCAGTGGTGGGGAAAGAGTGGACTTTTAGAAACAAAAATCGATAACCACGATCTGTTTTCCCTTTGTCTGCTTTCTCAGCCTGGGAGATTCACTTGAGCTTTTCCCTGCAACCACAAGAGCTTATGACATGCTTTAGTTTTCGTATTTTATTTTTTTTCTTTCCCAAGTGAGACAAGAGGATCTCATCTGATCGTTTACCCACAAAGGTAGGGCTGCTGGGGTAGGCACAACCCAAGCATCACAGGGCTCCCCGTAACACCATGCAAGGAGATGGCCCTGATGTGTAAGCACCCTTGTAGGGCCACGCTGATGTCCGTGGGATGAGCCCTGGCAGCTGTCACAGACCCTGATTTTGTGCCTCCCCTGGCACACCCTCTGGGATCTCTCCACTGCTGTGGCGGTGCAGGAGCTGTGGGGCCACACCTCTCAGGGACCAGCTGGAGCATCAGTAGGATGCACGGCTGGGGGGGTGGTGTGGGAGACAGAATAGCAGCATTCAGAAAAATAATGAAATGTGGCCCCAGAAAGACCCTCAGCGACAGCTCCTCGGATGTGCCTGTGCTCTGTTCATTAATCTGTGATAATTAGACTTATTTGCAGAGGTTAACAGCAGTGGCACATGGTAATTAACCACTCGTTCCCTGCCGAACAACTCATAAAGCTTCTCAGATGCCACAGGTCTGGCTGCAGGTAGTTTTGGTGCTGATGAGGCCCAGTGCTGGGAGGTTAGGGACACCCTTCCTGGGGGACGTGTCCCTGAGACCCCCTGTCCGTCCCAGACCTGCTGCAGGGACAAGCTGCAGGAGGGGCAGGAGGAAAGCAAATTGGTACCCCTCTGTTCTTTGCCCCTCTCTCCTTCTACCCTGCCTTGATGGCCAGCTGGGGGCTGTAATTTCCCCAGAGCAGGGGCAATATTGCCCCAGCACCTGCAGGGCTGCTGCGGGCAGGTATTTTGGCAGGGTGAGTGGACCAATGTACCCCTCCAGTTTTGCAGGGCACTGGATATATGGCATTAGAGCCACCGAGCCCTGCAGTGGGTCCTGATGGACAGTATTAGCAGAGCTGAGCTCAGCTTGACCAGTGTAGGGGTTAGGGAAGATGGAGCAGAAGGGTGGATTTTGGACAAGACTTCCCTTCCCCTTTCATCTCTTCTCCCCCTCTCTGCCCCCACACCCCCCCCAGCGAAACCAAGCTAATTAGTCAAATAGATGAGGATAGGCCAGGCAGGGAGAAGCCCCGTTGCGTGTCCTATATTAGTAACTCACGTGGGAGTAGCCAGATTGGAAGGAGATTGAAAGGGAAAATTGTAGGTGTACATAGGAAGATAAGTGGGCTAAGCCTTTCCCCCGGCCCCGCGTGCCTGGCTCCCAACACAAAAATGATGTCACCGTTCTCGGTGGCCGGCCAGCCACCCCACATCAGCCCCCTGCCGTGTGACGGCCAGCGGGACGCTGCTCGGGGCTCCAGCCTGTGAATAAATGATGAGCCGCGGGTGGCAGGGAGGCAGCGCGGGCGCTCTGACCGGCATTAAAGCAATTAGCCAGGAGCGAGAAGGGAGCGACACCGGTTTTAGCCCCAAAAAAGTTACACAGGCAGCTGCAGGGAGGGCCTTCAGGGAGGGGGGCAGCCTGTGACAGGGATTTCTGTAGGCACCGACTGCATGAGTGTTTCTTGGGCTGCCTGCCGCAGCCGCTGCCACCCCCACCTCAGGCAGAAGGGCCCTGCTTGCCAAAATACAACCACTGTGTCTGCACTGAGTTGCTTTGGAGATCACAAGGCCTGAATCTTCTCTGCCTTATGTGGGGTTTATCATAGGTAACTAAGGTTCTCAGGAAGTTGCTGTGTGCTAACACCATCCTGTCTGTCTCTGTGATCAGAAATCCTCTCTGCCACCCTGACCCACACAGTCCAGCCATATCCCAGAGCCCAGTGTGCTGGAGTCCCCAAATGTTCAGAGTTTGGAGTGGGCATCACAGAAACACATGTGGTGACTGCAGCACATCGATTAGAAAGTGTGCTAAACAAAGGAGCACGCCTTCTAATGCAGCAGGCAGCAGCATGGTGGGTGATTTTCTGACTCACTAATGGGGCAAATTTCAGTACTGGGGGCCTCATGCGGTGATTTCTGTTCTCCTGTCAGTGACCAGTGGCAGACCCTTCCCTTGAGGAGTGACACACCAGCCTGTGGAGTGCTGTCCTGCCACTCCGAGGGAAGCAGTGGGTATTTGCAATTAGCACCTTCTCCCTGGGCTCAGGAGTTTGCTTCAATTATCAATCAGGCAAGCGCAGCACAGAGATGTTGAGCCTTCATTGGAGGCAGGTCAGAAGTGGGGCTGCATGCAGTGCCGTGCTTTGGGAGGGCAGGGGCTGCCCGCTCTGCCCGGCATCCCGCATGCTGCCTGTTCCGCTCGCTGGCTGGCACTGGCAGTTCTCAATTCCCACGCCAGTGGCAAGTGAGGTGACAAGTCCAGTCCTTGGCTCTGTCAAACCTACTTTCCTGACCTATTTTCCTTCACTCCGCAGTGGTGGAGCAATGCCCAGTGTGTGCCTTGTGCTGGTGGCACCACTGCGTGCGGGATAGCTCTGCTCCTGCAGGCTGAGAGGGCATCTCAGCAACAAAAGTTTCCAGGAAAAAAACCCCACGGAAATGCAAAAAGCAAGGGGAACAAAGAGCATCTCCTGCCGACACCCTGCAGCCAGCAGTGCCCATCTCACCCTGTGAGACCCCCCAGCCCTGCTGTTAGGGGCAAAACACAGCCAGCTGTGGGCCATGGTGAGGGGACTGAAGGATGGCAGGCCCAGGAATTGCTGTCCTGTTGTTCCTCTCACTGCATTCATTGCCATTGCTTTCACCTTCAGAGTAAAAGCCAGGCAAAGATGCTGTCGCCATTACCAAGGGTTTTTTCCTTCCAGGGTTTTGTTTCCTTCCAGGGTTTCTTTTCCTTTCAGAGTTTTTTTTCCTTCTGGGCCAGAACCACCTTTAGGTGGGTGGTTCAGTGAACCATAGCTTCACTGAAATCAGTCATTTTATGTATGGCTGCCTTTCCTTGGTGATGGTGGGGAACAGAAAAGGCAGTGTCTGGCAGGCTCTGGGGCTTGGAAAGGGAAAATGATGGTGAGGGGAAGCACTTCTGCTGCCAACCTCTACCTTCACAAAAAAATATTTCCTTGTGCCTGGGGAAAATCACGTGGGGAAAAATGTCTTCGCTTACGACTCCAGGACTGGTTTTACTGATGTGTGGTCCTGCACCTCTCCCTCTCTTCTCTCTTCAGCCTCCTTTGCCAGCTTGCTCTCACACTTCCTCACAGCCATCCCTCACAGCTTTCCTGTCTGCCTGCTCTTCTTGCCCCAGGACATCTTCATAGTCAAGCCAAGCGCCTTTGTTGCACCAGCTCCCACTGAATCTCTCAGGCAGCACAGGTGTTCCTCCTGCCTTGTGTGTCTGTGCTGTGCATATTTTGCTTATTGTCTCAGCTCTTTAGAGTATCAGATGAGTTCACCAACTTCTTCATCCTAAGTGACAGGACACAGGAACCTCCACAGATCTAACACACAGTTTTGCTGGTACACAAGCTTTCCAGTTCATAGGATGTGCCACTGTATCCAGAAATTAAAACCAAAAATTCTTTATGAATTAGACAGAAACTTAAAAACTAGCTAGACTTCCCTCAACTGTAAGAACGTCATAAGTGAGTTTGGGAAGCTCTCAAATCCTGGCTCTGGGCAGACTCACCAGGAGTGCAGGCATGTCCTTGTGAATTTTTTTTTTTTTTGTTCAGTGATAGTTCATTGAGCAGGAGATGAAACATTTCAGGCTGGCGTTTGTCAGTGCATTTCTAATTAGCTCCAAAACTGAGTGCTTGCATCTGAAGGAAAAAGATAGATAGGCACATGTGTAGTAATGGGAATAAGCATTTGGTCAGGAGGACAGTTCTCTCCCAGCCTGCTGGCAATGCTTGTGGTTTCTGTGGTCTGGGATCTCCTCTTACCGCCTTTCTCAGCAAAAAAACGATGCAGATCCCAGCGCATGCAGCCCAAATGAAGACTAAAATGCTGTGCTAGTGCTGGCTCGCTAGAAAGGGTCACGTGCTGAGGTTTTATCTCCATCCCTCCAGCTTGGGGGTCTCCATTCAGATGCTGGCCCGCTATGTCTAACAGGCTCTGTCCGTGGGCTCTCAGGGGCTGTGTTGGGACTGCAGCTGTGCTGCTGCTGCTGCAAAGCTCTGCTGCTGCGCAGGAGCTGGCACTGCTGTATTTTAACGGTCATTTGCATGGCACTGTGAGACAACCCAACACCTTATAGCAGCAGGGAGGTTTGCAGAAGGACTCCGGAAATTATATCAAATGGTAAAAACACAGTTTGAGCGTTAACTGGAGACCTTCCTTTAACATCTCTTTCCTAGAGCCTATCTGTGCATCTATCTGGGTGTGCTCAGCAGGCACAGAGGACAATCTTGTTTCTGGAAATGCTACTGCTGGCCTTAGTTTTCTGAAGTCTGAACACATAACAGAATATTTGCATTTTTTTTCTTCCATCTCTTCTTCTCTTTCTGTTTTTTTTTCAGGGGTGAGTGGACCATTAGAGCAATAGTAACTACACCGGCACAGCAAAGGAAACGTCTCATGGTGTGAGTACTGACAATACAAACCCGTCCTCTGAGCCACAGTTCTAAAGAGTGATTTTCTGTAAAAAGATATAAAAGTAGTGCCAAAAACACCCTGCCCCTTGGTGAGGCCCACAGAGTGAAAATTAGCCCAGTGTTTCAATTTTTATTTTATTAAAAATGTTTCCCCGTTTTCTAACCAGCTATTGCAAAAGGATTTGCCATTAGTAACAGAAGAAGCTTCACATCTGGTCGGGGTTTCACTGTCAGACAAAGGGGAGGACTTTAGTGAGGCATTAAATGTAGATAATGGATTATCAACAGGGAGAACAGACCTTGGGAGGGTGGGTGTGGGAAGGGACGAGGGGATGATGAGGCATCAAGGAGCACAAAGGCAGCAAAGTCAGACATCTGGGAGGGCTGCAGATAGCTCTAGGGGGGCTGCGGCTGATCCCCCGATGCCTCCCAGACACGGCAGTCAAGAGGGGAAATCAAATATTAACTGGTTCCTGCTCCCAACCTGCATGAGGAAAAAGATGAGTGAAGCAGGAGGGAGACTGGTGGAGCCAGGAGAACAGTAGGAAGCCATGCAGAAGCCAAACACTAAATTATTAGTGAGCATGAGTAGCAAAGCTTTCAAAGGCAGCTTTGACAGAGACACTAACAAAATCCCCAGGGTAAACAAGAGGCTTTGTTAAAATTAGTGTAAGACCTATGTAGCAGCTTTGGTGGATTCAGAGAGCAGCCCTGGGATGGAAGAAGGTGAGTAGGAAGAAGCCAGGAGAAAACGATGTGCCTGGAAACAGCAGCAGGGAGATCTAGCGGAGCTGAACAAATCTGGGGAGGAGGAAGATTTGCAGTTAATTACGCTCCATCCTGCCCAGCAACCCCCAGCCTGGAGCAGGACCCCAGGCACGTGGCAGGCCCAGAGCCAAAGCCAGCAGCCTGGGCAGCAGGTGCTAGGAAGCAGTGCCCAGAGGAGCACCACCATTGGCAAACACCAGTTTATCCGGAGCACCTGGAGCAGTGGGGTTGGAGCATCAGCAAAGGCTCTGTGTGTCTGTCCTAGGCATATGGAGTTTGAAGCCTGGCTCTGTGCGTCTGTCCTGGATGAATCCTGACTCTGCACAGGTGTCCCATGGCACCCCTGCCTTTCCCCTTCCTTTGTGCCTTGTAGGTCAGGACCCTCCCCGGACACCACTGCCCCACTGCCCCCGGGGAAATGGGCTGGTGGCTTGGCAGCCCCAGGAGCCGTGGGGTGTGGGAGAGCCCACAGAGGGCCCTGTATAGACCAAAAATGGGAGAGCAGGAGCCCGGAGCAGGAGCCCTGGGGCACGGGAAGGGCAAGCTGGGGAGGAGACACCATGGGCAATAGATTGCTTTCTGTCCACAGACCTTCTCCATGTCTCTGACACTCTAATAAGGACTCAGACTGGGAGGGAGACGCTTAGATATCCAACAGGAAGGGAAGACCCTCTGGAACAGCCTGAACTGCTGGTTATTCAGCATTTGCAGTATTGCCTTAGAGACATCTTTGAGATCATGGCATCTTGCAATTTGTCTCTCCAGTGTCTCCCACAGTGTGAATGCCAAGGTCCTGTAGCTTCTCAGTCCCCCAGCTGTCAGCAGAATTTGGTGGCAGTAACCTCGTCCCCTCAGGAAACCTTGCTGGAAAGGAAGACATGTAGGGATGATGGGTGATGCTTGAGGAACTGGGCAGTGGAAGCTGTGTCTGCCTAAGAAACAGCTGGGGCTCTCAGGGCAGGGATTGTGCCAGGTCTGCTGCCCACCCCAGGAGCTCTGGGGTCTCAGGGGCAAGGTGGTGGAAAGGGTCAGCCAGCTAAAGTGAGAGGATTTGGTCAAGCTCCATCCCTGGAGGACCCTTCCTCTGCCACTGCGTGGGCCTGCGCCCCGCTCTGTCCTCTCTGCTGTCGGCAGAAGCAGCACAATTTAAAAGCAGCTTTGGCTTCACCTCCCCCGAAAGATGGGCCTGGGTCCAAAACCTACTGACGTCAAGAGCAGCCTGGCCCCGGCAGAGCCTGCTCGAGATGGTTTTGGTCTGATGAGAGCTCATCAGTCATACCAGAGCTCCAGAAACGCCGAACAAAGGGTGGCTCAGCCCGAAGTGTTTGTATGGCCATGTTGCTATAGTGCCCGGGAACCTCAGGTTTTAAACACAGCCATCGTCACAGCAGCCTTGAGAGGGAGGGATGCTTGTCTGGGTCCCAGGCAAGGAAATGGAGGCGCAGAGCCATAAATCATTTGCCTGTGGCTGAAGGAAAGGAGAGCTCATGGGCTGTGAGCCTTCTGGAGCTCAGGCCAGTCTCTCCTAGCCTCCTCTGTGCTTGCAAGGGTTGACAAAAGGCCAGCCTCGCAGTGTCTGGTGTTGCTGAAGGCCTCTTTGGTGTCTGTCCGGTCCTCGCACGGATGTAGAGATGCCCGCAGTTAGGCAAAAAGGTGGGAGCCATCACTGTGCTGGGGGACAGCAGCATGGGAGGGGGAACAGCAGTCTGTAAATGAGCTGTGGCAGCAGCTGACCAAGTCTGTAGGCTTTTCTTGGAGAAGACCCAAGCATGATGCTTTGAACATCAGGCACGCAGCACACACCAAAGGGAGGCTGCCTGACCCGGCCAGGACGGATGGCTGGAGGACACAGGGCAGGGAGCCACGAGCTGTAACAGGAGCTACTGCAACGATCAGGCTGTCTTATTTTGCAGAGATTGGGCTTGCAATGCTAATGCTCTTGGTACCTTTCCAGCAGGGATATGCAGGAGCGTCCGGTGGGTGTGACTCAGCACAGGCAGAGCTACAGCAGCGTCCCCAGCCGCGTCCCCAGCCCTGCACCACTGCCCTCGTCCCGCCTGCCAGCGTGCCTGGCATGCTCCGCCCAGGGCAGGCACTTGGGGGCCGGCAGCAGCCTTGGCCCAGCAGCAAGGGCTGGAAAAGGTGGGGCCATGGCAAGGAAAACCTCAATGCATCAGAGTGGTGTCAGCCTCATGGGCACTGGGTTTCTGTGAATGATTACATTCCCTAAGTGCTTTTGCTGTAAATTGTATAGGCATACGCCCGGGGTCAGAAGTGATCCCAACTCTTAACAGTGGCTCTGGAAATAAGAGAAAGATGAGAGGAGAGCGGTGGGGGTGTCTGTGCAGGAGTGACAGGGATACAGCTCCCAAGGACACACACACAGATCGAGACAAAGCCTGCATGAAGTTGTACAGGCTTCATATGAGCACTCTCCGATGGCAGAACAGCCATAAATCCTGCATCAAAATGAGGTGCAGGGGATGGCTCATGGAAGAGCTCTGCTCATGGAGGGACAGCGCTCTCCTTTGCCTGTGGCTCATGGAAGAGCAAAGAGCCTTGAACAGCCAGGGCAGCCCTGGGGGCCCTGGGGCCTGAGACTGGGTTTTTCTTATTTGGGTTTCTGTCTTGTAGGTATCTTTTCTGTATGACAAAAGTCCTGGAGGGAAAAAGCTATTAAAGATGTTTCCCATTTGCTGTTTTACCTGATGGAACTGATAGTCAATAAGTTTTGCTGAAGCAGATGGAGGATGAGCCCATGGAAAATGTACCATAGAAGGAAGAAGGATGCTGAGGCTTCAAGAAAGGCCTTTTATCCAAAATTTCAGCTGGTCATTGAAATTAAGTGATGTTAATAACAAAACAAACAGAAACACTGGACAGCAAACAGCCTGCTCCAGTCCCCTCACAGCAGCTCAGCTCACATCATTATCATTTCTGTAACTACACCATAGGCGAGTCTTTTTGCCTCCCCAGGGTATTGAGGTAAAGCGAAGATCCACATTTCTAATGCCAAAAAGTAGCTTTATAAAAATACCTACTTCCAGGTCTTTTTATTCAGCACAGGGAAGCAAACACCGGGCATGGGCCCAAATTGTACTTTCCTTTGTGGGTCACCTTTAAGAATTGAACAAATGGAGGATCTCAACATTAAAATAGAACACAACTGGAAACTTCATCAGGGATTGAACTCCCCTTGGCATGCATCCGACCCTCCCTGTCGGCTCTGCTCCCTGGGACTTGGAGCTTCACGAAGTGACATTGTCCAGGAATCCACACTGGCCACTGGGAGCGGGGTCCAGGCATCCGCTCACCGTGCCGGATGCACTGCGCTGCTGAGATACGCCCTGACCTTTACAGGGGTGGGCCTTGGAGGGTTAGGAAATCCTGGCCTGGCTGAGGGAAAATCATTGTGCACAAATAAGCCTTGCAAAGCCCCCACTTTGTTGCAAGGTTCCTGCACTGACCAGTGCCCCTGTGGTGGGCACCTCCATCAGGGGATAGCGAGGATGGGGAGAGGTGTGTGTGGCAAGAGAGCAGCCTTCCCACACCACCTACCCCTTTTTCTATCAGTGGTGGGGAAAAGTCTGCTGATGACTTCTGGGACTGCTCCGTACCTGCTTGGCACCTGTGCCTGTCAGTGGCTCAGAGAGCAGGGAGCAGGCAGCTCCCTCCTGTGCTGCCCTCTTCCTGGGAACAGGAACTCTGCTGAAACAGTTCATGATGGTGTCTCTCCAGGCACTGGAGGGTGAGCTCAGGCTGAGCAGCTGCTTGGAGGGCAAGGGAAACCCAAACCAGCCCCATGGGGCTGGAGGGGCTACCTGGGCATCTCCTGGCTGTTGCCAATAGATGTGGTCCCTCCCTGGTGCCACATTTTATCCCTTCATATCAAGAACATGACTTTTTCCCTGCAATATTTTAAGCCACACCATTACAAACCAGGATGGAAGGGCTGTTTCTTGCAGCAGGAACTGGGGAGACAGCTGACAGTGGTGGGAAATGGTCCATGGGCAGTGGCTCTTTAGGAACCAGTGGGAAGGGGCTTGGTGGCCTGAGCCCCCCTCTCAGCTTTTTCTACCTTCTTCATCTGTGCTGCAGTAGCAACCAGCACCCTCAGCTTAAATCCCAGCAGGTAGGACCATATCATCCTGAAGCTGGAGAAAGCAGGGCAATGAGAGGGGAGAGACCTGCCTGGAGCCCCAGCTCAGTGGACGTCTGTCATGCTGTCACCCCCCATTGCCATGCACCCCCATGTCGCCTTGCAGGCTGTGCAGGAGTGCCTTTTCTTGATTTCCTCACTGCCTTCTGCCTCCACCCCCAACACCAGCCTCCTCTTCTCCTTGGCCTCCCCTCCTCCTACCACCCTCTCTGACTCTTATCCTAGGGCTGGACAAACCACACACCTCCTGCCCTCACTTGCAGCTGCGGCTTTGGTGTGCTTACATCCAGAGAGCACGGTAAATAAATCCTGGACGTATCCAGATTTATAAGTAATGGTCTGGCTGTAAAAAGTTATTTCCCTTTTCAGCCCTTTTGCAATAGGCTTGCCCCTCCTCTCCTCCTTTATTTGTTACTATGAATATTTGATGGCTGACTGTAACAAGAAGTTTAAATACCTAAGTTCATTCTCTGGTACAGGCACATTGGCTGCCCTGCTGTTGCCAGGGAGTTGTGTGGCAGCCTGGGACTTGGGAGGTCTGGGGGGGCTGTGCAAGGCCTGTGGGGGGTAAAGGAGGACTCACATGCCAGGATGGGCTGTGGGGTGAGACCTTTCAAAGGCTCGGGCAGTGACTGGGCTTTGGGAAGGCTTGGTGAGGACAGGAGGTGGCACTGCTCCCACGGTCATCCCTGTTGCTGCCTTCACCCCTTGGTGACTCTTCCTTTCCTTCCTCAGCTCCCCTGTCCTCACCGTGTGTCCCAGTCCCTGTGAGCAGCACAGTTCTCGCCTGTCACCCTGTGGGGGCACAAGGGGCTTCATCCCTGTACAACAGAGCAGCCGGCAGAAAGAAAGCGCATCCTCTCTGTGTTTGCGCAGGGGATATTGGTCTGTGGGAGGAAGGGAAGAGTTGCCTTATTTCTCACGCAGGCTGGCTGCCAGCTCTGCAGAGAGATGGTCAGAGCTATGGCCTTGCGTTGGGGCTGGCTGGCTCTGAAACCCACCGTGAGCCACGCGAACAAAAGACCTGCAGTCCCTGTTCCGCGCTGGCTTGACAACTTGTGTGCCCAGGTTTGCACGGATGTTTTCTCCTGGCAGGTCCAGCCGACTCAGGCATGGATGTAACACATCTCTCAGCAGTTCCACCACGTTTTCTCCCCCACCTGGCCAGGCACACGGTGAGCCCAGACAGCCCCTGCAGAGCAACACGAGCCCATCCTGAATTCAGTGCCTCGCGTCACACGCGCTGCACATGGAGGCGGGTTTCAATGAGATCTAAGAGCATCCAGCTGACTCGATCTAGATTCATTGTCAGCACCTAGAAAAAAAATATCAAATTGGTGGGAATTCAGCTTGGTTTTTTTCTCCTGCTCCTGAGTCCCTGCCAAGGGTGTGGAGCGAAGCCACCCAGCCTGTCCTGCCCACACAAACCTGCCCTCGCTCTTGCACCAGTCCACAAGGCCTTAGCGCAGGCATTAGGAGTGCGGCAGCGCTGACAACCATCCCTCACACCATTACTGGGAAAACAGAGCTCGTGGCCAAAACAACGGGAGGAAAATGCCCTCTGGAATGGCACCTCCTGCACACCTCATACCACCCTGTGTTGCTATAATTTGTCAGGGGTCAGGAGGACCTGCAGTAGCCCAGCCTGTCCCTCTGCATGGGGACTTGCAGCTCTTGTCGCTGCTGCCTGCCCTGAGCATGGCATGGAGGCTTCCAGGACATAAATAATTCAAGAGCAGTGAAGAGGATTTCTTCCCCCCTTCCTCCCTTCCCTGGCTTATAACAAATGTTAATTTAATCAATCGGCAGTAAATCTGGCTGGTTGCTGACTCACGACAGATGGTGCCCCTGCGGGCTGTAGCAGCAGCTTCCCTCCCTCCTTTGGAGATGAACAATGCGGGAGCCGTTTCCTTGCTTTTCACCTTTTCCTTCTTTTCCTTCAGTTGGTACCAAATGGACACGACTGCAAAATACGTCCGAGGCTGCAGGCAGAGGTGCTGAGCTGGCCACAGGAAGCTCTGGCTGCTGGAGATTGGCATGTACACAGCCCTGGCTGGACAAAATCTGGGGCTAATGAAGCCGCACGGTGCACAGGGCTCAAAGGTGCAGCACTGGCACCGCCGCCAGTATTTGCCAGCACCAAGGGGCTGTTGCAATATTCAGAAGCCCAGCAGAAGATGTTATCCAGGTGCAGAGCGGCTCACCATGCTGCTGACCTTGTGCTTCTGAGACAGTGGGAGCAGGACTCTGACAGGGATCTGCCCCCAAGGCCCCCCACCCCACTCTTCATCCCCCACAACCCCAGATGGGAAGTGAGAGCAGGGCAAGGCTTCCAAGGGCACCAAGGCTTTTGGGAGCGTGGGACAAGCAGTGTTTCAGCAAGGGGATTGATTTTAACAGAGAAATTAATTACTTTCTGGTCATCACATGTGCTGGTGTGCTGGTGGTGCTGGTGCCTGCTCACCTGAATACGGGCCATACTCCATTGTCTGGTTGAGGAAGTTGTTTAGAAATGGGAGACAAACAAATCTCCCCATGATGTGCCTGGCATCAACACACAGCTACCTGAGGGTGTTATTCTCTTGGGCTGACAGTAAAAGAGGAAAGCAGCTAGACAAAACTGTCTGGAAACAAATATAAAAGTACCAATTACTGCTAAAACAAGCTCACTTTTTGCACTTTTATCAATCTCTGGTAATGTTTTGACCTGTGTAACAGCGGGACAACGAGGATGTGACGAGACCAAATTGGAAATTGTATGTTGAAATGTTCTCCTAAACGAAAATTGGCTTACAATGAAATGGATTTTTTTTGCTTCAACATGTCCATTTTTGCTTACAAAAAAATCAATGACAGCTTAAAAAAATTAAAACATTTCTTCGAAAGTTTAATGGGGAAGAAAAAAAGAAAAGCCTTTCCATGATGAATGTACCGTTTTCATCAGATAAAACCTATTAAGATGAGCTAGAAAGCTTTTACTTAGTGGGTTAAAAAAAAAATTACTCCAGTGGCCTTTTTTTGCTGAGATCAAGAGCAGTATGTTTAATATCTGTTACAGCCTCTGTCAGGAGACTACCTGCTGCCTTGGCAGGGGATGCAGTCAATTATCTAATAGGTCCTTCCCGCGGCGGAGCGTCAGGTTGCCTCAGTGCTGCCAGGGCCAAGGGACAAAAACAAGGGTTCTGGTGTAGCCTCCCCATGTGCGCTGGAAAGGGGGGGCTGTGTCAGGAGTCCTGCAGAGTGCTGCTCCCCCCAGCACTGTTGTTTCCCTGAAGGAGGGCCAAGACCCAGTTTTGAAACGTGCACCAGGAACCAGGCTGCAGGCGGGAGCACCTGACATTGGGGTTTCCTGAAAAACAAGCGGCAAATGCCCAGCTCCCAGTGAGGGGTTTGGCTTTGACTGGTTTTAGAGTCCTCATACAGCTTTTGTTTAGAGGAAAAGACCTTTATTCTTCATCTGTTGTTCTGTGTTTCCTCTCCTCATCGTGCCAGACACCTACTCACCATTTTTTGCAGACTTGTTCCTAACATGCATTTGCTGCTTCAGCCTAGGCTGGGTGTCTCCCACAGATGCACAGCAGAAACCTGCTGTCCTGGCTTTGATTTTCCCTCTGCATTGGTCCTCATCTCCCTGGGGAAGGGATGGTGTCTTTCACGTCTCGAATGCCGTCCAGACCAGGACCAGCAGATAATTAATAATGGAAAACAACACCGCAACCATTCCTTGGATGTCACTTACCCTGAAATGGGAAGCAGACGAGGGCTGTGAATCAGCAGCACTTGCTGTGGAGAGTGCTCTTTCAATACATTGATTTCATGTTGCACAGCTCCCTAAAGAGTGTACGGGGTTTGCTCACAAAGCTTTGATTTGGCTAATCAGCAGGATTATCTGCTGCGGCGTGTCTTGGGGCTCCTGGAAATGAAAGGAATTATAAAAGTATATTAATATATTACAACGTCTACTTGCCAGCAGCTCCTGCCCAGCACGGGCCCTGGCACCCACCACAGGGGAAGCTGGCAGAGCTCCCAGCACCTCCAGCATCTCCCTCCTTCCCTGAACAGTCCCTGTCCACACTCTGTCCTGGGGTGAGATTGCTGCTGCAATCCCATTTATTATCACTCTAAGTGCTACCTGGAGTGTTTCTCTTCCCAGCTACAGGAGGAATGAATGTCCCTTCCTTGAAGAACCCTGTGTCAATGCCACCAAACAATAGGATAACCCAGGTAATGAAAAGGAATATTCAGACTTCCGTTCTGGGTTTTTTTTGATGTGACTTGAACTTCTGCATCACCCCCATAAGGCACATCAGTATACTACCACCCCAGTGTGCATGACACTGACACCAATGGGTTTTCCCTGTCCCTGTCCCTGTCCAGCTGATAATCATTATCATGTGGTTTTGTTTTAAGTGGTTTGTTTCAAGGAAGCTCCAATCTGGGCTCCAGTGCATGGTTTAATGCATTTTAAATAGCCTGGTGCTTGCAGCTGGTGTCCCTGTCCTCCAGCAAGAAGGTTTCCAGGGCATGTGTCACCCACTGAAGCAACGTGTCTTTTCTACCCCAATGTGTGGCCCTGGTGTTGTGGAGTAACTAATCCCTTCCCCAAGGATTCAAATGGCTCTTGAGGCAAAACACACATGACATGGTTTCTGTACGATTTTTAAAACCTGCTTTTAAACCTGCTTGTGGAAACCTTGAATTTCTGCTAGACCACGATACTCTGGAGGAGAGCTGCATGGCAATTAAAATGCTACCATTGTTCTGTTTCAATTAGAGGTCCTCTTAATTGCCAAGTCTTCAAGGTTTTTAAACTAGCCTCTGGTGAAAGACTGCAGCAGTGTGTGGAGATAGATTGTGTTCACATGTCATCTCACGCCAGCAGCCATCGGAACAGCTACTCCACTGCAACTACATCGGGCTATCACGGCTTGCTTCTTTATTTCTTTTGTCACTGTTGTTCATTACCAAAGAGCTCGGCTGCTGTTCAACAAAGCACTTAAGGCCGTGCTTCATTTGCAGTGAAGACAATTCCCTTTTGCGGTGCTGCAGCATGTCTACATTAAGGGTTTGCGTGGAAAGAACACCGGATCGCTGCTCTGTCACTCCTCCCAGTCTCGGCAAGCTGGAAGTGATGCTTTACCTCCCAAACTGCAGAGAGCGGGACTGCTTAAAAAAAAGTGTGCATATTCCACACATATTCTCCAAAGTACACCTATTTATTTGAATTCGTTCCTATTCAGAATTAGAATGAGGGTTTCCATACAGATTCTTATGTTCATTTGACTGGTTAAGGAACAGTATTGTAGTCTCTTCCCAAAACTTAACTCTTGTCCTTCCTTTTTCAGGCATTCCTGCTGCCCCTCAGTGCACCAGTTCTAAAGGGGCATGCATCTTCGGGAGATGCACTGTGGTATGAAAAGGAGCTGGACTGCTGTGGTTGATTAGAGGAAAATTATTTCCATGTGCACAGAGGTTACTGCTTGCCTGGGAAGGGGATATGGAAAGGAATCAGTGCAGAGATCCTTAAAGCTTACGGCACGGAGAAACAGCGTGGGAGGAAGAGGAAGGAAGTTTGCAGAGATGAATTTGGGGAGGCTGATTTAAATAAATCCCACAGAAGGGTTTTCTCACAGGAAATATATTTATTGGATCAAGAAGGCAATAAACCAAGCAGATGATCCTTATCGAGGCTTCTGTGCTCAGGGGAAGCAGGGCCAAAGGCAGCCATGATGATAACATGGATGACCTCAGTGATGATTTGCTGTGAGTGACACGCTGAAGTTTTACACGCTTCTCAGAAGCCCTGTCATTCAGCCACTCTCCTTGCTATAAAAAAGGTTAATTGATGCAAACCACATTTTTTCCACCAGCATGTGCCAAAGCAACCAGTGTATTGTACACACACAAAACAACAACCAGGCTTTCGCATGGCTTGAATTAGATGGATGACAAGAGCTACCAGAGGGAGTCAATTAAGCTGCAACCTTGGAGTCAAACTTGCAGATTTTATAACAGTGCCTAGTAAATAATGGGTACTTGCACATCTCCTTTCACTAAGAGGCACTAGCATATGTCTTTGAATATGTTCTGCTGGTAATTGCACAGGGAGCATACACATTTGGTCCTGTTGTCTACCATGAATAATGCATAGCGAAGAGGGGGAGCCGAAAGTGCCGAGCTGCTTGGTTTTAGATGGACTTTTTTATCATTGTTATTTAGATGTCACAGCCGTTCTCCTAAAGAATTGTTCGCCTCCTTTGTCACTGCAAAAGTGGGTTTATTTAGTGGGGAAACAAAAAAATGAACCATGGACTAAAGCTAATCTGAGATTATCCATGCAAATTGGCAGCTGAGATTCAGATGTGAAAATCTACCCCCGATAAAAATGACTAAGAGGATTTCTGCTGAATTTCGTTTTTCTCCTGACTCACTAATCCATGCTGGGGGAAAATCCTCATGTCTGGTCTTGTTTAGGTTAAGTAACATTAATAATGTTGAGCTGAGGATGGTAGGTATCGGGATCCATTTTAAGCACATGCTGCACTGCTGCTGCGCTGCTCACAAAGCACAGTCTTTGCTTCTCCCCTCAGTATTCCCCACACTTGCCTTAAATCAAAAAGGTTAGTCAGCACAGCCGGCTCCTTTGCTTTCAACCTGCTGGGGTTTTTTTTCTTAAAACTCCCACTCAAAAGACAGAGTCAATTCAAAACCCAGGAAGCCTAAAGGCTAAGCAAGCTGCCTGGGGAAAATAGAAAGAATATGTGTTTGCAGGCTGAGGTTTAAATATCTTGTAGAAGCCAGAGCTCCAGCTGTGTCTGGATTGTACCTTCGCAGTATTAACACGTAACGGGAGCATCTTTTGGAGACGTCGCCATGCTGGCTCTGCCCGGCGCCAGAAGCCACGGCAGTGAGGAAGCAGCGATGCTCCCAGCCATGCAGGCAGTTTGGGTCGCCATTTCCAAGGAAAATTTGTTTAAAATCCAGCTTGCCAGTTAGGTATTTACTGTACAACAGTTTCCATCATTCGTAATACAATAGGAGAGTTACCTCCCACAGCAGTGGCTAAACCTGTGCAAATGCATTTACAGCAGCTGAGGTGGGGGCTGCACATGCCGACGCTCCTGTGTGCAGGATGTGATTGCTTGTCCCTTGTAACCACCTTTAACTGCTTTGTTACAGCACGTGCCACAAAAATTGCTTGCTTCAGTTCAGTTACGCTAAGTAGACTGTTACTTATTAATATCAAGAGCTATATTTTTTTCCTGCAACAAATAGGCTTGAAGCTCTTTGGGGATCCTGAACAGTGTGTGCTGAGGTGCAGCTCCCGGTGGAGTTTCACTCAGGGCTTCGGATAAATACACACCAGCAGCTATAACTCCTGACATGTTGCTTAAGCCAGCTCAGCACACAGGGGTGCTGGACCTTCCCTTGGAACAGGATTGAGGATGCCATGCAGCTATTGGTGTGGGCAGGACTGTCACATAAATAATTCTTATCACAAGACCTGGTGGCAGACCATGGAGGGAGGGGAAGATGCTCTCACCAAACACCACTTGTTCACCCAAGTAGGGTGGCCATGCGGCGCCACGGGTCCAGGACAGCTGCCCTGGTGTGGGGCTGGGAGCAAGGGCCAGGGCAGCCTCCCTAGATCACTACCAAACCTCCTTGGATATACATCCCAGCCTTGTGGGGGATGGAGAGGAAGGAAACAAAAATGTGTGTGTGGTTTGTTGTATTTTTCAAGGGATTTTGGGTCTGCTTGCTTTTAATTTCATTAAAATCCCAGATATTTGGACGCGTTCCATGGCTGACTGAAAAATGAGGGGGCTGGAAAGGATTATGTGAAAAAGTTGTCAACATATTCCTCTTCCCACACTCTACGCTTCCCCAAAGTGCCCCAAAAACTCCAAAAATGTCAATCAATAATAATTAGCCCATCAGACACAAGTGAGAAAATTCAGGCCCATGAGCCGGCACGTCCCCCCTCCCCACGAGCGCCGCCGCGAAGCCGCCGGGTACCGTGCCAGCCTTGCAGCCTCGCCGGGGGCGTGGGAGGATTTGGACGCGGCAGCAGTCTCAGTGCCAGCTCTGGGCACCAGCAGCTTTGGCAATGACAGCCATTTCTTCAGATTCCCGTGGTCTGCAGGGATGCGGAGGCTGCAGGGCACACGGATGCGTCCCCAGGGACCCAGGCTCCCAGGGTGGGGAGGACCTGCAAGAGTGGCCTTGTGGCCAGGTGGCTGGAGGAGGACGACAACACCCTGCCCTGCAGCTTGTTCTCCTGCGTGCCTGGGGGATCCAGGGGATGTGGCCTGGAAGCCAGCATTAGCATCCAGGCAAAGCTACGGTCAGGAACTGTCTTGCTTGGATAACCTCGAAATGTCAGTGCTGCGTCTCACCTGCTCCCGTAAGCACAGCTATTGATGCAGCAGCATTTTTTAATCCCACAAGTGAGCTAGATTTCAGGAAAAGCTTAGAAAGAGCTGCCGAGGCTTGTGCCAAAGACATTTGGGAAGGAAAGAGCATTTCTACTCCCCCATCCCCCCACCCCCCCACTCAGCTGATGAGCGCAGACCCCACCACTTGCTATTAATCACACGTTGGTAGCACCTGGCCCCAGTACAGGGTTTTTTCCTCTAAAGAAATTCCTCTGAACTAATGAACGCCATTTAGCTAGAGTGTGTCAGAGGCCTGAATGCTCCCAGGAAAGCGTCCCTGGGCAGAGGGGCTTTCTTTCAGGGTTCAAAATCTGCTTGATGTGTTTTACCCCTTAGATGCCTGGAAAAGGTCTGTGTTTTCTGTAGGAAAACTGCCATTTTACTGTCATCACTAGATTTATGAACACATAAAAAAAGGCCCACGTTACAAGTTCAGCTCTTAGAATGGTCACCTTTTACCTGGCAGTAAACAGGTCAAATGCCTTTAGTCTTCCTCTGTCATGGTGAGATTTCACTTTGCACTCTCACAGTGACTCTGTTCAGGTCTGATGGGGGCATTACTCTGCTGCAAGGGGACCCAGAGCTTCCAATTTCTGGTAGATGCAAGCAGCTAAAACCACCCTGTTTCCCAAACAAAAGCTGGCATGCACACACGTGAGCACATCCCCGCACGCAGCCATGCCGCAAATGATGCAACCACTGCTGGAAATGCATCAGGGCCCCAGAGGGAGCCGCTGGCGACTGGTGCTCCTGGAGGCTGTCAGCTCCTGCTCTCCACAGCAGCAAGAAACTGTGGTCAGATCACCATGTGTGGGGGATGTCACAAAATCAGGACAAGCAGTGTAGCTAGTGGAAACACTGATGTATTTCACTTTGAGGACTCAGAGAAGGTTTTTATGAGATTTTAATTATCCCGTGTTTTAATTATTGATTGATCCGTCCCCCAGTGAAGCGAGACTGCCAAAAAAGGGGTTTCAGGACAGAGTAAAGCCCATCTGTGTCTCGCTGGGTGTTAGTTGCTCGAGGCAAATTCAGTAGGGCTGTTCCCCGTGCACTAAAATACAGGCAGTATGGAAAGAAGCCTGGTTCTTAACTAAATACACTGCAGGCATCAGTCCATCAGGAGTGATGCCTTTAGCCTTCAGCCGATTTTCCATCTTTTAGGACCACCGGTCATCACAGAGGCTGCTGCCTCTGACCCATGGCTGGCAGTGCCCTCCCCTTCGGAGAGCTCGCACTGAGCCCCGGCGCTGGCACAGACTTCCCCACGTCTCTCCCTTCCTTCTGCTGCCTTCCGCTGCTCTGCTTGCATCTCCTCCCTCCTGCCCATGGCCCCTTTGCTGCCCCTCTTTGCTGCCACGGAGCCCCGTCTTCCGGCGGTGCCCGTGGGCTGGCACTGCCGCAGCCATGCACAGGCTTTGGGGCTGCGGGGATCATCCCGGCTTGCCCACACGGATGCCCTGAGCGAGAGGCAAAAAGCCCATGGCCTGCAGAAGCGCCAGTGGTACCTGCCCCGACAGGGCACCGAGGCCACCTCTGCCCTGCCCCTGGGGACACGGCCAGGCTGTGCCGGGAGCTGCTGGAGGCGCTGGGCACCACGTGCAGCTAACACGTCTGCACTCGGGATGCTGCACAGAGCACAGAGGAGTGTTGCACACCCGTGCCCGGCATACGGTGCTCAGGACAGACAGATGGACAGATGGACAGATGGATGCTCAGGTACAGCATTCCAAAACCTCTTTGTCCTGCAGCAGTAGAAGCAGCGGGAGGGCTTGTGCTCTGGCAAGGGAAAAATTGTCCTATAACAGCCCATTTTGGCCATCATGTGGAAAGGTGGGAGACACTGATTTATTTATTCCCAATCTCCTCCAATACCCCCAGCCTTCCCTCCTCTGGGGGCAGCGCTGCCCAGCAGGGTCTGCACCGCCAGGTTGCACCCTGTACCCTGAGGGTGCTGGGCCACCCCCTGCCCTGCAGCTCTCCCCTGCAAAAAGAGAGGCGTGTGCTTCATTTTAGCGGCACGAGGAGTCCCACAGGGGCTAATTATAACTCCTAGGATTTTATCAACAATTAGCTCAGCACGGATGGTCACATATCTGCACAGCGCCAGCTGTTATTGTCGGCTGGGCTGGTAATAATGCTGGCTCCTGATTTTCCCAAGTACTCCCCACCTTAAAGCCTTGCTTTTGGTTACTCACAATGTTGCTAAACATTGAACCATTTAGACATTCTCCATCCCAAGAAACTGCCTTCAAGGAGGTTTTATTTATATCTAGAAAGATTTAATTCAGGCTAAGACAGAGAAATGGCTTTGCTCATGGACAGCGCTCTCTGGTTTTAGGCATCTCTGGGCTTTCCCTACTTTGACTTTGGCAACTGGATACTTTGCAAATGTGGTTTTTAGAGTACATAGCCCATGTAACTCACTGCTGAGCAATCTCAGGAGTCAGAGGAACTTTGTGACAGGGGAGGAGGTGGTCACAGCATCTTGGCTTCTGGCTTGCTGCTTCTCTCTGAAGCCACCAGCACAGGAGATTTGCTGCCATTAATCTCTAATGTCTGGCTGCTTTTTTCCCAGCCCGGTTCTATAGTGAGAGAAACCCAGCCCTGCAGTTCAGTGTTCATCTCTCGGGGGTGTAACACAGGAGGAAATACTGGCAAGGAAGCAATGAGGCCCATGGACACCACAGGAGATGTGCTGCAAAGCCCAGCGCTGTTGCAGCAGAGTGGCTCCAGCTGAGGGGTCTGCAGTGATCCCTGCGTGATGGGACTGGACAGACCAAGAGGATGAGGGGAGCTTGGGCAGGGGTAGCAGATTGAGTATCCCTAGGGAAGCTGCCTCTCCTGAAAGGTGTCAGGAGTATTTGGACTGAGCAGAGACGAAGGGCAGTGCATTTCTTGGCACCACATCACTGCAAGCACCTCCAGGGAGCAAAGGGGTGAAGATGCAGAGAAAACTGGGAAAGAAAGGGGAAGAACTGATGGGGGAGAGCTAGCAAGGAATGAAAGGACAGGGTGGAGACATAGGGCTGGCAGGATGATTAGCACCAGATGGCAGGTATCAATTATTTACCATTTATGTACAATAAAAAAATACAATTTAAGGATGGGAAGAGCATGAAACAAGCTCAATAGCAATTCAAAAGCATATGGAAATAAAATGCAGCAAATTAAGGGGTTGTAATAAATGTGCATCGCTGGTTGTAATGCCCCTGAAAGAATTATAAATGTGAAGCCTTTGTGAATTACACTTAAAAATAAATGTAACATAAAAAAGAAATTAGGTACACAAATAACTTTACATTCAGGCATTTATAAAATAAAATCTGTTTGCAGCAGCTAATTAGGAAAAGGGCTCTAATGAGCCTCACTCTTCTTTACCTTAGAGACAAGGCTGAAATGTTAAAAGTGGATATAGGTATGGTGGGTGCCATTAAAAACTCAACTTCTCTAACTTTCCAGTCATTTCAGAGATGAGATATCTCTTTTCCAAAGACAGGAGCTGAAATTGCAGTGCCATTAAACCTCTGCTGTGTCTGGAGAGGCCATCTGTACCTCTCTGTGGATGCCCCGATGCTGGCACCACCTTCCTTTAGTATTGCCACTATTACTCAATTGCTGGATCAATAAATTAGCATTGACTAGTGGGAAAAGACATGACTACCCTGAGATTGAAATGTGCAACTCCCAGTGAAGATCCTGTGTTGCTGTAGGTGGTATTTTTTGGTTTACCACAGGATGGGTACTGCTGGAGTTGGCAGAATAATCTTAGCACAGTGAGCAGCGCCACCCAAGCCACACGCTTTGTGTAAAACAGTATGTCAGAAACAAAACAAGGTCAAAGCAGATTACTCCCTTCTAGTGGATTAGAAATTTTCTATCAAAATATCGTTAAACTGATCACTTCCCACAGAGCATTTTGCTTTTCAATAGCCAGTGCTTTCCAAGAGGTGTACAATGAAGGCAAATCAACAGTGTTCTTTGATTTACTTCCCCCCACCCCCCCCAGATTATTGGCAACCACTTTGATGTTCTCCACAAATGATGTTTCACTGGGTAGAAGTCTGGGAAAGGTTTGTTCAGCACTTAAATTGCATTTTCCACCTTTCTTTTCTAAAGAGCACTGGTAGCAAAGGAAGAAACTGCCAAAAGGGGCGGCCTCATGTTCTGAAGTTTTTGGTGTGGAAAACCATTTTGAGAGAGGGGATGTCCCACCGAGGCTGTGGGCAGTGATGCTGATGGGCAGGATGATGGGCAGAGTGGCTGCTCCCAGCCTGGAGAAGCCTTGCCAGGTGAGGTGGCAGTGGCCGGGCTGCAGGACAACGGCGCAGACCACAACTCATCCATGTGGGTGGGACAGAGAGACACCATTTGCCCGAAAGGTCTTGCATTCGCCTTGCACACCAGCATCACTTCCATATTTTTAAATATTTAATCTGTGCAGCCCGGTTGCCATGGGAACCCTCATGCAGAGATCTGGACTTTGGGTTAATCAGAAGGATCCTTCCCACGGCTGGGCAGGAGCCGGGCTTCCCGCCTGTGCAGTGCCAGCACCGTTCCTTGCGAAGGGGTTTGCTCTGCCCCGCTAAAGGGTATTTTAGTATCAGCCTTTAATACACTGTCACCTAAGCTTTGGGAAATCCTCTCCCTAACGCACAGGTAATTCCTACTGGAAGTCCTGGGCTGCTCCAGAGTACTCATTGTGGAGAAAGCTCTTCAACAAGCAGTCTAGGAAATGTCTGTGGCACCTGGTCGGACACCACAGGACAGCTCTAATTCCCACTGCACACGCTGCCAAGCAAGAGAACGGAGACCACAAACAGCCTGCTGGGAGAAAAGGGCTCTGAATTCTCATGATGGGTTGAAGGCAACCATTCCCTTGCTCATTTCAACACCTCTGTAAGCAGCAGGGACTCAGGCTGAGAACATAGAATAAAGCACACAGGTTGTCAGCAGAGCTCAGCCTCTCCAATTTGGCCAATATACACCAGTGTGTCTGAAAGAAGCCCACTTAGGAATTTCATAATCCTTTCACAGATCACCTTTTTTGTCTTTCTTTATTTTCTGGTTTGTGGTGTAAAGTGCTCAGCGTGCTGCGCAGCACAAGCAGCTGCACCTCCTGCACAATGGCAATGAGGTGCTTCCCTCAATTTGAGCCCCCTCCAGCAGACTCCTTCTCCCACACGACTCTCATAATTCATCCTCCAGCTACTGGGAACCACAGTCTGACCAAAGTACAGACTTCTCATCCCGTACAGTTGTCCCAGTTACGTCTCAAAAGGTCCATCAGCCACAGGAGGTGTCCGAGAGTAGATGCTGGTGGAAACCCAGCATTACCCATGGCCACGGTGCCTGGGCACAGGGTTCTCACAGAGAAGAAACTGGTGGTACACAGTGCTTTACTGCTCATAACGACCAGGTAGTGTTAGTCAGGCCATCCTTATGGCCTCATCCAAAGCTTTTCATCTGGCATGGAGGATTTTACATTACTAACCTTTTAGTGGGAGCAAATTGGTGGCTCTTGCTCTGCTTTTCTGGCCACTTTCCCCCTGTGTCACCCAGGCAAGACAAGGTGTGACTGGTCACCCCTGCGCCCAACCCCTGACAGTGGTGAGGAGGCGGAGAGGGGTCCCTCTGCACAGTCAGCACTGCTCTTGCTTCCCTTCTATCTTTAGATGTCTCCTCCCACTCTTGTTTAAATATATTACCTAGATCCCTAATATTTGCCAGCTGGGGGTAGTAACACTGGCTCCCAAGGTGCCTGCGGCATTTACACAAAATTAGGCAATGGAAGAAAACTGTCTCAGCAATTACGTGAGAGATGATGGTGAGCCAAAAAGAAAAATGCATGCAAAAGGTGTGCTCTCCTGCCAACAAATTAGGCTTAAATTACAGAGTCCAAGTGCCTTCAAATAACGTAAACGTTGTATTACAAATTTAGTTTCAATTAACGAATTAAATAGGAAAACAAGCTTATTGCCTAGCAGCTACCATAGGAGGTAAACAGCAATGACCTTCTCTCCTGTCACCAAATGACACAGTTAATAAAAAACCCAAATTAAAAAAATTTCCTCAGTGCTTGCACTCTGCAGCCCTCCTCTGCTCTGAATTGGCCCAGGTGCTAGGGCCAGCCCATGGTGGGTGGATGCCACGCAAGCCTCTCCCAGCTCCTCTGCAGCCCTACCTGAGCCTTGGCACAAGCTAATGGTTATTTTGTGACCTCCATGCCTCTCGGCCAGGGCCAAGACCCAGCCGTCCTCAGCTCTGCTATGGCCACTTGCAAGCACTGTGGCTGCAGGAAATAGGGCCAGGGCCCAGAGCATCGCCCCAGCTTGGGTGCTGTGACCAGTGGGAGCAGGTCCACCCCGCCACATCCCCTACGACAGTGTTTCAGCAAACAACTCGCTGCCACCTGCCCTTTTTTATTACTTTACAGCACAGTTTTTCCTCAAATTTTATGGCATTTCATTAGAGCCGCCAGAAGGTGATACTGCCCCCTTTCCAGAAGTGAAATAAATTCAAGTTTTATCGCTTCTGGAAATGCTGGAACAGCTGTCAGGACATTTGATGGATTTTCGCAATTACAGGACTTGTGGAGCATTTTATACTTACATCCGCACCCAAGTCTAATATACTGTACTAGATGTTTGTTCCCCCCGTTATCTCTTTGCATCTCCCTCCCCAGTAATGGTCAACTTGTTATTTTTCTCTTAATTCCTTTCTTTACTGTAACCTTTTTTTCTCCACAATAATCATCTAGTGTTTTCCTTCTTTATTTCCCAATAATATTTAATTTCTCTATGCAAGCAGGCAGTGACCCCAGAGCTGGTGAGTGCCCCCGTGGCAGCTTAATCAAAAGATCACTTCCCCCTAGTCCTGGCAGCTTTCGAGTTGGATGTCATGGGGAGACTGAGCAAGGAGGATTGACTCCCCTGTGCTGCCCTGTGCCTTCTGGGCACAATTTCCTTGGAACTAAAGCTCCTCTCTACTTCCTCACTGATTTTGGAGCTTCCCAGTGCAGGCAACACTCCCACATGCAGGGACCCATCACCATCCACAGGTCCCCCTGTCTGGGCCAGGGAGCGCAGGAGGAGGCCCACAACCGTCTCCACCTCCTGAAGACATCCCCGACAGATGAATGCTCATTTCCCAGTGCTCCCAAGGGAGCCCTTCTCAGCTGGGCTGCTCCAGGGACTGTTTTCCAAGTGATCTATAAGAAATAATTTCTCAGGCTCTTCTCCACCCTGTCATGTACCTGACAGGCTGTATCAGCTCACACGCCACCATGAACAGATCCCGTACTGATGGAGGCATTATCTCCCTGTTGCCTCTTTCAGTGAGGGTACCCCACCAAGGTCTAGGGACTGATGGAGATATGTATTTTTGCCAGGGTAAAATTATCTCACCTCACCAATGAAATGCACAAGGATGCCAAATTACACCTTTCCCTTCTTTCTGTCTGTGATCCAAAGTGGAGCAACAGCTCAAGGTCTGCAGCTTCCTGAGACAATGAGCAGCACAGGTGTTCGGACAGGAACGTCCCCTACAAGTATCCCCCCTCCAAAATGAGGAGAGTGCTGGGGGCAACAGAGTTAAGCACTGTTGAAAAAGGCCGCTACTGCTTTGTGTCACTTAAAATAAGCACTTTAAATCCATGCCTTCCTCCAAGGCATAGGGAGAGGAAATCCTGCAGAAATGAGTGCCCCAGCACTGCCTGTACTGCTAGAAGAAGTTGCAACAGTAAAAAAAAGCA
Source organism: Rhagologus leucostigma (assembly GCA_013397725.1). Taxonomy (NCBI): domain Eukaryota; kingdom Metazoa; phylum Chordata; class Aves; order Passeriformes; genus Rhagologus; species Rhagologus leucostigma. Next base: position 156,852 of record VZTD01001642.1, read on the forward strand.
CGTGTGTTTTGAGGTTTGCCTCATTTAACCCAAAACTTCATCTCTTTGAGAAGATGGGGGCAGCCAGGGAGCAGGATGAGGTGTCCACTCGCTGTAGGAGCAGGAGTGAAACAAAGTTGAGATGAAGATGTAGCCCATCCTAGAGGAGCACTTGTACCCTCTCATTCCCAAGATCAGTCCCCACCTGGGGTTTTCCACCTTCCCCCTACCCTCTGCCATCCCACCCGTGAGAACTGACAGAGAAATCTGAAGGAGTGGCTCCATGCAGAACACCGCAGATCTGCAGCAAATTTCCACAAGCCAAGGTGTGATCCCAGATTTATGCAAATTAGAACAATTAAGGCAATTAAAGGCAAAGAAGTGCTTGGGGAAAGGGGGAATCTACTACCAAACAGACTTGCTATTACAGTCTATCAAATTGACACAAAAAGATTAAAAAACTGATTTACATTAAAAAAAAAGAGGAATAACAAAAAGACTAGCATTCCCTAAAATAGATAACACATCCTGCTGAGAAAATCACTCCACACATAAAAGAGAAGCAAAGGTGATTACATATAACAAAACTAATCTTCTCTATTGCTTTAATCACCTCAGACCATTTCACCTGCTTATTTGGAAACTGTTAACCCAAGGAAAAAATTATTGTGAGGACGTCCTCATTTCCAGTGCTGTGCTTGAATGGGCTTGTTTTCCTAGACATCCATCCCCGGTGTCTTTAACAACAGCCATTGCTCCGCAAGATAAATGTTTGCTTCAGACTATCCTGTAGTTAATACATATATTCATGACTCAAGCATAATGCAGCAAGGAAAGAGGGTACCGGGAAGCTGTGAACCCACCAGGGTCATGGCAGGAGTCTGTCTGTCCTACTACTGTCACAACCAGCAGTAAATTTTGCCCAGATTTTACAGGTGCATAGTGTGGATGCCTGGTGCGTGGCCTGGGCACAGGGTGCACAGCAGTAGCCCTGACTGTTTTCTTCCTAAAATCCTGACTGGCAAGGTCAGGACGGAGCTTACCTGGAGCTGTTCACAGAGCTAGCGACATGAGTGTCTGTGGGATGAGCAAGATGAGGGATGATTGTCTCTCCTTTCATCGGGTGCCTTCCACCCTAGCAGCTCCAGGAGCTCCTTGCATGCCAAAACCACCATTGCTGGGACCTGCAGCTGGTCAGCAGCTCATACCCACACCCTGCCTCAGCACAAGAGAGGGAGAGCACTGCATGTGGTGAGCACTAAGAGAGGTTTTAGATTGGCAGCGCAGATTTACCCTGGCAGTACTGTCAGCTGGGGTCAGTTCGGAGGAGCGGTGCTTGTGTGCACCCATGTGCACACGTGTAGGTGTAGAGTGCCCAGGTGAGTGCAGAGCCCCGGTGTGCCCATGGCTGGCCCCCTGCCCTGCACACCACACCAACACACAGTCTGCAAGCAGCTGTGGCACAGCTGGTGCTAACCTGGTGGCTGGGAGCCAGGGGCTGGGTGCCGCACTCCAGGGGGCAGGAAACTGCAGTGGCCGGCAGGGGCACAGGGGAAGAGGTGATGTTAAAGCAAGTGGATTTCATACATCGATGCTCTGGCCTCTAGTCAGGGTGAGCTGCAAAGAGCCCCAGCTTTCAGGTGCTCTGTCTTGCACTGACAGCAAGAGCAGGAGTGCCTCAGCTGGCTGCAAGATCTTAACACACTGCGTCCACAAAGGTGAATGTGTTGGCCCTCTGCTATATGAGCATGATTACCCTGATATTAATTGTATTTGATACTGGGATGCAACACCTCTTGCTAAATCAGACATAGTACACTAAGCGACGGTTCTTTCTTCACCCGAGTAGCAGCTTGCAAGATTTTACAGACAGTTTATTGTTATATGTCACAGGTTTGATCCCACTGAAGCCCACGGAAACTCACTGACATGGCAGGTTTTGTGTCAGAGATAAGTGAGTAAATAAACATGCAGAGAAGAGGCTTCCAAGCAGCAGCAGCCTGGAGTGGCACCGGGTGCCACTGCTGTCACTGGCAGCTCCGTGTTGTGGTGGTAAATTCTTGCAGGTCTCCATAACTCACCCCAGATGCCTCACTCATTTTTCTTACAAATGCAGTTTCACCATGATCTCCAAACTCAGGGCTGGCATGAGTGATACATGTTATCCTGGGATGTCAGCAAGGACAGGTAAAAAATTTCCCTCTCCCAGTTACTGCTTTACAAATCAGTTCAGGCTGGAAATACATGCACTGCTCTTTCAGAAACTCATTATCTCCAAAAGCCAGGATATTCAGAAGAGGAGAAGACATCAAGCCTGGGTGCAGAGACTCATTACCTCCACAAGCCAGGATATTCAGAAGAGGAGAAGACATCAAGCCTGGATGCATGGAGGGAATGAGGGAACAGCAAGCATCCTCCTCCCAGCCATAAATCACAGAAATCAAATTAAATCATGTCAAATTGAGGGACAAAAAGCCAGTTATAGATCCATTTTGCAATGCCAGCCGACATGGCTTCCATTTGTGACTCGTTGAGTGACATTACTTATCCTGAGTGCTCCTCTGACAATATAAGCTCTTAATGTGAAGACGTGTAAAATTACAGTAAAATGAATGAAACCCAGGAAATTATGTAAAGTTTACAGGATTGCTATTTTTTTTCTCTTTTTTTCATTCCTTTTTTGAGGCCTTCTCTCAATTTCTGCCTTCTAAATGAGGATCTGGGCAATGCATCAGCTGATGTTGCCTGCCTGGAGCAATGGGCTCTTCTGCTTTTGATGCATCTGAGCAACTTGAAACTAATACCAGCATGCACTGTACAGTGAATAGACCTTCATGTTGATGAGGCAAATCCTGCAGCACTTAAAAGCAATCTATGCTGAAGTGTCCCATGTATCTTCGTCTTCAAAGTGCAACACACTTACGAAAATTGCAGATGCTGTGGTGTTATTTGTCTGGAAGGAAACATTACAGGTGACATATGAACCTGATTTCTCAAACAGATGAGGTCTGTGAGAGGATTAAGGAAACATCCATAAATTAAGATGCAGAATAAAGTTCCTGCTGTTTTCCTTGGCCACTCTCTTGTTGGCTTGAGAGTCAAGTGCTCACGACTGCAAACTTGGCAGAGCACCAGGCATCCCTCCTTTGCCTACTGCTATAATAGAAGCAGATCTTATGCTGTGATTCCCCCTTAGTAGAGCAGGCAAAGCCCCAGCCCCCAGTACCCTCGTCAGTGTCCCCTCCCCAGCCACCTGCTGCCAGCCCCTCGGCCATCAGCCCTGTGGGGATGCAAGGCATCCAGCATGCAAATGCAGATTTGTCTTGAATTTTTTTCTTTTTCTAGCTGTGCACTGCAAACCCACATGGCGCCTGTTCCTGGAATCCATTGCAGATTGCATGGAGATGTCAGTCTGTCCAGGAGCACAGGCGTGCAGGCAGCTCATGGGTCGGGGGTTACAGCCTGTGCCCCCACATCAAATGCAGGATCCCTATGGAAGGCAGTCACCTTAGTTCAAGACTCACATGGAGATTTCTGGGTTTCTTCAGTGTTCTTCGTGCATGAAATAGGGTTAAATGCAAGGGAAGAAAAGTTTCTTTCTCTGCAGTGACCCCAGGAACAATGTAATTAAACCCATATCCCAGCCCCATTTGCAGCAGCCCTGCGCTGCGCTTCCCAAGGAGACAAAATAAAGGAAGAGAAACCAAATTCCTGCTGCCATCTTCAGCTCTGCCCTGATAATGCATTGCAGCAGGGCTGTGCAGGGGCAGCACGCTGGGTAACCCACAGCCCCCGAAACTCCCACAGGCAGACCCCTGTCCTGGCTGCTCATTGGAAGAGCACCTGGCGCTGTCGGGAGTGCGTGCTGACTGCCAAGCGGGGGAGCTGCACCGGGTGCACACCACCGCAAAATCAGCACTCGAGATAAATCGTTTGAAGTCCTAAGAAGTTTGTATGTGTCTCATAAAGCATTCACAGTGACGGAGCAGGGCATCAAAATATTTTGCTTTTTCTTCAAAACAGATTTTTTTGCTGTTGTATTGGATATAAACGGAATTTTTTAGAAAGGGTGAAATAAATCCATGAGGGTCTGTACCAGCAAAACAATCTAGACTGAGCTGAACTACATCTTTTTCCTGACTTGGTTAGAAACTGCGTGACTCCACAGACTGCGTGGAAAAAACACATAGTAAGAAATTACCATTTTCTTCATGAGCACAAATCCAGGTGGAGAAGGTCAAAGATAGGAAGGCAGATAAAGGGAACAGATATGACCTGGTCTGACTGAGGTTACAGCAGATGCTATCACCAGCACCCACATTTGGTTGAAGTAGTTGGCCAGTGCTATCCCCTCGGGACAGAACTGCCCACACAAGGAATTAGGAAGGAGCAAGAGGTGAAGGAGCTTGGCTCTCTCTTTCCTTACTGAAATGGGAGCAGGGCAGCAGAAGCCAGGCCCCAGAGAGCAGTCTGGGAGCATGCAGGCTGTGCTAGCAGCTTGACTCCCACACTGAAGCCAGCTGCAAGCCACTTTCCTTTTTGTCAGCACAGTCTGCTTCACGGGAACAAGGGAAATCTCCAAACCTAGGACATAAAAAAGGCATCAAGCAAAGACACAGAAGTCTTTCCATTTGTTTCATTGCAGATAATGGGTGGCAGCTACCACTCTGAGAGCAAGTCTTCCACTGCTGAAGACCTCCAGCTGACATATCACCAGTCATTTACAACCTGCCATTAAATATATATGGTCATTATAACTCCTTTCTCTGCTATTTGCAGCCTCAGGACTTTTTGCTTAGGCTGCACATAAGTTCTTGTTCAAAAGATTTAAAAGGAGAAAAAAAAATAACAATCTTGATCTCCCAGAAACTGTCTCAGTGCTGGGGAGAAAAATCATGCTGGTGTCCCAGCAGGGTGGCATAGTCAAAGAGAATTATCAGAGTAACTCAAGGTACACATCTACCTTCTCATGGTAGTGTTCCAAACCCCAGATACCTGTGTCATCCTACGTACTTCTAGGCATGGCACTCCATTATTTCTTGCATTAAGCCCATCTTAAACAGGACTCCAAGAGTTTGATTTTACTTGCAGGTAGTCATAGGAAAATCTAATGATTAACCAAACCTCTTTCCGTAGCAGTTTTTCTTCCCTGTAGCAGTAACACCTATGTTTCTGTAGCTACTAAATATGTAATCCCAGAGGCACTACCAGCCTTTGCTGATGGGCTCAGCTTTGGCCAGAGGCACGTCCGTCTTGGAGCTGACTGGCATTGTCTCCATCGGAAATAAGGGAAGCTTCTGGCAGCTTCTTAGAGAAGCCACCCTTGTAGCCCCCCACTACCAAGACTTTGCCATGCAAACCCAGTCTTGCGTCCCAAAAGCAAGGCCAGATCTGCAGGGAAAGGTGATATCCTCTGTTAGACCCTCTGCTGTGGTAAAAGCTGACGGAGGAGTTTTGGTCCTGGTATGCCATAGACCACTCAGCAGGCACCTCTGCCCCACACTGCACAGAGCATGGAGGAGGGCTTCACCAAAGTCTGCCTGGTTTTTCCAACTGTATTCTTTGTTCAGATCAGAAAAACTGCGTCTCCCTACAAACCTTTCCTCACCTGAGATACCTCCCCCCAGAGATGACATGATGGAAATTATGGGGAAAGGAATGATCAAAGAACACTATTATCAGGATTTGTGGTAGCTGTGCTATCTTTCCAAATGTAGGCATGGCAGACACTGCTCTGGAGCACTGACGGGCCCATGGCTGCATAGCAGCCCATGCTAAGTGAGATGTCCTTAACAAGCAGGGATCCTGCACAAAGAAATCAGTGCTGGGAAAAAACAGACTTCCTCCCCGAAGGTGTCTGACCTAGTGTAGTTCATGTGAGCTTGCCTAACAGAGCAGACACCATCACCCAAATTTTAACTTGGTTAAGTAACTGGCACCCAGCCCACTACCCTCTGCAGATGAAGCCAACCCCAGGTTATCTGGCCTGCGCAGCTGTTTAACCTGAGGTTATTCCTCATGGACTGTGGTTGGCACACTCTAACAGAGCTTTGGCATTGTGCTTACGGAAACAGCTTGTTTCTGTTCACTAGGAGTTAGTGCTGTAGCATGGTGCTTTCTCTTGCATTTTCAGGTTGCTGTGGCTCCCACGCTTCTGCCTTGCCGAGATGTTTGTGTCAGCCAACTCATGGAAATTTGGCACTGAAATGGTACTGTGTTGCATTGTTTTCTCACTCTGCAGTTCATGATCCCTCCCGTTCCTCTCAAATCACAGCTACAATAAGGGCTGCCAAGCCTCAAAGACAAAAGCAGCTTTGGGATATTTATCCCACCTTTGTGTTTGACATGTAGTTGATGTAGCCATGATGGAAGTGACAGTGAAGGCAAGCCCAGAGAATGAGAGGAGGATGAAATTCAGAGCTTAGGCACACAAAAACTGCTGTAACTCAGGGCAGGTCTCATGTCCACCATGGGAATCTGTGGTGGGAGACATCAGGAGCAAGGTCAGACCTGACTATGGCTTTGGAAACGACAAAGTTCCTACTGCATTTCTGTTTTGCAGAAATCGAGATTAATCTAGATGAGGTTCAGCAGAAACTCCAAACTGAGGCAAGAAACCTGGATAGGTAGTGTCCAATTTGTTCCTTCTCTGCTAAAAGCATCCATGAATGAAACCAAACTGGATCTTTACACTGGTTTTACTTGTTAACTTGTGCTCCCAAAAGAGCTAAATGTGTTTGGCAGATTGAGATAGGTGTGGTGGGCATAGGGCTTGAGATCACCCAGAGATAAATAAGTGAGGAAATACTCTCTGCTAAGCAACATCAGCTCTCCATGGGCTGCATCCAGATACAGCAGCATCCTTCCCACTATTCTTAACCTCTTCCTAGTGATAGAAATGGGCAGGAGAGCTCCTCTCCCAGAATAACTTACTCTCCATTCAGAGCAGAGTCTTTCCAAGGTGAAGCTATTCCAATTAAACCACAAATCTTCTCATCTAGGGATAACACTATGCTGCCTTCCCAAACCTGTTCTCATTTTCTTTTGCCATTTTGACACCATTAGCGTTCCACAAGCACTAGCACACACAGAGATAATTCTGTTAATTTTATCGTGCTTGGAAAGGCACACAACAGCCTAAACTCAGCCAAATGCTTGGCTTTGCCTTTTCCCCATTGTATAATATCCTTTTGTATATAGCTCTGCATGGCAACTCATTTATATCAAATCTTACCAGTTAAGGGAGAGAGGAAAGGGGGGCAATCAATAGTTATCTTGCCAAGGAGATCTGCAGTCAGTAGCCTCCAGTTTTCCTGCAAGCAGAGCCAGCTCCCACTCACTGCTGCCCAGCCAGGCTGCTGCTGTGAATCCCATGGCTCCACACCCACAGTCGGGCAGCAGGTACAACCCATGGCTGGACACCTACAGAGCACCTCAAGGCCAGGTGTGCCCTGCAGCTCTCGGGGCACCACCAGCATTGCGGGGCCGCTGGTTGTGGCTGGGGGCTTGGAAACACAAACCCTTTGTACCCTTGAGGTTTGGGGGAACCGCAGAATGGGAGGGAAACAAGCATTTCCATAGCTGTATGATATGAGCAGGGGCTGTCCAAAAAAAAAAAAAGGATGCTTTGCATATAAATTGAGGTGAGGAGCTGCTTTTTGGATACCGATTTCTCGTGCAGATTTTCACACAGACGGTTCTAGGGCCATTTCCCCAGCCCTCAGTAGCGCCTCACTGGGGCTGCCTGGGAGCAGCAGACAGGGCAGGTGCAGCATCAGGAGCCCTCGGGCAGTGCTGAAAATGCTGCTGCGGTGTTCCCAGCAGTGGCATGTGAAGGTCACTTCAGTGGGACTGAGGGTCATCATCCAAAAGAGGGGACACCAGGTCAGAGAGGGTCCTCGGGGAGGGCTAGAGGCCACCTCCCACCACAGCCCTCTCCTACGCACCAGGGAGATCACCCCCAGAGGGAGAGACAGAGAGAGAAAGCAAACATTTGTACCCCAATTAACTGACTAAGATTTTCTAAATTAGTAGATTCCTTCTCTACGCACAGTTTTTGCTTCAAGCACAGTGTAGAAAAAAATCGATTTGCTTCTCTCAGTCCAATTCCCTTTTGTCTAATAGGGCTGTTGTAAATGCCAATTTTACTGTCATTTACACTGTGCCCATCTGAGCTATTTTATCAATAGTTAAATAAGAATACTTTAAAGTAATGTGATTTTTTATTTGAATTCCAATTTATGTTCAGATGCTTTGACACAAATCTAGTAAGGAAGGCTCACTATTTTCATAGAACAAATTAAATTGTATGTTATATAGCCACACAAGTAAATATGTTATATCATCGGATAAATAAATACTTGTCATTAGATACAGTTTCTCATTCTTACCTACACATAATAGCAAGGCTAATGGAAGTTATTGTACATATCACTGTGCTTTAATAGTTAGCAGTCCATAAAAATCAACCTGAAAGACAATAGGCAAGAACACGCGCGCGCACACACAGAAAAAAGCTAAACCTAGTTATCCGGACCAAGACTTCCTGCTTGCCTGTTTCCCATTCAAAGCAGCTTAGACTCATTTTCACTTAAGCCAGTGCCTCTGGGCAGAGAGGTCAAAGCATAATTAGTTCTGCAGAAGATGTTAGAGGTGGAAAAAAGGTGATAATGGACCCTGCTGGTGGGATGGATGATGGAGATGGAGATGGACAATGGCGATGGGCTGCCAGAAATAGGGCAAAGTTAAAGCTGCAGAGCCAGAATCAGTATCTGGACAGTCCAATAGCCAAAATTGCCCATTTGCAGGGAGTTTGGGAGAGAGCATTGATCTTGGTTGATGTTGTCAGACAACGCTTTCCTTCTGACTGTGGAAGAGAAAATCAGTTCTTTTTAAGCTGATAAACACATCCCAGCTGGGACCCAATTTGTTGTTTGGATATTACAGGCTGAGAGACAGACTGGAGTCCTGGCATGTTTTAAAGAAATTGTGGCTCTCTCATCAGCTAAATTAGTAATAGATAGGACACGCCTGTTATGGAAACCAAAGAGGGCTAATGGTAATCATTCTTTTCTTCCACCCATCCTCTTTTTTGCCTGCATTTTGCTTCAGATCAACCTGCACTACTTTTTAAGTGTTTTCACTGTATTTTTATTTTCTAAACAACCTCTCCTTCCTTCCCCTAACTCCCGCAACCTGAGTTTATACTAAATGGACATGCTAAGAAACGGAGCTGATGAATGTACACGGATTATGTTTAACCAAGACTGTGAGATACTGATCCTGAAACCAAACACCACACAGAGGCTCTTCTCTTTCTTCCAGAACCAAAATTATTCACCAAATTAGTGTTTGCTAGCTTCTTGAGGGGTAAGATTTATTTTTTTCAAATTGTGCAGTCAGTCTAAATAAAATTTTCTATATGATAGGAACTGGCTCAAAACCAGCAGGCTGCGCCAATAGAAATGGGGTATTTAACATCAGAGCGATATAGAATATACCACCCTCAACAGCCACCTCTGAGTTAAAAGGTAGGCACTCAGGGCCAAAGCTGAGGGTATTTCCAGGAATTATTCCCTAATTTCCCCTTCTCTTCCCTTTTCACCCTGACAGAATTTACTATGTTTGGTTTGGTTTCTCATTTCAGCTTTCACTTCCACTGTGTCTCATCCAACAGCTTTTTCCTCCATGTGCAGCAGATGAAATCCCACTCCTCTTCGAAAGGAAAAGGTCTCCAACTGGTATGTTACTAGGAAGCCCCAACTTCTTCTCCCTCATGTAGGGCCAGTGTGGCCTCATGACAGCAGTTGCTTCATGGCATACAGGGTCCCAGGTATACCGCAGTGCCAGGTCAGTATCCCATTCATACTACATTTGCCATGCCTGGTACTTTATTGAATGCTAATTATACCAATCATAGCTTTTTCTAGCTCTTGAAGCAACAGAAAGCTTTTGAGCATATTCAGGCCCAAAAGCCATGAAGTATCTGATAAAAGGACTTAATAGACAAGAAAACAATCACCATTGTTTAGAGGGTACCAGGTATTTACAGCATGTCTAAGCCCCTCCCTGGTCACCAATTCATTTCAGTTCTCCCTTCTGTATGACAATCTGTCACATGAAAACACAAGATGCTCTTTAAAGCTTATGTGACCTTTAGAGGTTCAGCCCAAAGCAGTTTTGCTGACATCTGGCACATGAGGGACTTGCCATAAGATGGGATAACAACAACTGCGCTGCTGCAGGGCCGGCATCTGTCGATCCTAAGGCAGGGAAAGCAGCAGAGAAGAGGGAGGTTGACAGGTTGTACCTGAGCTGGCACTGCAGTGCTGAGCCTAAGTCACACCTTTGCTAAGTCAGAGGGGGCAGAGAGAACACAATTCATTGTTTGTCTTTGGATAAGGAGTGGGGTTCCCAGAAGCCTGGGATATATAAGCTAGGACATGTCTGCAATGAGAAGACACTGTGTGAAGAATCTGGTCTAAATTCTCAGAACAAAGTAACCAAAATGAGAAATCGTTAAACAGGCCTCAAGCAAAGTGAGAAGAAATTCAGCTTCATGAGCAAGACAAAGAAAAATGAAGCTCTAATGGGAAGAAAACAGTGACTTTCAGGAGGCATTTTTCATAGACTGAAGGGAAAACCTAGACTTTTTCCTAGTCTGCATGGAGTTCAGACAGTGGGCTAGGCTGGGCTTTCTGCAGTGTGCTCACACAGATGGAAGATTTATTTTTCTGGCTACCCTTAGAAAACACACCACACTGTCAAAGTGTCAAAAAGCTGGTTGTGCTTACCTGTTCCCACACTCCTGCCCTTGAAACATCCCCTCTGCTTCTGGGAGAGGTGATATTTGATAATTCAGAAATGGGCTGTTATTTAGCACAGACTGTAATCAAAGCACTCGGAGCTCTGTAAGTAATGGCTACACTGGCCGGAGCGGGCAAACCCTGCTGCAGCAGCCTGTGAGCTGGGAAGGTCCTCTGCTCCACACAAGGAGACGTATGGTGGGGAACGGCTGAATCCCTGGCTCAAGGCAGAGGATTTCCCCTCCCTGGATGCTCCATCAGTGGAAGAGACGTGATGCTGGTCCAGCAGGATGGTACAGCAGTGGGGATCCATATTTCAAACAGCAGGGGTTAAGCAAAGTGACCAATTTCCTTGGGCTAATTGAGCATGCAATCTGCCTGCTTGTAAAGCCTGTATTTGGCCAGTAAGATTTATTACTATTAGCAATGATGAATGTCCAAGAGCAGTAAGGGCAGACCTGAGCTGCAGATCATTAACTTTAAGTGGGATGATGTTGAAAAACCATTTCTATTATCAGTTACTTTGTTCTGAGTTAACTGTGAATTTAGACCTAGTTCTGTAATAAAGTGCTCAGGGAGTCCAGTGAATCTTGTTCTCTATGGCAGATACCAAACCTGTAGGGTTTTGTCCATATCCTGATGAGTAAGCAGTTCTAGCTGATCCTGAGAGTCTATGAAATGATAGAAGACTGCTCTGTATGGGAGTTTGAAGTTAAGCCTCCATCTATCTCAGAAGTAGAGACCAAAATGGAGGACTGGCATGCCTTTGTCATTGGATTTCAGAATAACACCTCTTCATCGTCCTCAGAAAGTCAGCACCAGCTCAGAGCTTTGTCTGTGTTACTGGATGGCCATGTCCATCACAGGGGTGGATGCACCCCCTGCCTTCTCTTACATCTGCTTTAAAACCAGTTGCTCAGTTTGTATAGGCGGGAAATTGCAAGGCGATACTCTATACAGTGAAAAGCGCTGGATGCTTCACTGTCTAATGTGACATCTGTCCCCCTCCACATTCATTTTTTGCAAACACTCTCCCTTTCCTTGGGAGAATATCCATTAGTGCATGCAGCTGCAAAGCCCCAGAGCACACCCCGCCTTCTTTGCCTTCTTTTCTCCCCAGCAATATTTGTGCTTAATGTCATATTTGTACAAAACAGTCTCTCCCTGTTTCTGCACTGCCAGAGCACAGTGGTCCTCTAGAAATTGCCAGCAAGTGTTTGATGTGGAAAGATTGTTTTGTTACAGATCACTCCCAAAGATGGCTGTAAAAAATACTTTTCTATTGCTGTCTTTATAGCTGTATGTAGACTGAAAATGCATGTGCTTCTGTGTTTCCACAAGAAATACTGTCTTTCATGCTACCAGTGCAGCAGTGTTGACTGCTCCAGATGACATCGTGTTCATTGTGACTCTGCCGTGCCACACAGCCAAGCGCAAACCTTCCTTGATCTACGTGTCACTCGTTAGCCTCTATGGACCCTGGGCCACGGGCAATCAATTGCAATGCCGTGTGCAAAGAGTCCACTGCCCAGGGTAACCAGCCTGGAAGCTGGAAACTAATGAATTTGCCTCTGAGGCTTAATTGTAAGAAAAGTAATTAATTTTGACGGGTTTCACTCATCGTCAAGCAAACTTTTGCTGATGAAGAAGAAAACTGCTGAGCATTCCAATTCACTCTCCAAGTCAGCCTCTCCCTGTTGGACTTTTTGGGTAATTGGCATATTGTTGCTATCCTATTTTCTACATATTCCCCTACAGGCGTCCGCTAACGGAAGGTGTAGATGTCAGTGAGGGAAGGGGGTTTTGCAGCTCAGACTTTTGCTCCCTCTCCCAAAGAAGTTCCAAGTTTGCTTAGTGCCCCAAGTTTGCTTAGACAGGAAGCAAAACAGCTGTCAGAAGGTTCCACAGAAGCTGTGCATGAGATGTCCACACTGCCCTGCCACTGAGCCGGTATGAGTCACGCATGAATCCAGCTTCCATCCATCTATGGTTTAAGCCTCTGTCATGGAGCAAGAGATGGAGACACACAACACTGTGTGGAATCTCAAATCCCCCAGGCATCTGGCCTATCGGAGGCATGTGTTTTAGTTTCAGATCAATTGCTCTCTTGAGCTGTTATATGGGGAGCCTACACTGGCTGGCAGAGAAGTAGCCACTGCTCAAGATGCCCTGTGCAAACTCATCAGTGAGCTGACAGACTCTCAGAGAAGTGCTGAGGAGCTGCCAGGGAGCTGTGAGTGAGAGCAGGACTGGCAGAGTCAGCAGGGTGCCAGGGCATCAGCCCCAAAGGGGCAGCAGGATCAGAGCCATGCAAGGAGCTGTGCAGGGTCGTAAGGGCAGTCCTGCCTAGTCTGGAGGACCACCAGTGGCACTATCATCACTCAGGCTGAGAGTGTTGCCCAGGTTTCTGATGGGAGCCATATGCTCAGATCTGATTATTACACTTTATTTGCCTTTTAAGGACCAAAATTTATTCCCTTAAATTCTAATTGCTGTGATTCTTTAGGCTTGCTGCACAGGGGCAAGCAATTCAGTTCTGGGAAACATGCATGGGTGGTAAATGTATGTGACTTTTGTCACTCGTGTGAGCAAAAAAAGCTGATGAAACACAAACATTAACATAAAGGGCAAAGAGAAAGATGGGAAAACAGTTAAAGAAATCCATGAGTCAAACAAGAGACACTCAGATGGCTACATTTGTTCTGCTCATCATAAATATTTTCTCACACAAAGTACTTCACTACTTAAAGGAGCACAAAGGCTGAATCCTTATACTTTGATCTCAGAATCACTTCTGGAAATGCAGAAGTTCTAGCAAAATGTCAAAATGCTCATGTTTTAGATGAATTACAACATATTTTTAATTACCTAGTTTGATTTACATCTGTATATGATAACAAAATGCAGAGAAGATACTTTATTAAACACACATTAAAATATTAAAACTCTGTGCAATGGGCTAGAGTTCAAATGTCAAAACACTATCAAAAAGAACCCTCTATCTCAGTATCCAGTGAAATGAGAAGGATGTGATGGTAAGACAAGCATTTTGCACCTCTATTGGTGATTTGGATTGAGAAGCATTTCCATTCACTGCCAGTGAATGGACCAAATCAAGAACACTGAGTTTAGATTTCTTGCTTGTCTCAAAAACTTTAAGTGGAAGAAACATTCTGCTCCCAATAGGAGTTGTAAAAGACCTATTTAGTGCATGGAGATTATCATATCCTCGCAGACTCTAAAAAGGGAAAATAATTTACAAAAATTATGTCAGCCATATCCTGCAGACAGGAACGGGTATGAGCCAAAGGCACAGCTGAGGTCCGCAACAGCTGGGGCAAAAATGGGTAGCAGCCAAGGCTATGCTGTCCTGCAGCCTTGGAGCTCCTGTCTGCAGGCAGGGCAGAGGGAAAAAGTGCAGCAGAAGCAGAAAATGAGCTGTGGCCTAGGCCATGGTACGTGTTGTCAATGAAACAATGTTTTAGCTGTTTAACCTGAGCTATCTTTTTTACTTTTTCAATATCAAAGGTTTATTTCAGAATAATTAAATCTAAGGCAAAATACAGCTGTAATCGCTCCTTGCACCATCTCTTGCAATTTTGGGGGGAGTTAGATGAAATTCAGCATAAGTAAAATTAGTTCAACCTTTCAGAGAAAACAAGACTTGAGATGAACTGAACTAAAAGGCACACCAGTGCCATGCGATGCGGTGCACCTGGCAGCGGTGTTGTGCCAGGCCAGCTGCAAAAACGAACTCGATTTGGAGCTTCAAATCTTGTTATGTAGTGCCATCTTGAGGTTTTGGGAAATGAAAAGCAGCTTTTCTGAGCACAGATAGTTTTTATCTGTTTGTAGTTGGAGCAGTCTGTTCTTCAGGGTGCATGATTGAGTGCAGTCAGCTGTGTTTGTGAACTGGAGAAGATAGGGATGGACTCACCTGGCTGGAGCACCACTGGCTCTTTCCCTGCTCCCCGGTGGCACCAGCTCTTTGAAACACCTTTCCTAGAAACAGTTCACCTATCCAGCATTTAAAATCCCCAGTGACGGACATTACACTGGCACCGCAGATGAGATTGAGGACCACAGTACACACCTGCTCCTCTTCTCTGACAAGGCAAAAACACATACCTGGTCCTCTGCCCTGTGGTGCCAATTTTTGTCCCTCCTGAGAGGTGGCAAAGCAGGGAGCTGGTGCCATGTGTGCAAACCCCCACCTTGCCCACAGCTACTCTAAACATGGTGGTTTGATAGTTTAGGTGCCTGGTGGCCACACCTCTGCCACCTCCAGCACCCGTGGGGCCAGTGGCTCGGGGCTGGGGTTTTCTATGGGGATATTGTGTCATGATGGAGCAGCAGTCATCCTGTGCCTGGTTTTGGGCTGCAAGGGCTGGCCACAGGGCCAGAGAGGGCAGGCAGCAGGACAGGAGTCACAGGCTGGAGTGAAAACAAGGCAGCAAAGTTTAGAGGAATAACCTGAAGGATCACATGGGGAGGGGACAGTAGGGACACCAGGAAGCCAGGGTGCATTGAGGGGCAGCATGGCCTGGCCATGCTATACCTGCAAAGGGAAGAGGTGGTTGGGTCTTGGGGTGACACTGGGGGCTGAGGAAGGGGGTCTGGGCAGTGGCCCCAGCAGTGGGACACACAGGGAGGGGATCCCCATGGAGGGATACAGCCCTGTAGAGCTGGGGGTAGCAGGTCCCCCATGGTACCAGTGTGCTAGTGGGGACATACCTGGTGATTTGATACCTGATCTCCCATGGCATACTCCTGGAAAAGCTGGCAGCCCACAATGTGGACAGGTGCACTCTTCACTGGGCTAAGAACTGGCTGGATGGGTGGGCCCAGAGAGTGGTGGTGAATGGTGCTGTATCCAGTTGGGATCCAGTCACTAGTGGTGTCCCCCAAGGATAGCATAGGGCTCAGTTCTACTCAATATCTTAATTGATGATCTGGATGAGGGGTTGAGTCTACCATTAGCAAATTACTAGACAACACTAAGTTGGGTGAGAGTGTTGATCTGCTGGAGGACAGGAAGGCTCTGCAGAGGAATCTGGACAGGCTGGATCGATGGTGAGACCAGTGGCACGAGGTTTAACAAGACCAAATGCCAAGTCCTGCACTTGGGTCACGACAACTCCATGCGGCTCTACACGCTGGGGCAGAGTGGCTGGAAAGCAGCTCAGCAGAAAAGTACCTGGGGGACTAGTCGACAGCTGCTGAACATGAGCCAGCAGTGCCCAGGTGGCCAGGAAGGCCAATGGCATCCTGGCCTGTATCAGGAATAGTGTAGCCAGCAGGATCAGGGCAGTGGTTGCTCCCCTGTACTTGGCACTGCTAAGGCCACTCCTCGAGTGCTGTGTCCAGTTCTGGGCTCTTCTACTCAGGAAAGGCATTGAAGTGCTAGAGTGTGTCCAGAGAAGGGAAATGGAGCTGATGAAGAGGCTGGGACACAAATCCTGTGAGGAGTGGCTGAGGGAGCTGGGGTTTAGCCTGGAGAAAAGGAGGCTCAGGGGCGACCTTCTCGCTCTCAACAACCTGAAAGGAGGGGGCAGCCAGATGAGGGTCGGTTTCTTCTCCCACGTAATCAGCAACAGGACAAGAGGACACAGTCTTAAGCTGAGCCTGGGGAGGTTTAGGTTGGCCATCAGGGAGTAGTTCTTCACAGGAAGAGTGATTAGATATTGGAATGGACTGCCCAGGGAGGTGGGGGAGTCCCCGTCCCTGGAGGTGTTTAAGGAACTTCCACATTTAGTGCTGTGATCTAGCTGACATGGTGGTGTTCAGTCACAGACGAGACTCGATGATCTCAGAGGTCTTTTCCAATCGAATCGATTCTGTGGCTCTGTGGTGAAACAGGGCGGGAGGGGCGCGGGTGCCTGAGGGGACGTGGGCGCGCGCTCGGACACGCGCCTCCGGGTCCTCTCAGCCGCTTCCGTGAGCGCTCGCGAGTTTCCGGCCGCCTCGGCCGCGCGCACGGCGGGGGCGGGGGGAGCGGG
>VZTD01001642.1:174278-230674 GCA_013397725.1 Rhagologus leucostigma
CCGGCTCTCGCTCCCCCGCTGCCGCCCCCCGGCCCCGCCGGGCTCCGGGGACCCTCCCGCGGGGCCGCCGCGGCCCCCCGCGCCCGCCGGAGTTCCGCTTCCCCGGCGCCCCGAGCGCGCTGTACGGATAAACAAACAGACTCCCGCCGTGATGGACACTAGTGCGTGGGGCGCTCCCCGGCTCTGTAACGAGAAGCTTTTAATAAAATCTGTGCTCGGAAGCCGGGGCAGCGCTTGGTCTGGTGGTTCGCTGTTACTCCGTCTCCGGGAGGCCGCGCCGGGCAGTGGTGCCGGTCACCCAACACCGCGCTCCGGGCGGGACCCGCGGGCAGAGCCCGAGCCCGGCGCGCAGGTCACGTAACAGGGATACGGTTCCCTCTTGCCGCGCTGCTTCTCCCCTGGTAGTATTTTTAACCTGAAGTGAACTTGAGCCAGACTGCGGCTGGTAAATCTCGGTTTGGGATTTGCTTTTGCCAGTTTTCCACAGACTTGGGTGCTGCACAGCGAACAGGATTTGATCTCTATCCCAGCTTTAATAGCGAATGTCAGCTCAAATGCCTTTTTCCACCTTACAACAGCCTTGCCCTGCTGCAGCTGTGGGGCTTTTTTTCCTCCTTTCTTGCCTAGAATAGAAGACAGTGTTTTGACTTTGTTCTACTTTCAAATCCTGGATATCTGCAGTTTTGTGTACAGTAGTAAGTAAAAACAACGTGGCAGACTTAAAAAACTTTTTAAGCAAAGATTGTTACACCTCCTAAATGTATACAAGGATAAAAAATACTAAATGGTCATAGGACTTTTCTTCATGAAAGACTTTTAAAATTTTTGTTTCTTCCACTTAAATGTTGGAATGCCTGCTTACAGTCTGCTTCTGGAATAACGCCTGTATTTTTTTTCCCTGAGGTTAGAAGCATGTTTCCTATTTCTTAAATAAAAGACCAGAGACTTCTTAGAAATACCATGTATCTCTGTTTAGTCCCATCCTGACCACCACTAAACATTATTTTAGAATACAGGAATTTTGAGACTCTACTTGCATCCTTTCCTTGTATCAACAAATGTGGTTTTATACAGTAAAATACAAAGTCACTGAAATAGGTTTTATTCAAAATGGATATTTGTGATTCACATGTATACTTCCTTGTATGTGAATTTCTGTTTTCTGTCACTTCCACCACTGCTTTTGAAATGAAGGCCAAAGATGCTCTACATCACTTCACTGAATAATACCAACATGTGCAGAGGGTTTCTAAAGTTTTAATTGATTAATAGACATCCGAGGACTTCAGTAAGCAATGTAGCTGTTGATAGTGATTAAAGAGAGTGTAATTGTTGGTGTATTTCATTCTTGGTTTGATGGAATACGCGCTATATTTTAAATACAAAAATGGGACAGAAAATCCTTGCTTGTTGTTTTTTTGTAGTTTTAGAAAAACATTTTATTCTATTTCATAACGGAGTGGAAGACTCTCAGATCTATATTTTCAAACACATATCTCTGCATTTCCTCACCAGCTTTGTCCCCTCACACATCAGAGAAAAGGGAGCAGAGAGGTGGTTGTGTATTTGCCAAGCATCACTTACAGGTGACCTAAAATGAAATAGTTGCATGTAGCAAAGAAGAGTGTAATATTTTTTATGCTTTCATTTAATTGAGAGAACACTAGTATTCAGTATGGTGTTTGGATCTGCACTGAACGGTCTGCATC
Source organism: Rhagologus leucostigma (assembly GCA_013397725.1). NCBI lineage: Eukaryota > Metazoa > Chordata > Aves > Passeriformes > Rhagologus > Rhagologus leucostigma. The sequence continues at coordinate 175,988 of VZTD01001642.1, forward strand.
TAATTAATTTTTTTCTCATAGGTTTGGTGATAGGTGTGTCTACTACTCTGGATAAAAAAAGGAAAGTATCAGTCAAACAAGCAAAAAAACCTAACACAAAAAACACCCCAAAGGTCTAAAAGGGGCAGAGGGGTTTGCTGATACAGAAAGTTTAGAAACATCTCATTTAGACTGTCAAGTCATCAATCTGGCTGTTTCTTGGAAACCTGCACCAGCATAGCTATTGCTATACAAAATCATCTGTAGATCCTACTCTGCAGAGTAGCTGTTCTGCTGCAGTAAGAAGCAGCCTCTTGCCTAAGTGCAGCTACAGCTCTGTAGGTGCATATTTTGATAGGAGGCAAGGCCCCAGCTCGGAATTTCTGTTGGCACCGCTTTGAAACAAATGGGATATTCACACTTCATCTCTATTTTTGGATCTCTGGAAGCAAGTGGAGATCAGTTACTCATGCCACACTTCTCAAGGCTTTGGTGCAGTGAGAAGGCCGTGTTAGCTTTCTGCCACTAATCTAACTAAAGTTAGTTTCATGGGATGTGACAGCAATCCTCATCTACAGAAACAACCCTACTCAGCTTAGTTTGAGCCCTCTGGTACCCTACCTGCCTACAGTTGAAGTTTCATGACAAGGCAGTGACTTCTTTTTCTCTGAATCAAAAATTGTGTTGCCTCATCTGCAGTCCGTGAGGTCATATTTCATAGTGATTATGAAAACCTGAGCAGCCTGCTGTTAATGGTCTATGTACATCTCCCAGCATGAAGGCATTGGTACCTATTTTGTTCTTCAAAGGTTTTAGATCACTTGATTGTACTGCAATTAAAAAAGGTGAGTGAGAACAAATACAGCACCTTCCAGCTTTCCATATTTCTAAAACAGCCTTGTCAGCTGTGCAGGAGGTGAAAATGTGCCAGGCTCTAGTTGGCTTTTCAGATAAAAGAAGCACTCGAAAACAGCCAAGGATTCTCTGTTTCTGTCTGGCGGTGCTGGATTTATAGTATTATGTGTGAAGTGGAAAGAATAGAAAACTCACTGTTGGAAGATCCACTTTAAGGTGAGAGGATAAAGAATTTGGAGGAAGTGTGTTCCTGTTTGGATGCATGTATATGGTTTACCTAACTTATGTACATACACACAAGTTTAAAGCAGCACTGACACTTGTTGGTTACTCACAGTGACTTTGAGTAGAGTGCAGAGAGGTACAGGATATTATCCTAAGAAAATAAGCATTCTTATTTTTCTCCTGAGAATATTATGAGATTTGATATTTGGAATAAATCAAGACCATTAGGTGAAAGATGGAAAAATAGTTCTGAAGATAGGAGAGTCCTGCCGGTTGCTGTTCCTGGATTTTGTTACTTTTCAGTTGTTCTCTGACAGGACACTACACTGGTAACTTGAGACACAGTTGCAGGAAGCCTTACAATGAACTATTTTGAAGCTACCTTAGTGCAGGAAACTGAAATAAAAATCTCTATCCTTGATGCTTTCACACTTTTTGGAGGGGAGAGTTAAATTGATGTGTAAAAATCTCTGCTCTTCGAAGTGTTGTTCAGTGATAGCTTGTTTAGTCAATGAGTTATGAGGAAAACTTTTCCCAGCGCATGGAAGAACTAAAGCTGGGTTGTATTTTCCTCTTTAGGCAGAAACTTTTTCAGATAGATTTCTAAACTTCTAAAAGAACAGGTAGCCTAAGAAATCCAGGAATTCTTGAAACTTATCTACTGGGTGGTGAAGTGAAACCATAGTTCCTCGTAGCATTTTTTGGTAGTAATACTGGCTGAAGCATCTTTCGTGTCTTTTGCACTTGCACAAATGCTTGGGCTACTGCATGGGGAAATGATCCAGATGGTTGAGAGGTGTGGTGCCTGGTTCTTTTTCACCTGGATCATTCCCTCCCCTCATTGATGCATGGCTGCACAGTAGCTGTACCAACGTAATCAGGGGAAGGGATGGGGCTGGAATGAGCAGAGAGATAAGGGCAGCTCAAGCAGCTGTGCTGCTAAATGAGAAAATGCAGCCTACGTAAAAATTTTTAAATTATTGCTGTGTTTATAACTAAGCTGGATGACACAGATTCTGCTGGGGTTCTTCTTGCCACGGAGCTGGATCATTCAGCTAAGTCTAAGTTCTTACATGTGCTAACCATGAGCAAATGAACATGAACAACAGCTGTTCCCAAACTTCAATTTCATGTATTCATACTGATTGTTGTGCTACTTACTTACTTGGCTTAAACACCTTTTGTGTGGTTTTTTTAGCAAGTTCTCTGTGCACTTCCTTTACATCCTTTTTTATTCTTCACGTTTTAAGTTCGCCAGTCGCTGTTCTCTGCAGCTCTTTGCTGCAATGTTTTAATCATCTCTTCAGAAACTCTACAACCTCCTGTGACATTTTGGGTCCAATATTACATGTGCATTTTTTATAGGTGCTACCCTAAATCTCTCATTCTCTATGCTCTTCCAGTATCAATTGGATTTTACTTGCCCTTGCACCTTTCCTGGGGCTTGAATGTCAAATCTCTTCTCATCTGTAAAATTTCTCTCATTGTCTTTTATACCCCATTAAATAATGGATGGGAAGCATTTTCTTGCCTTTTTTTTCTGATGACACATCATCTGGCTGTGTGTAGCTGGCCTGGCCTCAAAATCCACTGGTGCCTGTCCATTCCTCCAAGTAGCATACAATATGAGCAGGATTTGTAAATTTGCACCTTTTTAGATTGTAGTGAGCTTTTTTTCTCTTGAAAAAAAAAGTCTAGGGCGTTACTGTAGATGTAGGACCCCTGCCCTCTTTGTGAAACTCATCCATATTTTCCTTTTGTGCTGATAGGAAAATCCTGGATGATAAAAAGGGAGGGAAGATGTGTAAAAAGGGTTCTGTGTACTAATGTCACAGTATAACCAACAACATACCAACAAAAGGAATCTGTTGCTGTGGTTTTGTCTGAGCTGATACAACTGTATGTGGCTCTCAAGAGACAGACATCTTGCTCTCTCCTCTCCTGCTCCTGATTGTGCGGTGTTGGACCATCCCTTTACATTGGCTGTAGTGTTGATTGTATAAAAAATGTAATAAGCCAGTTTGAATCACTAACCCAGGAGAGAACTGTGCTTTTTCAGTAGATTAATTTTCCCCTGCATGAGTGAGCTGAATTGGTAGGTGATTGAGATGCTGTTAGCACAAACACCGGTACAAATTTGCAGAGTGACTGTGGAAAGGAAGGAGGGGGACACAACTTTCTCCCTTTAGCAGCAGAGCTGTGTCAGCAGACCCATCTTGGGGAATGGCAGCATGACTTGGAGTGACAGAAGGAAGGGTCGGACTCTGTCCATGGTGATCAGAGCTGCATGAGTTTGTCTGCAAATAGGAGAGCTAGAACACAGTAAGTCAAAGAAAAAAAAAGCCCCAAATGAGGAAAGTTTCCTTGTTTTAAAAGCCTGGTGATACCTATGTGATTGAACTGACTGATCCTTATCTGAGGCAGATTTCAGTCTTCTCAAGAGCTTAGCTCAGTGTTCCTTTTAGGTGCTTTTCATTATGAGGAGCCCAGTCAGCTGAGGAAAATTCTGTGTAACGTATCTTAAATGAAGCCCAAGGTGAAATATGAAGCTCCAGAAGGGGTCCAGGTCCAACACCTGGGTGGGCATCCTGTCACTTGGCCCAAAGCACCTGGGTAGTGAGCTCGCTGTAGTGTCACTGTTGCTACAAACTGATAAATGCCTTGGCCTGTCTTCCAGATTGTAAAATAATTAACCGTGGCTGAAACTACTGGCATGGAAGTTGTAGTGTAAAGTTAATGTGGCATGTGTAACCAGTGCACATTACCCTGGGCTGGGGAGAAGAAGTATGTTACCTGCTGCAAATAGCTGCTTTGTCAGCAACGTGGCTGTTTGAAAAATGCATCTCTGCCCAATCCTCAGAAAGCTAATGTTGATTGTATAAAAAATACTCATCCTGTTTCCAGCCTCCTACTTTTAAGCAGAGTCATCACAACAGTAATCAAATTACAGAATATAGGTGGTTTTTTTCAGCATCTTTATTGGCGTCCCACAGTCTTGTGACACCTATACCCATGATTTTATCTACTTTGCTTTCATTGACAGGCCTGGCTGCAGCAGAGTAGACTCTGCTCCACTTTCCCTGTTCCTGCTCCTGTGCCAGTAGCACCAGTACTGCTGCCGGTGAACTGGATCAGAGGACTGGTCCAGACTAGAAGTTTGTTGTGTTTCCTTGTTTGTAGTGCAAATTGGTTGCCCAGTCCCATTTATTAGACAGCTTCACAGACAAGTGTAAAGGTGTAAATAAGAAAGAATTTAGAGGAAACCAGAGCCTGAGCTGGCAGTGCTGCCAGCAGAAATGCTTGCAAGACTGTAGTTGCAGAAAGCAAAACAGAGACTTTCTTTTGTGTGCAACACATTGATGTAAAACGCAGATTCTGTTTCTTTCTCTTGCCCTTTCTGGTTCCTCAGTGGCTCCCGTTGCTTACTCCAGGTCACTGCAGACTTTCAGCATTACCAGCAAATCACACCCCTGTTCCATGTGGACAGGCATGTTGCCCACAGGTAATGCAGGTCTTAAACTCCAGTTAAGAATTTGAGAAACATTATTCTCTGTTTGGAGGCGATGCTTTTGCAGAGTAGATCTGCCTGGCAGGCATATGAGTGATCTTTCTCCTTTAAAAGATTCTCCTGCACTGCCCAGGCAAATTTAAAAAATACGTGAAAAATCAACCAGAATCCACTTGGTTGATAACGTTAGTCAGAGTTATTTTACTACAAAGTTTGATCACTGTTGCATTTCAGTTGGTTTTTAGAGAGAGGCTGGGTCACAGATTTAATTTTGGTGCATTAAGCAACACAGTCTGATAATGCTTCCAGACTAGTGCTAATTGACCCAGCAATGATGTTTTCAATAAAACTAGTAAAGCCAGAGCAATTTTAGGATTTAAAAGTATTTCCAAGTGTGAGCTGTGGGTTAAGACCTAGATCTTTTGGTTTTAATGTTGCAATCAATTTTGTGACTAGGATCCATTCAGACATTGGACAAGGGCAAGGTTTGTAAGGAAGTGCGGTTTTTCTTGGGCATACTCTACTCTAGCAATCCAACCTCAGAAAGAATTCTAAGGTTTTCACTTCCTGGAGAGCATTGAAGCAATAAATATTTAATACTGCCTGTTAAAAATGAAACAAAGCTATTAAATCAAAAAAAAGTACGTTGCTTTTACAGATACAGGTTATTTTTAATTCTTTTCAGACATTTGACTTCATATTTGGTAATTGTCAGCTTTGTATGAATAACTCAGTCTTACTTTCAGGTGACCATTTCTAAAGATGCTTATTAATAAAACAGTGAAAGCATTGGTCTGAAACATCCATTTTGTTGTGTTTTCTTTCTGAACTCATTAGAAGTGTTCTGGTTTTTTTGAACAAGACTTTCCAATATTTACCAAGTTACATAACTTCATGGTTTTTTACTATGGGTTGAACTCTAGAAATACCACATACGTTCCAAGCATCAAACAGAATGAGTACTGTTTGTTTTAACAGTTATTAAAAGCTTGCAGCATAAATATCTGAAGTGACATTTTTTATGAATTAACGCTTTAGCCACTGACATTCAGAAGTGGGTTAGAAACATAAGCCATGGAGCTGTCCCTTGTCAGACAAAACACCAGACAAAATCTCAGCAGACACACATTCTACCTAAAAGCATGTCAAGTTTAACTCAGCAGCTTATAAATACCTGAAACTCCATGCTTGCCATAAGATCCTTTACTGATTTGATAGTTCTCTGCAACAGAAGAATGATGTGAAAATAAGTGTGGTATGTGTCACTTTGGGATTCCAGTAGCTGACCCTTTTCAGTGTACAGTATTTTGCTGAGGTGACCTACATTATTTAAACCTCAGGCTTTATTTTTATTATTGTTGTTATTATTATTACATAAACAAAACAAATGGATGATGAAATTCAGGTATCTAATTTAACATTTGAGACCATACAAAGAACTTTAAATACTGACAGTTGCTTTCCTTCATTATAGAGTGGAAAAGGAAACATTTACTTTATTCATGGGAAAGTCCCCTGAGTATCTGGGACTTCCCAGAAGATTTGAGTTTCAGAATATGAATTTACATTCATATTACTTTAGAATATCACATTTAATCAGTGTAATCTCTAAGAGCCTTCAGTCCAGTCTTACAGTATTCTATCCTGATAAATTAGATGTGTCTATTAATATTTTCACACTGTAAAATTAACAGAGACTCTGGAAACATTTCTTTAGAATAAAAAGATTTCAGGTAATAATAAACATGTTTATGCAGTTCTCTGGCTTTATCACATTACTCTATTAAATCATACCTGGTTTATAATTTAAATTATTACAATTAGGGAAACACCTATATGGAGGTGATTCCTTTTTCAGTTACAGGTCTGCGATAACTGTATGTTGTATTCCTGGCCCTTGGGCTCGGAACACTCAGGTTAACCACTGGTGTAGGCCTGCGTAATGCTCTGGTTTTTATTTGTATCTTTTTGTAAGTTGTTGCTGATCTGCTCAGAGCACCACGAGAGAGCTGGGTGATCTGTATAGTTTCAAAGTAGGTTTAGCTTTGTTCACATAAGCATTTGTCACAGACCCAGTGACTGAGACTGTGGATTTCCCTAGCACATCTGTAGAGTGAAGCCTGTGCAGGAGGCAGTCATATTAAATACCCTTGTCCTAACATCATCTTAGTTCTTCTTCACTTCAGGAGAGTGACTCTGCTGAGCAGTCAGTCATCGCTCCTGTAGTTGTTTGCTGAGAACAAGTTTCCCAGAGTTTTCCAGTAGTTCCCTTGCCTCAGAGATAACCCTTTTATTAAATAAGAACTTGTAGAGGCTCTCCGTACAGAGTTACAGGCTGCCCCAGGCTTGGAATTGCAACAGTTCTTCCAGCTGATGCCTCAGACTTGGAATCTTTAAAGGTTGCTTGGCAAGTGGACAGAGATCCTTAAAACATGTCAAAAGGCTGTCAAAATATGTCATACAGCATTTAGGTGGTTCTCATTCTGCCAGAATGAATGGTGAGGCAGTAAAAGACCATAAAACATAGAAATGCATATGGAGGAGAACAAATACAATATTCATCTGAATGACTCTGGCAGGTCAGGTGGAAATCTCAAGTTCTGACAGCTCTACCCAGTGGAAGGAAGGAACACATGCACCTTCTTCTAAATGGATCTTAGCCTTGCTAACTTGGCATCATTTTCTGCTCTGAATACTCCTTTAATTATTGTAGTGACACAGTCCTCTTTTCTCCCTGTCAGTCGGAAAGGAGAAGGTCTCTGACTGCTTGCAGAATTACTCTCCTTTCTGTCACTCTGGGCTGCCTTAGCTCTGCTGCTGGAACACCTTCATGTGCCAGTGTTTGCTGTGAAAGGAAGTGGCTCAAAATGTTCTGCTGGTTGACCAGCACAGCAGGGTAAATTATTTATTTGGCATACCTAGATAACTGGGTGGTAGGAGAGAACTGTTTCTGAATTGCTCACTGTGCCAGCCAGGTACAACCTGCCTCCTTAAGAGGGGTCGTGGAGCTGCTTCAGTGTGGCGCTGAGCCCAAGCTAACAGCCTGTGCTGAGAGGCAGGGTGTACCAGCTCGGGCACAGGGCCTCCTTGGCAGAAAAGGTGTTAGTTTACTGTACCCATGTCTGTACTCCGGTTACCTGGGGTCAGGCTGCATTAATAGGCTTTTAGATGGGTGCTGTTTCCATCCAGCAAGCTTCCACCCCGGGCTGAGCAGAACCCCCTCACTTGTCACGGTACAGATGTAATCGTGTCATCCTTTTTAAATAAAAACTGCCATCAGACTGGTGTTCACAGTTCAGCACAGGAGTTAGAAGGGCAAATATGAGAACTGGGGCTGGCTTCAAGAAGCTGCCCTGAGTTGGGCTGAGGTCAGCTTCAGATCCCATGGAGTCATGGATTGCACACTTCTCCCCCCACAGCTGTTTCAGTCAAAGGTAAAATGAAAATTTGATTAGGGCCAGAAATTAGAGCTCATCATGAGTGGCTGTGCTGATTATTGACTTGGTAGGCCTGTACCAATTGCAAAAAGCCTATTCCTGGAGTTGTGGTGTATTCAGCAGGAGCATTAGCTCTCCAACAGCATGATAAAGAATCACTTGGTGCCTATATTTTATGTTGCATTAAAGATTCTGCCTACAAATGATACCATTCAGATACACTGTTGTGGTGGGGTTTATTAAGTAACCGGCAGCTACACGTGATGAGATGAGCCACAGTACTTTCAGCAGACACAGGGAGAAAAGAGGCATGTTTTTTGGCAATTTCATGTGGTTTCATTTTTGCAAAAGGAAAGCTTTTACAGTTGGTAGGAATGGCAAGAAATCTGCATAGATTGAAAATTAGGTGATTTTTATGTCCTAAAAATAATGTCAGAGAACAGATGGTAAGCTGTAGTAAAGTGCAGTCAGTTTGTAAGTAATTGAAGTGCGTAAATATGATATTGGCAGCGAATGTGTTAAGAATGACAAAATGGGCAGAACTCTCAGAAGTCTCTGTGAATAGATTGAATATGTTGGCCAGGACATTCTTAATAATGTCTTGCTTCTCTAAAATTCGGTTTGCAGATATCTTTTGGTGCATTTTGGATTTTTTTACTGCACATATAAAGGTGTTTATAAATAGTTATCATAATTCTGTTCTGCATGTTGAGGATCACAGACTTAAAGCATGTGAATTAGTCTTTTAATACCCTAAGTGCCTTCAGTAGGAGCACAGAGCATTTATAAATAGAACATATTTATGGATTACATTTTCAATAATAATAATAATAGTTATCTAATGACTTTGTAACCTTCCTGGGATTTGTTTTGACATTTTGTTTTGTCTGAGCAAAGTCTGACAGAATTTTGGGGGCATTTCTGAATGGGGAGAGGATAAGACAGTGGAGAGTCATTTGTTTGCTTTTCACTCTTAATGCCTTAGGAAATGCTTGCTTTGGTGTCTCTTCTTGGGCTCTTCTACTGAGCTCTGCTCATGTATTCACATGAGACCTGTCCCAACTATTAGATAAGGTTAGTAAAAAGGGGCAGGGGGATAGAGATAGATAGATAGATAGATAGATAGATAGATAGATAGATAGATAGATAGATAGATAGATAGATAGAATCTATATTGAACTAAAAAAGACAGTATAGGTTAAACTTGAATTAAATTATGTGTGTGTACCAAATGCTTGCTGGATGCTTTTGTATTTATTTGTGTAATTTGTGATACGAGAAACTAATTGCAGTTAATAGCTGTCAGAATCTTTTTTCCTTTTAAAAAGCTTGAAGGCAGAAACACTAGATATTAGTACAATGCCAAGAGTGTGGAGTCAAATCAGGAAAATACAGCAATGAAGAGTGTTTAAACAACTTTCACTCATACACCTTACCTGTGCCTACTGATTCACCGTCTGCCTGGTAAATGTCAACTTGCTTGAGTTACGCTAACAGAGAACAAAATCTAGAGGAGATTGTTATTTGGATGCTCACCACTGTAGCTGTGAGATTACATTTTTGGTCTTCTGCCCTTATTTTAAAATCTGCCACTGCTTTTTCTTTAGTGAAAGGGAAGTTGAGCATGCAAAACAAATAATTTCCAATACTTTCATCACTCATATATCTAAATCTGGTAAGTACGAGAAATTTTCACTGACTTTTGAAGTGTAGTAAAAGTTTTGTTGAAGAGGTAATAAGCCAGAAATGTTTGTTAATTTTAATTAAGAGTCCTGGTTGCATTTCTTCTGTGTTCTGTATGAAAATACTGCCTTGTTCACATCTCTTGCAGTGGCCGTTACAGCGTGTATTCAGTCAGCAGAGAGTTTTTAGACACTGCTCTCAGTGTCATATTGATGAAGACAGAGGGTGGGACTACAGATATTACATTCCGTTGATGGAACGATTCTAGTTTGTGCGAGGTATTTTTACAGTGAGATTAAATTTTTCTTGTATGTTTAAGATGAAATACTTTAACTACAGTGACAAGAATAATTTTTCCAGCTTTTTATTCTTCAGGTTGCCTGGCAGATTGCTTTATTGCAGATTATTAGCAGAACACAATCTGAAGACTCTTCTTCATTTTTGGCATTTTTAGTGGCGTTGATTGTTGCAGCCGTTCTTTTATTTCCACTTCCACTTGGCTTGCCCCGCCTTTGGGCTTCCCTGACCCAGAAGCTGGTGTGATCATCGAATGGCTTTGTGGAGAACCCATTCAGTGAAGTGGTAAAAGATAGATTTCAGATGAAGCAGCAAATGCAGGTTGTGTTCACAGTATGACGCACAGACTTGTCACCCAAGGGAGAGGACAGGGGGAGCAAATACCCAGGAGCAGTGGCAGTGCCAGCTTGGGATGACAAAGAAGCTGTGGTGTAAATTGCGGTTCTTGTGCCAACCCACTATAGTCATTAGTGACAAAGAGAGGTAATTATGGGCCTGTCTTGTCCTGTTAAGCACTTATTACTGGTTATTTGAAGTCCCATGTGTTAGCTGTAAATAAAATTATTTTTCTCTGAACATTTTCAGTCTGGCAGCCACTGAATGGAGTTCATAAAGTGGCTGTTGAGCTGTGACTGAAAGGACTGCCACTCTGCAGGGTGACAGTGGAAATGTTTGCAGATTGCAGGGCAGTGCTCTCAGTACTTACGCTGGAAATGTGACACAATTGTGTACCAGAGTGGTCTTTGGTATCTTCTCAGTGCTGTCATGGTGGATCTGTGGCTTTATAAAGCCATATGCAGTAAATACGGAATGAGTCACATTCCTGGAACTTTGAATACTGGAGCTGTGCTTGCTTCCTGAACAATTGTACTGGCACACCTGCTGTGAATACAGGGCTTGAGAAAATAGCATTGCCTCAATTTCCCTTCCCTCAGCTGCTCTAGTCCTTCACTGCCATGAGCAGCTGGGTGACTGGATATTTCCCTGGATCAGGAGCCTAATGTGGCAGTAGAGTGACCTCTGAAGGTGTTGGGTGAGCAAATGACTGGGTGTGGTACAAGTCAGGCTTAGAATGGGCGTGAGTCTGTTGGGTCTCAGCTCTGCATTGTTTCTGGAGGCTGTCGTTTTTCTTCAGAATCTGTGTGTATACTTTAATAAAATAAATCCAGAACTCAGAGGATTCTTTACAGCGTGTCACTTGGTGAAGCTGTGCTTGCTGGGGAGCAGGTGTGACAGTCCCTCCGAGGCGTAAAGCAAACCGTGTTGCCTGGAGGTGTGGTTATGTCGTATGGGCAGTAACTGTCAGTGTAAGCTTGAACTTCTGACAGTGAATTGCCACCATAATGCTAATAAAAAGAGAAAAGAAAGGCTTGCGGGGAGAGGTGCTGTGTTTTACTGTGCCAACTGTCCAGCTGAAAAACATGGAAAGCTGTGGGGTATTAAGGACTTTCACATACAAAAGTGGATGGGAAGTTTTATCTGCTCTAACAGCCACATTGTGGTACTTTGGTTCTTGGATTTAATGGTGTTTGGGAAAGGACCTCCACCTTTCTTTTCTCCAGTCTTTCTTGGGAGACGAAAAGCACCCTTTCTGCAGAGTAGGAAAGCTCCATGGCTTGTGTGAGCAAAGGGAAACCGAGGAGCAGAGCCTAATCTTTAAGGAGACATGCTAAAATTCATGGGGGTAAGTCAGACGGGAGATAGAAGATGATGTAGGGAGGCAAAATAGAGCAGGCAGACCACAGACATACCAAGGGGAGGATACTGAAGAGTGAAGAGATGAGAGCTATGGGAAGACAATTGTATTTTATCCTCAGTCTGTAGGCAGGTGGGAGGGGAGGTAACTTAACAGCTTGTGCTCCGAATACACAGCATTGATGCTCACTTTAATTAACAGGGATTACAGGAGTTAGAATTACCTGTAGCATCTTGTTCAGCATTCTGTCTTTAAGATAGTGAAGATCGGTGGGTATCTCAAAAGACTGCTGGAACCTGCAAAAATTACATGGGACATAATCTTTGCCCTCATGAAAGCATTTATTTGAATTTTTAAAGATTAGAAATCAATTTAAATCCCATCTCATTAGGTTTTTATCTTCCTTTTGGTTCTGCACTTTTTTTGGTGTGAAAAAACTGTACTAATTCAGGATATTCTTGGATATTCTTTTTACCTAAGTGCCTCTCTCACCCATGTTTAAATCCTAATAAAATTCTTATCATCAGTAGCATCATTGCTCCGCTTATGCAGTACACGAAGTATCAATTTTCGTAATTTCTAATAGATTTTTTGATTTGTCATTTTTATACTTTAAAATTTGACATCTTTAAGCTTTGCTGGTTTTATAATCAGACAGTTCTTGTTTCTAGTTTACTTACTCTGTTAATAATTTAGGTATGTTTTCTAATTTTTGAAGCATTTCTCTCCTTTCTGGGATAAATAATAAAAATCTGTCTAGTCTCTTCATACAACAGGTTTTCATTGCCCTAAATACTTGCTTTCTCTGAACACCCAAATTCCACAGAACCCATTTTTAATACGGGCTCCCAGCCTCTGCACTGTAATCCAGCTGATGTATAGGGTCCATCTGTACAAATATAGTAGTTAAATATTACCCTGTTTTTTACTATTGTTGCAGTCTAGCTCTCTAGCTTTTCTTGTCATAAATGTGTGTCAGGGAGAAATCTGAAGTGATCTCTCTGCAGTAGTCCTTAGCTATGTGCCCTTTCCAGGTTTATGCAACTGAGGAGACAGATTTATTTGAGTTTTTCTGCAGTGTGTGTCGTTCAGTTGCATTCTGCAACTGTTTGTTTTTATTAGCATCTGTCTTCTGTGCTCGTGGTGTAAATTCAGCTGGGACAGTTAGTTATCCTCTGCTGAACTCCTTTCTCCCAGTCTTGACATGGCTAAAATAAATGCCAGTGTGTCAGCTGAATGTTTCACTGTTTGGCTCTTCTCTTCCAGAGTTTGAGATCATTAGTAAGTATGTTATTAATAAAAAATCTTAGTAAATATAGTACTGCTGCCACTTTTGAACTAATGAAGAAAGCTGTGTATTACAAAAGTCACGAGTTAAACCATCTCTAACCAGGTAGTCTCATCAGCTTTCTGATGTTCACAGTTCATACCCAGGATGTTTTAAGCAAGCAGTCTGGTTTTCCAGCTCTGGTTGTTAATTGCTGTTGTTTTCAGTTAGTTTCATTTAGAATACTTGGTTCAACTACTGCAGTTACTAATCTTTTCTCCAAGTATGTGCGTGTGGGTGTCCTCTCCTGACAAGTTGGAAAGTAGCCTGGAAGCAAGGAAAAATGAGAAGTGTACTCCCTTGGCTCCCATATGCTGTCCGTGCCCTGGAGACTTGCCCCACTAGGGCATTTTCAGATCCCTGTCTCCATTTGAGAAGTCCTGGTGTGGTGCCTGCCAGGAAAATCAGTGCTAGGGAGCGAGGTGGGCCACTGTGAACAGGGCAGGAGGAATAAGGAGGGAGTGGCAGCCACAAGAACAGAAAGATACTGGGATACTGATCAGCAAAGCTTGTCTAGACTAGGGGTATAAAAGCTTAGAAAGGAGATGTACAGATTGGCATACATTCATATGCATGGGGAGGTTAAGGTTTCAAACCAAACATATTTTCATCTGTTACACTGTAAATTGCAAGAACTAGTAGGAATTGACAACCTTAATTTCAGCCACCATGGCCTTACCCATATACACAACTTAGTAAGTGTTAATGTTCTGTGTGCATGGTCCTGTACATCTTGGCAATCTTGATCATATCCAGGCATAAAACAATGTAGTGACCAGTGAATCTGGAATATGATGCCTGGATGCTCAAAAATCTGATTCTTCCTTTTTCTCACAAATTACTATAAAAGGTAGTAGTGAAGCTGTTAGAATACAAATATCATGATGTGTAAGTGTAAGGTAAATTGAACCAGAGTCCTTAGAACCTGCTAATAACATGACCCTGAGAGCTTGTCAAAAAACAACAGGTCGTTGGAAACTCACTTAAACTGCGTGTGTCAAGATGTAAATCTTGCAGGCAGCTTCCTGCATTGCTTGGTGCTTACAGTATGAAATGAGGAAGTTCCTTTTAGGTGTTTGCAATTCATGTTAAGAATTTGATTTCTGAAATGTTGGTGTTGTAGGAGAGGGAGTATCTCCAACAGTTAATCCTTTTGCTGATTATATATGCAAAAGATGATGCAAGTGTGGAAGCCAAGCTTGTAAAGACAGAGGATCTTTGCTGAATAGTGTATGAGGGGATTGGAAATTCTTCCTAGGAAAACACTGCATTTATCAGCAGGAATTTGGCAACACATTTACCTTTGTGAACATTGCTAAATACCTGATACTTGCACATTTCATCCATTTCTAATCCCAACTGACTGCGTGCCGGAATCACGATTTCTATCAGCAAACAAAAGTATTATTAGTTTTGCAGTATACTTGGATTTATAGCTAGGAGGTTTTTTAAAGTTATTTGGAGATACTTGGCTGAGAGATGTTGCTGATGTAAAAGATCTGCTCCTGAAATGATGAGGTAGTCTTTTGGCTGGAGTCGCCATGATACATGCATAGAATTAGGAAAAAGTTGTTGATTTGCTTACCTTGGACAAATAGTAAAATGGTAATGGAAATGGTAGAAATCAAAGGGAAACGTATGGTAGTCTGGTTTGTAGTTTTCAAGATACAGAATACTCAAAAGAAAAATGGGCATATAGCATGGAGGACTAAGTGTTAAAATATAATTTGTGTGTTAAAGTTGCGATAGAAAACCATTTAAACTGTTGAAATTAAGTCTTTAAAAGCTGTTTGGTAATGTATATTGCAAATAGTGCATGCGTTTTCTTGTGTGCTTTTTGAAATACGAAACGCAACATGGGAAAGACTTGGTATTGTAGGAAAGAACTGAATTATTGTATTTGCATGGATACAGGCTATTCTTGAAATTCTTATAAAACTATAATAGCTAGACTACTTAAAATGCAGTGATCTTACAATTAATTTCTTTCATAACCAGTTTACAAGTATATACATATGGATAGAGTGTTATTTATCTGTGAGCATGTCAGACTAATACTTGGTTTGTAGCACAGAAATCTTGGCAAGAGAGAGAGGCATAACAAAATTCCTCTGCTTAGAATAATTTAATTTGCTTTTAAAAAAAATTGTATGTTTTCTTTTATTGTTTGTTTTTAAGGAAAATCAGGTTTAATTCTTTTACTTCTTTACTGATGTTGGAACTTTACATTACTGATTTGATAGTTTACATTTCAACGTTCACAGACACACACAAACTCATTTGAATGGTCACTTTCAGTAGAAAATATAGAGATTTTGATTTATATACATTGACTTGCTTTCTTTTGGTGTAGGATGCAGTTACTACTGTGAAATGCTGTTTTATCTTTCTTGATTATCAGTCAGTTACTGTAAGACAGGTATTTCATATTCAGGGTTGAAGTGTGACTGCTGTTTTAGGCAGTATAGAAGGCATTCTCTTTCCTGTAACACTGAGGTATAGTTTGCATTGAAATGGATGTTTCCCTGACTTCGTGTTTAAAATGAAATGTCTGGAGTGTGGACACAGTACCACCACCTGTATTGATGCTTCTAAATCTTTTCCTAAGGGGGCCAGTTAAGCTGAGGAAGGAGAGGGGCATTTCTGCTTCTTTCCACCTTTCTTCTGATCTGAGTATCCTCTGCCTCCAGGCCCCTTCCCAAAGCAGAAATGCTCTAGAGGTCGTTTTGGACCAGCTCTGAAGAGAGGTGTGCTGCCCTAGGGCAGCCAGAGGCCTGATTAGATTGGGCAGCACAGGGTGGTACACAGAATTAGTGTTGTGGCTGTGGAGGTAATACCCATTCTTAATATTTGGTCTTTGGAGCTCTGTATAATACAGTAGCATTGCTATGTAATTTCCTTGTATTTTGAAGTTCTTTTTTATATCAAATATTTTCATATCAGTACTTAAGAACTGATAAGTGATTTTCTCAGATCAGTGCAGAATGTAACAGGCATTGCACTCTGCCTACATGCATGGTTTTGGAAGTTATGCAACCTCTTTTTATAGAGTTGTGTGTTCTGGTGATCTAGGTTTGCTCAGTTATTGCTTAGAAATATAAATGTATTAGGAGCTATATATGATAAAAAACTGAGGTCATGGCAAACTACTGTGTACCTCTAAATATAAAAACATTTGCGGTAAGGTTCAAGTAGAAACGGCTTCCATCGTTTTGTATACTGGCTTTAAAATTACTGGGTGGGAGAGGCTAAGTTGCTGTGATGTAGAGCCATACACAGTCTGGTTGTGGAAGGAACTTGCATGGAGATGTAGCATATTTAGTTCAGGCAAAGATGACTGAGAACTGAGTGCCCAGCACAGAAACAATTGGTATTGGTATCTGCAGAATGCAGCTGGGGGGAGAAGGAGGGCTGTAACAGGGCATGTTGTCACCTTGGCACTGAGGGAGTGCCCTTCCTGACATACTGACAGGTCTTTATTCCAAATTGCAGAGGTGCTAAGTCATCGTAGTGCAATTGTTCAGTTTTTTTAGGATGAGCAAAATGCATTTTTTCTGTTCTCACTGTTGGAGGAGACTGGACTTGTTTTTCAGAAACATTACACGCAGAAAAATCAACCTGAGGCAAACACCTGACATGAAAAGAATTTGCCTGAATACTAACAGTTTGGCAACATTTAATAAGCAAATTAAAACAGGATGTAGTAATGGGAATTCAGCTGCAGTGATTGCTGCCAGATCCACCAAGAATAATGGACTTGCATACCAACCCAGACTTACAACAAATATTGTGATTGTAGGTAACTAAATGACCATGGAATCTGGAGCAGAGAACCAGCAGAGTGGAGATGCAGCCGGTACAGAGGCAGAAACCCAACAGATGACAGTACAGGCACAACCACAGATTGCAACGTTAGCCCAGGTATAAAAATCATATGGTGTAATAGTTTTACCTATGGTTAATATTTTTAAGAGGGATAATGTCTGCTCACGGGCCTGAGAGAAGATTCCATTGATACCATTCTGAAACAGATGTGATGTATAGTTCTTTTAATACTTGTCTTCACATTTTTAAAGCAGTAGAGATTTTTAACTTCCCATTACATTAGGCTGTGTTAGTTCTGAAGAACTGTATGTGTGTAAATTGTGTAATGTTAACACAGTAATGAATGAAAATATTTCTAGCATTCTTCACCACAACCATACCACTGAAAGGTATTTTTTTTCAATACGTATAATCTACTGTCTTTTTTGTATTGACTGGATTGTCTTGCTGTTGTGTTTTCTGTTAAAAACTTGTCTGTAGTAGTCAGTTTAATTCTGAAGAAAACAAACTGAATATGTAGATAAATAATGCAGCAAATACATCTTATCAGATGGGGTTAATATTATAAGCATTACAGTCAAGTGGAACAATCTGGCACTTGACAGCTCGTGTTATCCTGTTGTCTCCAGAGTTTCACAGAATTGTTGGCAAGTTAGAGACAGAAGTAGACCATTTGTTATCCCCAAATTATTTTGGAGAGACAAGAAATGCAATCCCAGCTACATCTCTGATTTTGGAACTGGGTTTCATTTGCAAGTACACTGATGGTTGGCAGAAGCAACCCTGTTGTATAAATGACTACAGAATCTTTTTGACTCTCTTTTGTAACCATTTAATTTTAAAACTACTTGTAGTCTGCAAAGAACAAACAGGTGTTTTTGATCTCATAGTTTATGGAATTGAGTGTCTTTTAAGTGGCACAAGTGTTAAATCACTTAACATTTTATAAAGGATTAGTATCTTTTTAAAGTCATTACACCTATTGGTAGTCCAGAGATAGTACACTTCCATTCAAGTGATAGTGTAGGGATTGGAGCTGTTTAAATGCACAGGGTGATTTTGTTGGGTGAAGCTGTAGTGCGAATTTACAAGCCACCAGCTGCCCTGCACCAGCTTGCCTCTTTGGGCAGTTTTCTCGCTGTCTAACTTAGACACAGGATGTAGGTGGTGTGAATAACACTTCAGTATGAACTGAGTGGAAGTAGTTTATTTCTCTTGCAAAACCGGTAAACTGCTTCTCACTTGATGTGCTTTAAGGTTTAGTCCAGAGAAGCAAGAATGTTTTACATTTGTGTGCTAACATACTGACCTCCAGGGAGCTGAACTTACAAGTATGTAGTGGGTAGAATGCACTTTACTCGGACTTAATTACCCCAGTACTTGAATGAGACTTTTTCCCAAGTAAGAAAACACTATACAGGTATGGTTAAAATCCACGTGAACCACCATGTTGTCATTCACTATATTATTTGCACCTTAGCTTTTCCCCAGCCTATACATGGTTTGTGGAGGTGATACAACAGTCTAAACATAATTCCTTGTGTTGTTCACATCAGTGTTATGTTACTATGATATTTTTAATAAGTGAAGTGGCAGTGTTTGGCATTAGGGGGTGCCCTCAGAGGCCTAGGCAAATCTAAATAACTAATTATGTCCATTTAATTCTTTCACTATCTCTTGTAAGGTCACCCCTCTTGCAAGCTTAGTTTAATTGCTGCATTTTTAGTGAGTTCAGGGTAGTTTTTAGCATCAAAAGGAAACTTGTCCCAGTTCCACAAGGTATGAGTCAGAGACGTCTGCAGAAGTTACACTCTGCTGTGAGCTTAATCCAACCACAGTGGCCTCCAGTTGATCAGGTTTGCTGTCATTGCCAGAGACTGTTTAGTCAGACATGCATTATTAAGAAAGGTTGCT
This sequence comes from Rhagologus leucostigma, assembly GCA_013397725.1. Lineage (NCBI taxonomy): Eukaryota > Metazoa > Chordata > Aves > Passeriformes > Rhagologus > Rhagologus leucostigma. Next base: position 194,734 of record VZTD01001642.1, read on the forward strand.
TGGTAAAGGAATATAATTTGCCGTAGGAAAGTGCTCTCATGTTAATCTCAGTCCTAGTTTCTCTCCGATGTGAGTCAAGTACCACCATGTAATGCTGCAGCTGCTTTCCTGAAAAAGGAAGGTAAAAGCAAATGCAGATTGGTGGATTAGGGAGAGACAGCTGTGAAAGAGAGAGGTCTACGTGTAAGTCCCTTTAATTTTGTTGTTAAGCAAGATTTCATTGTAAGTGATGAATGTTTATGGAAATTCAGAGATCAGCTATTGCAGCTTTTGGAGAACCATGTGTTCATGGGGACAGCAGAGGATTTCCTTCTGCATCCAGCATATAGCAGCCCTTGGAGATTAAGTAGGACAGCAGTGCAGCCCTTTCTTGCACTGCAGCTGTGTGGATCGAATTTTTTTTAAATGCTGTTGAACACTGGAGGTTTGTTAGATTATCCAAACTCGGGTGTCTAGAAGAAGGCTGGCTAGTCAGTGACCCATGACCTGGCTGAGGTCTGCCAGAGCAGCTCAGTGCTTGCCTGCAGTCCTTCCCTGAGGGCGATGATGTGCGGGAGGGATGCAGACTGAGGATGGGATGTGCTGGCAGAGCAGCCCTGGCACCCTGCAGCCTTTCAGGGGCCCTCCAGCCCCAAACACACACGTCATGTCACCAGATAGTTGGGAGTACTGGATGTGCACTGGGCATTGGCCCAGCCATGGAGCAGCCTTGGTCCATGGCACTTCAGCTACCCAGAGCAGTTCCTGTGGCCTGCCAGGGTGAGGCTGCCCCGTGCAGTGTGAACAGCTTTGTGTGGCTACCGCTGTCCCCGAAGGCCGAGCCATAATGTGCCATGCTGAGGTCATTCCTGTATCCCTGTTGGCATAGCTGCCGTGCCTGCAGGTCTGTGCTGGAGAAACACAGTTGTGTTTAAAACGTGGGCAATTTTTCCTCATAGAAATACACCTTGAAACTAGAGTTTGTGTTGACACAATAATCACAATGGCTGCCTACAAAATACTTATTTCTACTGCAGACTCGTGAGGTTTCTATCTGAACACATGGTCAATTTTCTTCATTTACATGCACTTTGCCAGCTACTCATATGGCTTAATCTGTAGAAAGTGAAAGGTACGATTCTCTGAAAATGTTAAGTTCTTACATCTGGCAAACTCTTTGCATTTTCTTGAGTGAGAACAAAAATAGCTCCACTCCCATATGTTTCTGCCTCTGACTCAGCAGTGTCTGTAGGAGTACACCCAAGTCTGAGCAGTATCCAAGTGAAGTAAGTGAAAGGTAATGATGTGTTTGTATCAGGTTACCTCAAAATAGAGGCAGTTGTGTTTTTCTTGTTCTTGTCAGTGATTTTACAAATTATGTTCGAGCCTACAGAAATTCTGCATTAGATTATTTTGTGAAGTAGGTCAGGTGTTGGGCTCAGGCAGTTCAGGGGGTTTTATATTACGCTGAAACATTTGGGTCATCTAACTGGGGTCTAGAAGAGACATAGTTCTTTCACCAAAGCAAATACTGAACTGAGGAGATTTTGCAATAACCTAATTTATGCTCACTCTCTCTTCTTTGCAGGTATCTATGCCAGCAGCTCATGCAACATCTTCTGCACCCACGGTGACCTTAGTTCAGCTGCCCAATGGGCAGACGGTTCAAGTGCATGGAGTAATTCAGGCTGCCCAGCCATCAGTTATTCAGTCTCCACAGGTCCAGACAGTTCAGGTACTGACTGAAGAAATTCCTAATATGTGAATTGGGCCTTTGAAATAGGCCTGTCATTGCACTGGTTTTAATGTATTTAATATATTTAATGGCCTGGATTGTGTTTTTGCAAATCTGGACAGTATTTGCTACTCTGACTTTTTTTTCTGTTCTGGATTAACCACTTTTCATTTTCAAACATTGCTGAGTTTCACTTCCCTCTAGAATTTGTTTGGTGAGTTTAACAGCTTTATGGTTTTTCTTACAGTATTATTCTACTTTTTCTCTCTATTGTATTTCCATACATTTTTATTGAGTAAGAGTTCATACTATTCTGAAGCGAACAAAAGGATGAACTTTCTTTTAATAATGTAATTTTTAGTAGCTACTGAGGCCAGTATTCTAGGATGAGAGTCTTTGCTACATAGGAAATATTTGCATTGGTTTACAAAACAGGTCTCTGTATGTTACTGGTGCTTAAAATAAACCTATCAGTCCTTACATAGAAATGGTTTTAAAATGTGCCAGTTGAGTGTTGTGTGCTTTGTAAAGCCTTAGCATTTTCTCTTCTGTAAAGCAAGATAGGTAATGCAATTTGGTGAGGTAGCTTGGAAGATAGAGGAGACAAGTAGTCTGAAATCTTTAAACCTCTAACTTGCTTTTTATCCACTTGAAGTTCAGTGTTACTGAATGCAAAAACTGGTGTACAGCAGCTACACAGGACAAGGACTGTACATTGTTCATTTGCTGTTAGAACACTGAGCTCAAAAAATGTTTAATTTTAAAAAGTAGCTATTGTGGCTTTTTGATACAGGTATTTAACTGGGTGTTATTTTAAAAAATAAGGCATGCATAATTTAAAACTAGGCCATTCTGATAATAATCTTTGTTTTTTCCTTATCAGCTTCAGTGCTGAGTTTGTGGCAGGCTCTACCATCCTGAGCCACTGCAGTCAAAAGTTTAGAGTTTTAATCTATCAGAGGTGAGCAGTTTTGAGATAAGTGCACAAGTTACTAGCCTGGAGGTGGAAGATAAGAGGCTGACAATGAAGCCATGCTTGGAATTCACCTGGTTCAGTGCAGATCCATTGTGTTTTGATATTCAGAACCCAGTAGTTCACAGTCAGCCTTGGACATATTCAGACCCTCTATGTGACAATTGTGAGATGTGGGTGCCAGCAAGATTTTTGAGCCTTTACGAATCTTCTCTACAGTGCATAAAATGTCAGGCTGTGAGCTCTGTTTCTCACATGAGCATCATTAGTTTTCATATATTTTGCCATGCACATTTCGAATTTAGAATTATCTAAATTATTTTAATATGATTTTATTTTAGCTTTCGTGCATTAAACATTTCTCTTTTTTTAGCACAGCTATTCAGAATTGCAGCACATTATTTTTTAATATCTTCGTGTATGACATTTTCCTGGCCATTTCCCCTGTAGAAGGCAGTCTCTCTTTGACATATCTACCTCATTATTTAGAAGTTGATGTTTCTTCAGTATGTTATTCTTTGTTTCCAAACGTTTCTGCTATCTTAATTTGGTTTAGTTAGTCTCTCCCTAAATTTTACTAAAAAATCTTTGTTTCCTTGCAATGGAGGAAAACAAAACATCATAGAAGGCAAAAACTGAATGGTGTTACTGTTTATGTTTTCTTATTGGAGTATTTAAATTATAAAGAACATTCTAATGGGTAGATCACCGACTGTGGTCATCCTTTCCTGGATCTGTTACTAAGCAGTAACTTTCTGTTCATCGTCTAGATAGAATACTTGCATTGTGAATACTTGCATTGTGGTGTTTTTCACAGGATGTCAACATTTCCTTAAAATAAAGACATTGGAAGTGTCTCGTTAAATTTGATTGCTGTTCTTATTTACAGATCTCCACTATAGCTGAAAGTGAAGATTCACAGGAATCAGTAGACAGTGTCACAGACTCACAGAAACGAAGAGAAATTCTTTCCAGACGACCCTCCTACAGGTATGGAGGTTAAAGCAGAGGCATCTTACTTGATGGATGAGTGTGTTCACATGGAGATACAAACAGTGGGATTGTATAAATTATTTTTAGATTTACCATTTAACTGAAATCTCTCTTCTGTAATGTCTTGGAATTGGAATATGGAATATGTCCGTGGAATAGGATGTAAAGAGATAAGCAAATAGAAGGAGGAGGAAGAAACCTCAGCAGTTACACTCACTTGAGACAGAAGTGAGCTGAGAATATGCTAATTGCCACATTTCAGAAAATTGAGGTATCATTGTCCTAGATGCCTTAGAAACAGCTGTAATGAATACTTAATACACAAAATACACTGAAGCTTTGCAAAAAGTGACTTCTGTGTAATCTGTAGTCTGCAAAAAATCAACTCTACTGGTTTTCATTATTGTTGAAATGCTAGCACCAATCAAGCTTAATTCCTTTCTCCCATGAGATTTAATGAACATGTGATGTTCCATAGCTCAGGGAGAATTTCTGCTTGAGCAAAATCATTTGTGTTTAAAGTTTAAGTCAGTGTATGAGTTGAATGTAGTGAAAGGCATCTAGTGTCTCTATTTCTCATGGCAAATACCTCTGGCAAAACCAACTGAGGTTCTCCTTCACACGGTGTTAGTCATGTTACTTTATTAATTAAGCCTTCGTACAGCTTTTTGTGTCTGTACTAAATCCCACTTTCATTCTTAAAATATGCTAAATAGCATTAAGGAAGAACTCTGGGGTTCCATAGGTTTTAAGTGACCGGTGGGTTCCTGCTGCTTTAGAAAGATGATCCTTTTTTCTTTATGAGCATAGCCTTGGAAATAGAAGCTGGACTGTAGGCCTGAGCATATCTCAACCATGGTACTTTTTTAGCACTTGGGAGATGATTCTGTACCTTGTCCAGCAGCCTTCAAGGCTGTTCTGATGAAGACAGTGAAAATCATTGCTGAAGAATTCCTAGCCATAACAGATCGGGGAAAATATTTTTATTTGTGCGGAGCAGTGTTAACTTCAAGGCTGCCACAGACTCCTTTCAGTCTCCTTCTGCAGCACGACACTTGATTTTACTATATATGGCAGAGTGGCTGTGTTTGGCGAGAAAACAGAACTAAATAAACCATCAGCAAAACTGAGAAGTTGCTTATGCATGCTGACTTCTCACTGAGATGGACTCCTTCGCATGCACTGCTGCCACAACACAGCCTCTATCTTCAAACCAGATCGTGGTGACTCAGCAACGCTTGGTAGCTGTAAAACTTGTATATGCAGACTCTGGGCTGGTGTTGGTTATGTCGAAAAGGCTGAGCCAGACCACTGCTGTCTTTAGTGACTTCCTAGCTGGCATTATTCAACCTGCTGTAAGTGGCCCCAGAAACAAGATAGGTGCAGATATGTTCACAGAATTGAAAGCTATACCTCTTCCACAGAGGCTCCTCTGTGATTCTGCTACTAAAGTACATTGTATATTCCACGTCAGTTCATAGCTCCTGTATTTGTAAAGCTGCCTCCTTATCTTTTACCTTAAATCCATCTTCATGATGGCAAAGGTAGGTTTTAACCACCATGTCATAATGACATGAGGTTAAAAAGTGGGTTTTTTATCTCATTTGATTTTGTTCTTCATCATCCCTGCTCTCTCCATATTTTTTCATCAGTTTCATTCACCTAGTTTCTGGTCTAACACCTAGATTGCAAACTCTTTGGATGGGAATTTTTTATTTGTCCAAGCGGTTCTTCGCACAGTGTTGTGCAGTGCTGGGGTTCTTGCATGCACACAAAGTCAAAACAGCAACAGCAAAGCTCTGTTGGTCAAGCTGCTGAGCAGGATGAGTACTCTCCCCAGAGAGCTTCATACAGGTGTTCTGGCTCCCACAGCCTTAGGAGGCTTGTATAAGAAATTAGTGTTGTCTTGGAACTTGGGGTCTACAGCTGTGTTTGCTTCATCCCACTGTGAGTTCTAGTGCCAATCCACTGGAAAACATAGGAGGAGAATTACAAAAAATATTGCCCTTTACCTAAGGGCATTACATTTACCTAAGGGCATTTACTGCATTTTGCAGTGACATAATAGAATATGCCAGCAGTGAAAAGGGCTTGACAGTCCTCTGAGGAAGGACAGTGTTTGATCTCAGTGATGCAAATTGCAGTGACTGTTGTGGTCAGTCTACAGTCATGTTCAGTGGGACCTGTAGCAGTTATGTTTTAGAAGTTTTGACTTTGGATAATTAGCTCATGGAAATAATGAAACAATCTGATCTTTCCTTTACCCGTGAACTTTCTCAGGCAGGGCACCTGTGAACACAACTGTGAGACTGTTCTCAAACACTGGGTATTGTCTCCCAAGCAGGTGTTAAATTATGAACTGGTTGCTCTCCGCAAGCATTCCTGCTAACTCCCTTGGTACTCAGCTCTCTGGCTGAGGTGTTTATAGTCTTTGAAATGGAGCCGTTCCCCCAGTGTAAGTGAGGAGACAGGTTCTAACTTTTTTTTTCAAATGTTTATATAGCTAAAAGCAGGAAACAAATAAAAATGGATAAGAGAAACATGGCTCTGAAGAAAAAGGGAAGGTTGTGATAGCTGTATCATGGGTTTTGAGAAGCACAGCTGTTCTGTGCTAGCTCCCTTGCCCATCACTGCTTGGCATTTTGAACAATCGCCTCCAATAAGAGTTTGAAGATAGTGTGTGGTTTTCATTCTGCACTCACATTTTCCTTACTGGCTTGCTGCACTTCACAGTTTTCCCCAGCACTGTGTATCAGATAGACTACTTTTCTCCCCCAATTTTTATTAAAATCTCTACAACACACTGTCTTTGCCAGAAAAATTTTGAATGACTTGTCCTCAGACGCCCCAGGAGTGCCAAGGATTGAAGAAGAAAAGTCTGAAGAGGAAACAGCAGCACCTGCCATCGCCACTGTTACGGTGCCAACTCCCATTTACCAAACCAGCAGTGGGCAGTACAGTATGTAGTCTGAATTTCTCAGTGGTGCTAGTAAGTGGGGATGAGAAGATGAAGAACTATTATTTCTATAACTGTTATTTGGACTAGGACAAAGCAGGAGGTGAAAAAAAGATTACTTCATTTTGACTGATAACCAGGCCTTTTAAACACATTTCTATTGTAAGCGTTTGAAAGGCTCAAGTAACATTCTGGGACTGCTTGCCACTTGGTGCAGCTAATGCATCCTGAGGCAAAATAGGAACTAACTGTAATGCTATTATAAACTTCTTCACTTCAGGAACTAGATGTGGAAATTAAGAAGTTTCTTTTCTTTCTTGGCAGATTATTAACACTTGTTCACGAAACTGTAACCTCATCATTAGAAAAAAACATTACAGTCTGCAATTACATTTTTAGAAAGTCTTGACAAAATGAGTGTCAGCAGCCTTAATATATGTCATAAGTATGTTTCTGTGGTTTTTTTATTTATAAGGTTTTATAGATACAGTGCTTTGACTTGAAGAATGATTGAGGATATGGCAGTAAAGATAAAAGACACATGCTATCTCACGCAAAACAGTAGGAGACATACAACACATACAAGAGGGAGAACTACTTGTTTGCATCTGTCTCTTAAAATCTCTTTAAAATTTTGTATCTCTGTTTACTCCTTAGCCCCTTTGCCTTGTAGCCTGCTTAATTTTATTGAAACAGATGTGGCTGATCCTGATTCCTATTATAACTGTAAAATAACTGCTTGTGCAGACGCTTGAGATTTTGGCGTGTCTGTATATGGGAACACAGTGAAATTCTGTGCAGTCACAAAAGGGGTGATGTCCCAGTATACCTGCATGACAGGATTGAGGGAAAGAAAGGGAAAAAAAACCAGCAAAGTTAAGACTGCCTGAACCAAACTGTACCTTTATTAATGAAAAGACAACCTAGGAAGGGTCTGAGGAAGTTGTAGAGAAGGGGGGATACAATCAGAAGGAAAAAAAATGCCAAGGAGAAAGTGAAACACAAGATGGATAGCACTAGGAGCAGAGGAGACTGAAGGGCATAAAGTACAGAAGATGAGAGGATTTCAGATGAGAAAAGAAAGTAAGGACTGAGAAAAATACCTAAACCAACCAAGAAGAAAATCTTAACTAACAAATTAAAAAATATCCCTGGGGAAGGATTGTAGCTCCTTTGTGTGATGCTGTTTTATTAGATAAACTAATTTGTATTTTAGGCTGTGGGTTTTGGCCCTCACAAACATTTGAAAACATAGCTTTCAAAGGATGATTTCTTCCATGTACATTTGAAGCCATGTGTTTGATTTGAGGGTGTGTAAGGGTTCAAAGGATTTGTAGCTCAGATCAGTATTCTTCCATACCTAGGTTTCTGTAAGCTAATGAATAAATTAGTGTCTTAAATGCTGGGTTGATTTTTTTTGTCTGCAGTTGCTATCACCCAAGGAGGAGCAATACAGTTGTCTAACAATGGCACAGATGGAGTACAAGGTCTCCAGACATTGACGATGACCAATGCAGCTGCAACCCAACCTGGCACCACCATTTTACAGTATGCACAGACCACAGATGGACAGCAGATACTTGTACCCAGCAACCAAGTTGTTGTACAAGGTGAGAAACTTCACAGCAGTCATTCTGTGTAACATTTTCTCCATGCAGATACCATTTGCCAACCTTACTCCTTCAAATGTGTCAGGAAACAGAATTAACAGCTTTGGCACAGATAAATCCATAAAATTATTGCAATTTTGGACAAAGCTATTTGTCACGTTTTCTTGAAGCCTCTCGCGTTAGGTTGGTAAAATTGTGGATATTTGAGGTTTAATATATTTATTTTTGCTTTTCCATGCTGTATTTCCTGCATTTTGTCCACACAATTTTTTTTACATGTTCTGCAAAAACTAATACCACTTTAGAGTTCTGAGTTCTCCCATATCTGCAACAATAGGAAATTTCAAGCAAAGCATTAGAGATAGGAGAGAAGGATGTTTGATTCTTTCTGAAAGGACACTTTAATTTATTAGTAATTTTTTCTCCTTTCGGTTGCAAGTCATAATTTCTTCCTACCGTGACTTTTGTAACTAGTCACTGAGTGAGTGACTCACTCAATCAGTGAGTCTTGGAATCACAGAACAATTTAGGAGAGTGCCTTAAGTGATTATTTGGTCTAGCCCTCTATTTGGCAGAGCTATTTTCTCTTAGAATAAGATATAGGGGGCTATTGTATTAAAGTACGTATTTTGGTTTATTAAAAATTGAGGGGTATTACAAAATTTTTTATTGAAAATAACAGCAGAAGTGTACCCCTGCTTCTGTGATTGTAAAGTAGTTAATTTGGAAGTTATCCAGTGAAGAGTTTACCAGGCATCAGTAAAAATGCATAGCAGAGAAGAATACTATTGTTGCATTGATCTTCTTTTTTGTGTTCTTAAGGACGTATGATTTCTTTAGGTGGTATTGTGGTTATTTATGAGCTCAGGCAAAATTAACACACTCCTAGATTACAATAAATGAAATAAAGCTAAGACCTTGCTCATTTTAGAGAAGCAATAGAGTGCACTGTCCATCTCTTGTGGGAGTAAATGCTACATTTTTACACCTTTTCTTCTATGCTAGATACTTACACATGCAGTTCCTCCTTTTGCAGATAGACATTTGGAGCATAGCTAGAAATAGTGTTGATCCCATCCTTTTCTGGAACTGCTAGAACTGCCCAAAAACCAAAGTACGAAGAAATACGCTAAGGGAGAAAGAAGCACAGCTATACTGCAAGACAAATCAAGCTATCAAGCACAAGTGAAGGCTTCTTCAGCAGGAATGCCCAAAACCTTGCATATATTAATAAACTAAGCATGAGGTAGCAGTGATGACCCAGATGATGGCTGTCGCTCCTGAGCTGTGGCCCAGGGTGCACGGTTAGAGAGATGACAGGTTGGAGAGGTGAATAGGTGCTGTCCACAGCACGTGTGACAGTGCTGTCACCAGACTGATGTCCTGTTCCCATGTGTCCCTGTAGCTGCCTCAGGAGACGTGCAGACCTACCAGATCCGCACCGCCCCGACCAGCACCATTGCACCAGGAGTAGTCATGGCATCCTCTCCAGCACTTCCGACCCAGCCAGCAGAAGAGGCCGCGCGGAAGAGAGAAGTGCGCCTAATGAAGAACAGGCACGTACATTCACATCACTTTTTTTTTCTCAGTCAGCTCTGCATAGGCCTAGAGTGTCAAGCACTAAGAGTCCTGATCTTTCCTAGTCACGTTATGAAATGCTTTATGAAGAATTTGCTTTTATTTAAAGATGCAAAGGAAAGATGCACATCTACTAATGCCGCTTGTTGTGACTGTGAAACCTCGAGTAAAGTGTTAGACTCACTCTGTGAGGTATGTGAATTTGGTTGTTGCAATAAGGAGAAAAGTAATCGGTGAGATATTTGTATGACTGCAGATATGTTCTTACAAACACCAAGATGCTTTTTTGGAGTTACTACATTCATGTGGTTTCCTTTCCTGGATTCTTTCCCTTAGCCTCCTGCATGCATTCTCCTTGCTGCTGGCCCATGTGTGCTCTTCGTGAGTACTTTCTTGATTGTCTCACTTGTTCTTTTAGCTGCTTTGCGTTTTCTCCTCCAGGGGCAGAAAGGCTCAGGCAAAGGCTAAATGAACAGCTATGCCTTTTGACTGAAGTCTTGGGGAGCCAGTAGTGGCAGCAGACGGGCTGAAAGAAAGATAGAGAAGACTTGATTTTGTAGGATGCAGCGTGTGAGGAGGAACAGCTAAGCTTACGTAGGTGGGAGTGGGTGGAGGTAGCAAAGGAAGGGAGCAGTAGGGAGAAGCTGGGCACGATGTACCTGAAGTCTGTTTCTGTGGGAGTGGGAAGGGATGGGCCTGAACTGAACCATCACACCAAGCTTGAACTCTTACCCACAGGCCACAGACTGGAGCCTGTGTGCCTGTGTGACACTGGGAACACAGTGCTTCCCGCTCTTCTGAGCAGGGGAAGCCCCCTGAGAGCCTTGTTACCTTCATCTGTCAGTCCAAAAAAATTGATGTTGTACAGATTCATTTATCCTCTCTAGGTTGCTGTGCTGTGAACACAATAGAAACTTACTTGAGCAGACCAGTGCTTATGCGAGGGGTTTTAATGAAGTAAATTAATGCTGAACAGCAGAGTTCACTTTTTTAAAACGTTTTTATACGGAATGTCACCCATCTCCCTTTTCATATAGATTTCTCATACCAGTGAATAGTAGATATCACCCTTTCAGGCTCTGCATTTGAAAAAAATGTAATTAGGATCACAGAATACCCTCATTTAGTCATCAGTCTTACTCCAGTAAAAAAAAGCTTTTGTGTTTGTGAAAGCCAAGAAAAACAATGGGGAATTACCCCACTTGAGTTAAATTGACACCTTTTCTAACAGTATCATGTTGCATGTGGTGCTTTTAGCCTGTCTGCTTAATAGATGTCTGCAAATCTAAGCTCCATAGCAAAGTGGGGAAAAAGGATAGAGAGGCAGATGGTAAGGTGGTACTTACTGGAGGATTATAGTGTAAATATTCATAGATATTATTGTGCAAATTTTCTGTATAAATTTTACATTTTTAAAGCTCTCTTGTAATTCAGTATAACTCTGGCTGTTCATAATGAACAACTAGCACACACAGACTTGAGGTGGCTTAATATATGTTAGTAGTTTGCACTGAGAGGCACTTCCTGATCCAATAGTACTTAGTGTTTTGGTAACAGCCCAAAATTACTTAAATTCTAAATGTTACACTTGACTTACTGAAGCACTGCAAGCATGTGAAATTGTATTTGACAAATGGATACCTGAGTCCTTTCAGGGCTTACAAGACTTATGTTTTCTTCATCCTGTCTCATTTGTGGAGCTGAATTTCAAAAATTACTTTAAAGGCTTCTTATCACTTAGGTCCTGGAATGCATTCTTTTTTTACAGCTACTCTTTATGTAATAACAGAAGGAACTGGGTTCTAATTTGTCCTCTCATTTCCCAGAACACTGACTGTCTCACCAGTTTGTGTAGTGTTTGCAATGAAGGGGCACACAGACTCTTATTTTTGAAGCTGTTCTGCTTTGCACCTAAAGATTGAGGGCAAATAAGTGTGTTTATTTCTGCGTGTCTGTAGAGTGCTGCTTGGAGAAGTTGCACTGCAGGAGGAGAGCCCTCTGCCTGGGCTCCCATCTGCCTGTGGCATTTAGCCTTCTGCTTACTTTGCATGTTGGTGCCATTATGTTGCTGTGCAGGGTAGCTCCTGCCTTGGTGTTCCTGCCTTCAGGATGCTCAGCAGCACATTAATACTTTTCTGGTATTTTGCAGTGGTGTTCTTGGTATGTTACCAAGTTACCTACAGGCAGCTCACTCTTCACAAACAAGACTTAGAAGTTTGACTATCTGAGGTCTGTTTTTGGCATAGCTGACAGGGACTAAAGAATTATATGGGTCCTAGTGACAGTTTATTTTGTGATATTTTTATTTCAGTCAATATTATCATTGCAGTGATGCAGACATCATTATTAAAATGAAAGCATTGCTCAAGAGCAAATTCATGAATGCTCTAAATAGACAGCGCTTTTTTGCACCAGTTGATCATCTTGTTGGACTGCAGCAAAGGGAAAAGTTAAAGACTGTAAAAAGAATAATAGATGATAATAAAATCAATTCAATTATTGCAGCAGCATTTGACTCAGCCTAAAGGCTCTAATGTAAATCCTGGAAGCAAAATTTTATCACTGAGTAGGATCCTTTTCTCACAGAAACGGCATTTTATTGGTGCTGTCTTACTGGGATCTGTATCTTGAAATGATGTGTGGATCTTGAGTGTGTGTGATTTGTGAGGAGCAATTGTTACAAACTCAGTGTTTTTTCCTCAGATGCATTTCTTAACAATACCTCCATATTCTGAAAGTGGCAGTACTAGTAAAGGTTTGCCTGAAAGCAGTTAAGTAGCCCATGTCTGCAAATGATTGTTCTGGATTTGAATGGCCTTTTTTGCTTTGCAGAGAGGCAGCACGTGAATGTCGCAGGAAGAAAAAGGAGTATGTGAAATGTCTAGAAAATCGAGTGGCTGTGCTTGAAAACCAAAACAAGACACTGATTGAGGAGTTGAAAGCACTTAAGGACCTTTACTGCCACAAATCAGATTAATTTTGGATTCTCATTTTCACTTGTCCAGGTGGGATAGAGACTGGTTCTGGCTATACCCAGAAAGACAAAGTAAACTTTTTATTTTCTAAACATTTCTTTTTTTCTATGCGCAAAACTGCCTGAAGCAACTACAGAATATACTTCATCTGTGCTTTGCATCAAACTGTGAATGTTCAAGTACTTGCCTCCACTTCTCCCCTTACAAGATGAATTTCATCATCAATCTCAGCGTGAAGAAGAAGAACAGGCTTCTTTCTCGTCTACCGATCCTCTTCAAGGAGTAACAGTGGTCACTTGGGAAGTTACGGTGGGGAGGGTCCTTTTGTAAAGATGTCAAGAATTTGTGCTGAGCTCTTTCCATTGCCTTAGAGACAGAACCACCCCAGCCTCTTGGTCCAGAGAACCGTGGGCCGCGTAGGTGGAGCATGCATGGTACAATGAAGAAGCAATGGTTGCCAAATTGGTTTCACACATTCACGATGAACTGTACAAAGACACGGCTAAGCAGCATGCCAAATGAAGGGCGCTTCACTGTCACGTTCTTGGTGTGGAGATAACAGACCTTTTTCAAGCTAGCCCAGGAGGGGATTTGATTTGCAATCTGTATTAAGCCCTCCTGGACTAGTAAAACCTTCTCCATACCTCAGAAACAAATGCATTGAAATGAGCTTCACTGGTCAGTTGTTGCTTCTCATAGCTTATGTGTGCAAGTGCATTCAGCATTCTGAATGCACAGAAAACAGACACCAACTTCATAGGATATAGGTTGGGAAATGGTATTTGGATGGGAAAGAAAATTAAAAAAAGATGAAATAGTGATGTTCTGAAAACAGTCACATAGTAAGCAGGGGTAACACATGAAAGCACTACCTATTTGTATGCAGAACAACTAAGCAGTTGAAGCATGGCCAACTCCACTTAAGTACTCCCTGATGACAGTATGGTCTGTGTCCCAAGTCCTCTCAAGCAATGAGGTTGTTTTTATTTCCCTACCACTGTCTTATGCAATAGAAATTATTGTACTCAATAGAAATATCAGCCTGGTTTGCTAAATTCTTTTTCAGACTTTGAGGTTGCCTTCTATACATAAATTAAGTTGCAGTATGACAACTACTAGGACAATCTCAAATATTAAAGAGGACTTCAAACACAAATATTCCAACTCCTGCTTTGCAAGGGACAATACTGATTATTTAAACCTGGCCAGGTTAGCTAAACTCTTAATTTATTTAGGGTATTTTTTCATGGAAGGGGTCAGATTTACTGAATAATCTATTCCTGCAACTAAAATTACTCATGTGCCTCAGATGTTTGCAAGATCGACTATTTTCTGTGCACTGAGGAACTGTGATCTTTCCCAGATTTATGATGCTAAAAAAGGTAGTTCATATTTTAAAAAACTCTGTACTAAGAATTAGGACTTGAAAAGAATCATGCTCAAAAGGAACCAAAAAAAAATGTCAAGAAGTTGTCAAAAAGAATGTGTCAAAAAGAATCATGTGCGGTTTGTGTCCTGGCCCTCTGAAGCCAGTCTCTCGCTATGTTAACTTGGGTCATTTGATGGAGTAAGTTTACTTTGGGCTTCTGGTCAAACTTTTATGTATAGAAACATGGATAAGGCTCTGGTCTATACCAATGCCTTGCCTAGCAGAGTATTAGCTAATATTTTCTTCCCATTCACTCTGTCTGTTTTTAAGATAAATTTCACACACAAGCTTCTAAAAGGTTATACAATCAGTGCGACGTTATAAGAAAAATACTTGGAAGACTCTGGGCAGTTGAGTCTCAAACACCTAAGCAGTATTAAAAGTTCTAGATTTCTCATTTGAGAGGGCATTCAGTTTCCAAGACACTTATTTAAAAGGAGCAGGGTTAAACTTAACAGCGTTATTGTTAAATCTAGAGTTATCAAGAATTTCAAATTACACTTGTATTTCAAGAAGAGAACATAAGTATCAGAAATATGACATAATTCACTTTCTGGGGATTTATAAATGGTCTATTTTTATCTGCCATAGAGAGTTGATTTTTGTGTTTTTATTTAATGGGAGATGAATCTATTAGTTTAGCAATGCAAATTTAAAGAAGACCCTAAGTTCTCAGCAGTGCTTTTATAAAAGTGATCTGATTCTTAAAATCAGTGAATACAAATACATAAAACGGTTACATTTTCCAGAACTAGTACTGAAGTAGAAATGTTGATAATGCAGGAGTCATTCTTGTAAAACATGAAGCTCATTGTGGCCTCATTTGCAATTACATGGAATGGTTCCTCCAGCTTTGAGAAACACAGAAAAGGCTGTATATGCCCACATTAAGGCTGTTTCTTTTGTAGAACATCTGGTTGCAAAAACATGAGGTTTTGCTGTGAACCTGAGCAAGGCGAGCTGGGCTCTGAGAGCTGTGTCCAGTGGGTAATGAACACTGTCTAGAGCTTGCTGATAATCACTGGGCACAAAGCCTGGGGGCTGAATGGGCATGGGAGCCTAAAACAGTGCCCAGGTGGGGTTCTCCTAATACAGAGTTGGTGCAAATTTGTGTGGCAGTGGGAGGAGAACTGTGTTACCAGTTTGTCTGTGTGTGGTCTGCAAGTGGCCTGTAGTGGTGTTAGCCTAGACTTCATTAGCAAATAAAGTTTCACTAAGAAGAAGAATGTAATTTAAAGTACATAGGGGTCTGCAAGAATCTTTATTTTTATTTATGCTGCACTGAGGATTTAGGGACACATTTATTTAATGAAAATTATAAATTACGGTAATAAAAATGTATTAGACCAAGTACAGGGCTGGCTAGGCTACCCATACATGCTTTACTATTCATATTGACCCAAAAAGGGAAAGAATATGACACAGGAATCCATTCCTATGTTATTTACCAAGTAGTGAGGTTGGGGTAAAAAGTTTCTATAAACTAAGGCCATTTGGAAGTAGGATGGAAATTATGCTGACAAGGGGGAGGGAGGATTAGTTTTATATCTCACGGTTGTGAGTTTTCAAGAACTGATAGCCTGTTTTACCTGAAGAGAGGGTTAGAAAGGGCTAGATCCATTATGTTCATAATAAACAAGAATTGGTTTGAAATATAATTTTTGTAATGTCATTATTTTGCAAAACAGCAGCACCAATCAGGCAGTTAAGATATTGTCAAAGGTGCTCTTTTAATTTAGATATTCTTGGAAAATACATATGTATAATATATGTACATATATATATATATACACACAGTATATAATCTACAGCTCTGAGAGCTTTTAAGTCAGGAATGCTGAGTATTATAGTATATGGAGGTCAGAAAAAGAATTTTTACTTTTCTGTGTGTGTCTGGGTGTGTGCGGATGTGTGCGTGTGTGTGTGCGTGTGTGTGCGTGTGTGTGTGTGAAAGCTTCCCCTCACCCCAGTAGCTCTGGGCTGCGTTATTCTAGCGCTTATTACTGATTTGTTTTGTGCTGTTTCTCAGTTATCCATTTTCAAGAATTTTATTTCATCTTTCGTGGCTTTTGCGAGGTTTGTTTTTCATTGATGAAGATTTTTGAAATTCCGTAAACAGTTGTTTTACAACCACCACCACCACCCAGAGTAATTCACTTTTGTGCTTTTTCTCTTTGGCAGCTATATATCAAAGGCAAAACATTTGGAAGGGTCATTAAGGTGTTATTTTCTAAAGGAACCACTGGTAAGGCTTGTGTTTTCCTCCTGGGGTAGTGGCGATGCATTCTTACTTAGGCAGCAATTTCAGCAGCACTGGGTAGTTGCCGGCACTGTTGCTTGTATCCGAAAGCACAATTTCAGCCTGTCGTGCTCGTCAGGACCGCTCAGACACCTGTAGTTCTGGCTGGCCTGTAGTTGGCGTTTGCATTGTAGGTCACTGTCTTCTCTGGTACTTGTACACTGGTCAGAAAATTGGTGGGGTGTTTGGAATCATTAAGAGGCTCAGGAAAAAAAAAGATTTAATAAGGAAAAACAGCCCTGATAGTTTCTGACCTGAATTTGTACCACAGGTTGCTTTTTTAAAATCTGGGCTTCCAGTAAACTGCAGCAGCAAGTACTCATCTGTTAGTGAAAACTGGCCCCTGCTTTTTTATTTTGTATATTTTCTTCATTTATGGCAGACAGTGCTTTTTGTGGTTTAAAGACAAGTCCACC
This sequence comes from Rhagologus leucostigma, assembly GCA_013397725.1. NCBI lineage: Eukaryota > Metazoa > Chordata > Aves > Passeriformes > Rhagologus > Rhagologus leucostigma. The sequence continues at coordinate 211,677 of VZTD01001642.1, forward strand.
CATTGAAGCAAGTTCAATATCAGTGGTTGCAAATCTCTGACAGTTCATAGAGGATTTAATTGATTTTCTAAGACCTTGTTTTTATTGTAATTTTTTCATCCTGGAGCCTGGTTAGTGATGTAACATTTGCCAATGATCCAACCAAAAGGTCATGTATTTATTTTTGTTACACTATGTTCTTTGTAAATGTTGAATTAAAATGTGCACTTTGGAAAAAAAAGAAAACAAAAAAAAAAACGCCCCCCCAAAAAACCCAAACAAAATACAGAAAACAAAATTTAAGGTAAATTTGGTTTGCTTGAGAAGATTTCTGGCATAATTGTTGGAATCCTGCTGCCTGCACACAATTCACTCCTCTCCACAGCAGCTGACTCCTTCGCTAATTTACCTTGCGGATCAGCACCTGGTACCCAGCAGGCATTGCTTCAGAAGGGCAGGAGAGCTGAAGGGGCAAGAATCAAGCGTGTGGTGTCTCAGAGCAGTATGTAGAGGGTGGATGTGAAATTATTTTTAGAGTAGAACTAGTTCAGTGATCCCATGTGGGAAAGGGAGGTTAATTTGGAAGGAAAGCTAAACTATTTTTCAGCCACTTTATTCCCCTTTTCTTAATTTGAGATTTGTCTGCAGCTTTTACAAGCTGCATTCCAAGAAAATTAATCAAAAGGCTTTCCAATAATTTGACACCAGGAAGTAAATGTACACTGACAATGTGTCACCCTGCTTGAAAAGAAAAGCACAACCACCTTTATTTTGTAGGAATGATGATAATTTAACTATAACCCTGAAATCTGTCACTGTGAGCAGGTTTTAAAAAGCATACAGTACATTGATGGTTCTCTGTCGTCTGCTTGGGAACTCGTTTTTCTGAGCTGTGTAATTTGCTAGCTGTAAAAGACACTGATTTTACAAAAGCCTGAATGTATCCTGAAGCTCAGTTGGTCTGGAAGGAGCCAGACTGATGAAGAGAGGGTGCTGAAATCCACCTACTGTGTGCTTTGTGACAGGTTCAGGTCTGTGGATAGACAGGCTTAAGTCTGTGCATCTTTGGGGAAAAGGGACCAGATCCAGGTGGTAAAGAGGGTTTGCATTTCAAGTGTTTTGCCTTGGAATGTGTTTTTTAAATGTATTTAAGCTGTGGCCTGCAAAGAGATGTGCTTGGGCTGGTTTGCATAGCACAAATTGAAGAGAGTGACCTGTTCGCTTTCTGGCACTGCAAGTGCAGGTTTGTGACTTGCTCTGTGGTGAGTTCAGGGCTCGCTTTCAGCAGGAGAGGCAGGAGCAGTCAGCTGTCCTTGGGAGCTGTGTGCTGGCAGGGAAAGGGCCAGGGCCAGGCTGGAATGACCCATGGCTGGCACACTCTGTAAGCTGAGCGTTCACTGCACTCAGGACTTGAGCAGTCGGTTCACTCAGCCTCCTCAGCTGCGTATTTCTCTAAATTAGGGGATGGCTGAGTGAGAACATGGGGAAGGCAGGCCTTGAGCCAGTCACTTATCTGGAAATGGCCACTCTTAAGGACTAAGGATGTTTGGGTGCTTTCCATAAGTTATGTTTTATCAAGGTGCCACTCCATTTTTTGTGTGTTTAATTACATTTATTTATATTAAAACATTGATTTTAAAAAGTTCTACAACTTCAAGTTTATATGAGATTGGAAACTGTGCTGCTTATAATGGACTTCTGGGATGGGAACAGGGCAAGAAGAGGTGCTAGTTGGCAGCCAACCTCTCCACTGACTTTTGTCCACAGATGGGTTGTTTACTTCTAAAACTAGTTGTTTCTACTCTGGATTTATAATTTGAAATTGTTTTAAAACAGTGTTTTTCAGGGAAGCTTCCAGAGCGAGGGTTATTATTCTCCCTTTGTAGTGTAAGCTGGAAAGAGTATGTTCACCTCATCTGCATTTCTGATTCTTTACCCAAACCATGTCAGCACAGAACAGAGGACTTGAGCTTGACTCCCACATACTTGCGGAAGTAAAAAGACTAAATGAAAATCCATTATTGGGGGAAAATAAATTCTTTTTTACATCTCTCCAAAAATCTAGAAACATCCCTGTTGTGTTCTGTTGGGGTTTTTTTTGTTTTTTTTACTTTTTTTTTGTGCTTTATCTGTGTTTTTAAAAAATTGTACTGGGTTATAATGCATTTTATTAACACTATGTACATATTAGCTGCTTTGTGTTTCAGAATGGTAGTAATTGCTTTGTATATTAAAGTGATTCTTGTGAATTTGTGAATTATTGTCATAAAGAAGTGCTTTTTCTTACTGTAACCTTTGTGGTATAAACTGTCATAACTCCCTTTTTACACAAACATTTATGTGCAGTCACATAAACATGCTTTAAAAAACTCTACAAAGTCTCTTTTTTGAGCAGGGTGTTCCATTTACACTAATTTAACTTAGTGGCAAATGGTAGCTAGAGGAATATGGGAAAAGGCATATTTTGAGCAGTCTATGATGTCCTCTCAATCTGTGGCCTGCCCTAAGTATTCATAAGGTATTCTCCCCAAAGAGAAGGCTTTTTTAATCGTAATGAATTAGATTAGTCAGAGGTTAAGTCCTGCAAAACAAAGTTTCTCTTCCTCTTGATATTTTTAAACCTGCTTTCCAGTATCCATTCTGGTGGCAGTTCTGTTGTTGAATAATGTCTGAAAGGCTTATGCCTTTCACAGTTTAAATACGCTGCATGTCTCACTTTTAAGCATTCCTGTAAACCATGTACTACTGATCTTAATAACAGAACAGAAACAGAAGGCAGTGAACACTGCACGGATCGCAACCCTATTATGTAATCTGCAAGGCTAGATCCAAACACTGGGATGGAAGCCAGGAGAACAAATTCAGCACTGAGGTAAACACACCTCCAGTGAAATCGAGGGGAAGCAGTAAGGTTGGCTCATTACAGCTTCTGTAGTTTTTTTAATGCCATTCAGATTCTTGCTCAGAAAAATCTACAGTGATGAGGGAGAATCCCAAACAGGGGTTAGTCCCTGAGATGAAAATGCAGTTTGGCTTGAATTTTGCACTGAAAAGAACTGGGTAACACAGATCCCTGTGTAGTCAGCTGGTAAACCTGATTCTTCTGACACTGCTGTACCTTGAAGCTCTCTTAGTCCAGTAGATGCAGAGCTGAATCTCATACTTAGTATCTTAATATCAATCAAATACTACCTTAGTTCCAATGACATTTCAGAAAAGTTTGTTTTCTTGCAAAATGGCATGTTTCAGAGATGGTTTTCTCAGTCTCACACCACGGTTGTGTCTTACCTGGTCACTTTTCTGTGGCTTGGACCTACTCCCTAGAATGAGTGAATTTCTCAAGAGACTGTGCATTGCCAGACTACTCAGGGACACATGCCAAACACAGCCTTTCTACAGACGAGCTCAGATCACCTGTTCCAAAACAGGACCAGTGCAATGGAACCACCCAAAGGAGAGTGGGATTCTCTCGTGCTGGGATGAACAAGGTGACAGAAAGTGCTTGGGCAGGTGTTAATATAATTGCCAGACAGCTGCTGTCAACAGCTGTTGTCGTGCATCATCTCATACTAGAGCAGGAGCTCCCGAGCGTTGGGACACCGGAGTTCGCAGGTGTCACTGCAGAGGGCTGCTCTGTGCTCACTCACCAGCAGTTACATCTCTGCTGCTTCTGTCCTGCACGGCTGGTGTGATTCACTCGTGGCCTGACTCACTCCTGACCTCTCCCTGAAGGTAAGTGTGACGGGAATACAAAAAACTTGTGAAGCCCAGCCTGGGACAACAGAAGACAGTGCTCACGGCCTGGTGCACGTGGGTGTCAGCACTGCCCAGCGGGGATGGACTGCAGGTTTCAGCTGAATTACATTATCATGGTTGATGCCTGCCCCTAAACACTGTAGCTTTAAATGCAACCACACTGACATGCACATGGCTGTGGCCCAACTGCAGTATTCCTGGATCTGGTCTCCTAAATCTAACAAGCTGCACCCCAGTAGCAGTCAGAGAAGGTGTCCCCTTGGGGGGTGCCACTTGCTGGGCTGGGGAGGGGCCACCAAGAGCTCAGCTCTGCAGGTCAGGCGCAAGGCACTCACCTGAGCTGCCAGTGCCATCTCATGCTTTTCTCCAGCATTATTTATGGGCAGTAGCATCGCTTCAGCCTTCAAACGTACTCCCTTGGGTGTGCATGCAGCTGCCGGGTAACAGCAGCGCAGCAAAAGAAGCCAAGTCTGGTCTCCACTGGCACATGCCTGCTCTGGCAGGATGGCTGTGAACATTGGCAGGATTGCTGTGTAACAGCAGCAATGGGAAATCTAACACTGAAAACTTAACAATTAGAAAGACATGGAATTAAACTGATTTGTTTTAGAAGTACAAAACCGTTTCTATCATCAAAACAAGGCCTAGGGCAAAGCCCCCTTCTTAGACGTGTGTAGGTTGCTGCACCAGGCTTTATTCTGTGCTTTATTCTGTTCTTTATTCTGTGCTATTTGAGCAGGCTTTTTAGCATGTTCCTGCTATGGCAACAGTGCAAGCTGCTATGGCTGTCAGTACTGCAAGCTCCAGCCTCCTGCAAGGGCCGAGCACAGCCAGGCTTTTCCCACAGAAAAGTTCCCTTGGGCACTTATGAGCCCAGGCACCAGCACACTGCTTTCTGCCGGCTCCAGCCCGAGGGGAGCCTGAGCTACAGATGAGCCTAACGCCTAATCCCAGATGAGCTTGGAGACAATGAAACGCCAGTGGGGAGGGAAACGAAGAGGAAAGGTGAGAAATTACAGCCACACTCTGAAAACTAGAGCCAGAGACGTGGAGAGAGCTCATAATTCTTTTCAGCCATTGCTCACCCAACTGATAGGACAGAAGAAGCTACATCTAACACGAGAGCTCATCTTATGATCTGTTTTCAATTAACGGTGCTGTCTTCCTTCCGCCAAACTGACTTCAACTCCAGTTTCAGGCTGCGAATTCCCAGCCAGCTACCTCAGTACTGTTTTAGTGACACCATGTGGCTTCTGAGGATACTGTTACAGCAAGTGATTCAGAGCAGCAACTCCCAGACGGGGTCCCAAAGCCAAGCAAGGAACTTCACTGAGAACATGAAAGACGAGTGCCAGGGATGAAGCACAAACCTTAATGATAAATGTGTCAGTTCCAGATTACAGCCAGCACAGCACTTCTGGTCCACCGACCAGGAAGTATGATGGGAGCAGAAGTGACAAAAAGTTCCAAAATGTCTGTGGCCCAAAGCAGCTGCTGCTTTGTTCTGCCAAGCTGTTTGCTGTTGCCAGTGCCAAAGACATGCACATGCTCAGTCTGAGCCTGACCTGAGGCTTTCTGAGTTTAAGTTTAAAGCAAAAAAAGTTCCACATCCACACACAAAAAAAAAAGTAGTAAAGCAAATCCTGCATTTGGAGGTGTAGCTGTCTTCTGTTTGCCCATTGTTTTCATCAGTTTCATTCTTCCACTACTAGAAAGAGAAGGAAGTCTGCTGCTGGTGCGAGCTGGACTTCCGAATCTTGTGGGATAAACACAGAGATGTGTTTTACAAGCTCAAGGTATGAAATCTGTTACTTAGGACAGTGTCTTAACTACCACTGTGCACTGAAAGCACACTGAAATCTAGACACTGCCCCAAGGTCCCAAGTAATGCAAGAGTAAGTACTTCCCCTGCTACAAAGACTTTACAGAGCACCCTGCTTTCCTACATAACAGCTCTCAGACACAGAGGGAGCACAAACAAAGGCACAGAGTAGAACATTATCTAACGGTACTTTGAGAGTCAAGGACTGATTTGATATTTTAAGAACAGCTTGAGTCTCCTTGTTGCAGTTTCCCGGTGACACATGTGCATGTGTATCTCCTCCAAGGAGCCTTGATCTGTGTGAGGAGACTTGTTAGGGACAACTCAGAAACCACAATTGCTTTGGTACTGCAGGCATAGCCCACTTGCTTGCAAGTCAGGTAGAAATACCACTGATTTCTAAACTGGCTTACTTGACAATCCCTGTTCCCAGTGCCCCTCCAGATCTTGTTCTTTGTTTAACTGTGCCTCTTCAATGCAGCAGTGACAGCTACAGAACAATTTTATACCATCTGCCTTTGGTCCTTTTTGCCTTTTAAGTGGTTTCTTTTACCACAACTTCTAAGATGCAGAAGTCCTGAAGAGTTAAAGCATTTAGAGCTGGAGCATCAGCTTTTATTTCATCCACTCTTACTTCTCCAGAGTTAAGGAAGTGATAAAGGCAAAAAACCCCACTGTAATCTCTAAGTTTCCCCCAGAAGCTAAGTGTGGTTTGATTTCAAACAACAGACCTTTTGATATAACAATTTTGATGCTGGAGATTTCTGTAACTTAAATCAGTTTCAAAAACTACATTTGATAAAAAGACAGTGGAACACCCTATACCACTCTATTCAGAAATGAAACCGAGGTTCAATACGCAGAACAGAAGTACAATCCTTGCTGTATCAGACCAAGTGACCAGACAAGATCATCAGAATGAGAAGCCAGTGAAATAACACAACTGTAACTTCATGCTTAGGAACGAGTGTATTGAGTAGAAACGCAGAGAAGAACTGAACAGCATCCGTGGCTTATTAACAAAGCATAGAGTCAAAAGTCATCCTTGCGACTACCCCTCTGTGCTTTGTAGATATGAACATCCTTACTGGAATCATAATGGACTTCGTAGACAGAGAAACGCTCTCTCAGCATCTTCAAGAACTTGAGATCCCGTTCATAGCGGATACGACAGGAAAGAAGAATCACAGTTTGCTCCGAGCACAGGTGCTCCAGCGTCTGAAGCAGTTCTGCAAATGTTTCTTCCAGATAAACGATGTCTGCACCCAGGATGAAGTCAAATGCTCCTGGAGGGAAGTTATCCAGGTCTTTTCCCCATGTCAGCTCCTTCACCACAGCTCTGGGACGTAGTTCAGGGGGTAAGTTTGCCTGCACGTTTGACTCCAGGAACTCCAGTGCTGCCGCCCTGTCTGTGATGGTAACACGGGCACCTAAGGGGCACAGGAGGACACGGCTCACACTAACAGTCCATGTCCCTCAGTACAGCATGTGGAATACAATGCTCTAACTCCAGCAGGCTCCTTAGTTCCTGTTAAACATTAACAGCTCCCCTGAGCTGCCTGATTAAAAACAAGCAAACAAAAGAATAAAACAAGCAAACCCCCCCTGTATACAGACATCCTACCTTTCATCAGTCACTTAAGAATATAAAGTGTACTCTACGTGAAGATTAAGCTGGGTAGGGAAAAAAACATGTTTTCTGGTGCTTTTTCTTAATGCATTAAAGTCAAGGAGTTACTTTGGGCCTTTCCATAGTGACGAAAGAATAAATTACAGGGCTTGTTACAACTAACCTGCTCAAACTCCGTATTTTTCTGTAGGAGAGAGGCAGCTAGAGAGCCTCTTTCACAGGTCAGACAAAAGTTACGCCTGTGTGATTTTGCATGGCATGACCGTATTTTGTCAAACTGTTTTGTTTCTATTGTTTCAACTGGCACCTTTCACAGCCACTAGAGCTTTGAATTACAAAGTTAAGATGGGAAAGATACCACAAATTTAACATAGTACCCAGTTTCTTCTTCAGCCACAGACAGATCAGCAGCAAATCACTTCATTTCTCCATGCCCTGGCTTCCCTGTCTGCAAGACAGGCTAATGCAAGGCTTATGCAAGCTCAGAGAGTGGTTTCTGTCTGCGGCTTTATCTGCATCTGAGGACAAGGGGAAGACGGGAAGCACAGCACTTGTTCCCTGCGGGGGAATAGCTGCAGAGCTGAATGCTGCTGAGCTGCCTGCCATGGCAACAGGCGTCCGCCTTAACAGGGTCCCGCCACAGAGTAAACTGCAGTGGCACCATCACTACAACAAATATCGCAGCAGGCTCTCAAGGCTAACAAGGAAGGAAGATGACTCAGAGAAGAACCATCACAGTTCACACACGCAGCTTTGGTGCTCACTTCTATACCAGGCACGTACATGTAAAAAGGGCCAGTTTTACTACAGTCGTGAATTGCTTTAAATGAGACAACAAAAAAGCCCTTACCTAGTAATGTGACCACTATTCCCAGCAATCCAGTTCCAGCTCCCAGCTCAATCACAGACCGATCCCTGAGATCAATGCCTTCCATCTCCAGATAAGCACACAGGACAACAGCCTAAGCCAAGAGACAAGGGCAATTAAGCACAGGGCTCATTTCAGTCATACTGAATACAGGGTTTCTGGCTTAACCTGAGAGAGAAGGTTATGGGAAGGGTCAGGTGCTTCAGGTCTGCATCGAGACTTTGTTCAGCCCTTCTCTGCCTCCTGTGTGCACATGTAGTCCTTTTATGTTTTATGGAAGTTTTTTATAGAGTTTTATGGAAAACTCCTACTGGCAAAAGGAAAAAAGAACCGCAGAGGTTACGACTTGGATGTGGTAACTGCTCCATGAATCCCCAAACATAACAGGAGGTAGAAAGAGTTGTATTTGGAAAGGAAAAGCTGAGGGGTTGTCAAACACTAGTAAATGAACACAGCATTGCAAAAGTCCAGAATAAGGTTTCATAGTATCTTGTATGGTATTTCAGAAGGTTTCTGCACAACACCGGCATGCCTTCCGGAAGGACACAGGGAAAGTAAACTAATAACACTTCTAGCTGGTTGTATCTAGCGTGTTCTATGTTATATAGATCTCAGTAAGGACCTCTCCCCACAGCAAGTTCTGTCAAAGTTGAGGTCCAGAAAGATCAGCAGCCCTGTACACCAATTCATTTAAGACGTTTGGTAAAAATGCTATGCTTCTTCTTTTAAACTAGAGATAAAAGTGCAATTTGTGCGTGGACTGAGATCCAACCCGATGGGAAGCCCTTGGATTCCTACAGTGATGCTGTCAGCTGCCCTGCAGCCTCAGACCCGCCACAAACCCCTGTTTTGGACTGTTCTTATCCCCAAGATAAAGTCTATCAGCAGTCCTGCTTGAGGCTACAAGCAGTGGGATCCACGCTGTGCTCTGAAGGCTGCCAAGCTAACATCACCAGCCACTGTAAAGAAATAGGTGAGAGTTATCCGGAATATTTCCTGTATTGGGCACTGGCCGTGCACGGTTTAGGTGGCGCGTTTCCCCTGCGTTCCTGCACGATCACTTGTGGGGGAACAGGGAAAAGTAAAGCAGAGTTTAACATTTTCTTTCCTAACATTAAAAAAAAAAAATTTACAAGCCTTCCCTTTACAATTCAACCTTAAATAATTTTCTACGGTGAATCTGAAAGCTCGGCAAGAGCCACAGGAAGCCACCGAGTGCAGAAAAGCTCCGCTTGCCATCAACACCTACCGCATCCCAGACCACGGCCGCCACCCCCAGCCGCCGCCAGTCCTGCTGGAGGCGGATGGTGCGGCTGGCGAAGCGGAAGGTGGCCGAAGGGCTGTGCAGCTGCCGCGCTGCCCAGCCGCCTCCCTCCTCGTAGGGCACCAAGGCCATCGCGCCGCCGGCGACCGCAGCCCCAGGCCCCGGCTCACGGCGGCCTCGGCCCCCGACTGGGCCCCGCCCGAGCTCCGCGCTGCTCCGCGCCGNTCGCGGCGGGAGCGGGGGCCAGGGCGGCCGGCGAGGCTGTGCCGGGGCCGGCGGCGCGGGGAAGGGCCGTGCCATCGCCCGAACCCGAGAGGGCCCCGGGGCGGCCCGAGTGGAGAAGCCCCGCGCTGCCTCCTGCGGGAGGCCGGGCCCGGAGGGGCTCCTCGCCTGCTCACAGCCACTGCCACACGGAGGGGTACGGGGAGAAAGGTCTCACGCCCTGTGGGACATTGCTAGCTGTCCCCGCAGCCTCCCTGTGGTGCCAGCCTCTGCTTTTTGCTTCGGGGGGGTTTGAAGTCAGTGCCCGGGAAAGGCATTTGTCCAGCCCACCAGCCTCGTCCCTATTGCTCCTCGGAGAGCATTATCTCTGCCAGTACTCATCACCGCCTGGAAGCGGTCCCCCAGACGCTGGGTAACCAGCGCAGAAACACAGCAGTTCTTCTGCATCTCAGTCGAGCGCCGACCAAGGCAGCACAGCCCAAGCTGCTCTCGGCTGGCGGTGTGGCGGAAACGCTCCCCGGCGCTGTTTTGCATGGGCTTCTCTTCACCTTTGGCTCCATTTAATCTCTTGTTTGGCAAAACAACACAGTTCTTCTCTCCTGTGTTACTTGAACTAGCTCCAAAGACTGCTAAAGGCCATGGGAGAGCCGGGGAAGTGTCCTGGCAGCACTCGTGCTCTGGCTGCCCGGAGGCACTGCTGCAGGTCCCCCACAGAAAGGCGCAGTGCGTGCAGCCACACTCCTCAGCGCCTGAGAGGAGCATGGGGCAGCTGGGGCAGGGCACACATCTTCTCTGCCCCATCTCTAGTGGCTCGGTGCCCTGACAGCTCCCGGTGACACCACCGATGGGGCAAGGCCGGCCCCTCGAAGCTGGGGACCGTAACCAGCTCCAGAAAACATCCCCTCTCTTTCCCACAGAAAATCTGTGGGAAATCCAGCAAATCTGTCTGGCAGACAAAGGCAAATGTGGTTACAGGTAAAAGCTGTCCATTTCAACAGAGTGGGTCAAGATTCATGAAGACCTTTGTGGAGGATCATTAGAGGTACAGGGGTAGCAGAAAGTAAAGCTTGTTTTCAGGGTTCTGCTACTGTAGGAGAATGGAGCCCAAAATTTCACTTGCCGCAAACCAGTCCATACTTGTCTTATGGCAACTCAGATTTCTCCCCATAAACATGCCAGAACAGGTGTGATGATTCAGCTTTCTGTGGTTTTATATCCTAAAGTGCTGGTCCCTTGCCACTATTCCTGCTTTTGAGAGTTTGAAATTGCTTGTGCTATTATCTTGATTATTTTTTTAATTATTAATATAGGCAGTGTGGGAAAAGCAATGAGAGTCATTACACTGGAAATGAGAACTCTGAATGAGTTTTTGAGTCACTTACACTGTGCCTAAACTACACTAGCAGGCAAACAGAGGGAAACTCCCAAATGCAACAAAGCTTTCACCTCCACCTCCTGTACCACCTGCCAGCCCTGGGATCTCCAGCCAGAATATGGAGGAGTGTGGCAGGGCTCCAGTGCTCCCAACTGCCTCCTTTCTGTCCCCAGGTGAGTCTTCTTCCCCTGCAGTATTTCATAAGACCAAGTGTCTGGCTGAATAGCAACTAGAGTAAAAAAAGGCTGCATGTGAAAATGTATTGTTCCCGAAGATGATAATGCAGTGAGTGCTTTTATCCCAGTAATGTGATTTTGTTAGTCAGATATCCCTGAATATCTCTGGAGCGCAGCAGGTTCTCTACCAATCCTGCCCTGCTTCCCAGAAGTATTTCCCCTTCTTCCCTGATAATGGTGCTCTGGCACTGACTTCCATGAGCCTTAGATAGAAGATCAGAAATTACTGTCCGGATCATTACTGGATAGTGAAGCTATTAAGAGAGAAGCAAGTCCACTAGAAGTTTAGTAAGGGCCCTGATTCCCCATATTCATTCTGACCTTATATTTACCTTCTCTTCCCCTTTCCGCATCCATTTTCTAAGCGAATGGAGTGCCTCGGTATTATAGTGGTAGAGAGAGACACTTGGTTTCTTCTACCTTTCCTGACAGTGAAAGGATAACAACACAGAACTGTGGCTAAAACAGATGCCCAGAGCTGAAATGCTTTTCTCCCAGCAGGGCTAAAGCTCAGCATATCAGTGAAGTGGTGAGAACGCAGCCTGGTTTGGCTTTTGAGCACTGCAGAGGGCTGTAAGGACACCTAAGCTGCAGGTAATCTTGCGAAGTAGGAAACAGCTGATTTTAAGGTAAGCAAGAATGATTTAAAGTATGAAGAAACACCGATTCAAGTCCATTCTTACCTCGTTCAGCTACTTGATAGAGCAGGCATAATGTGGCCAATTATGAGTAAATCCCGCACCTCGGATTTGCGTAAGCTGCTTGGGGTAATTAAGAAAAAGTGTTTAAGTGCAATGGTCCTTGTAATACTTAAATGATCAAAGAACAAAGTAGATAAGATAGAAATGAATACAAATTATTTTGAGTCTATACTAATATAAGTCTCTTTCTGCAGTCTTCTCTTTGCTGCTTAGTATGGAAAATCCTCTCTTAGAAATGAATGTGACAGTTCTTGTGATAGTTCTGCAGACACTGGATGCACTGCATGTCTGCGCATGGATTTTGGAGACATCCGTGATGGGAAAATACTGCATCCCTCACACAGTCTCTGGTTACCAAGGCAAAGGCAGGTATAAATAGAAACAATCTGATTTTTTTTTAAAACTCTATCTAGAAACCTGTGTTGGTGATAACCCTCTCACAGCAACGCCTTATTCCAAATGGTTCTGTTCTACATTTGTGTGGAAACTTCTGGTTTAATCCTTTCCCCTCTAAATAAACAGCAGCTACTTCTGGTTGTCGTTCTACTAAAATATGAAAATTGTCCTGGAAGTAAAGTTTGGACAAATATCTGTTTTGCTAAGAGCTTTCATCAACCAAATGAACAAAAGCTAGCACAAAGCTTGAAGGAAAACCCAGAAAAGAAAGCAGTCTTTCTCCCTAAGTATCACTGTAAGTGGCTATTCAAATGGCTAGCACTGAAATGATTTAACAAGTTGTACATTTTCATCTTCACCAGCAGAGGAATCTTCCAGATTCTCCACACCAATAAAATAGGTGGGGTGGTGAATCACTTGCTGTTAAATACAAAGGGAATAAAGCAGAGATTAATTTGGTTGATGACATCTTGCAGTTGCAGAATCGAGACAGCCTCAGCTTGAAGTGATTTAGATCATCTTTGAAACCGATACGGTGAATTAAAAATAAAAACTTAAGTTTCTGCAGAAACTGGTGGATTATCAGTAGACCTTACAACTTGCTGCTTCTGCAAGATCCTCGCAAAAAAAGTGAAATACTGAAATAAATGTATGATCTGATCTAGCGTGTCATTTCCTTTATACACAGAGTTACATTAAAGAGTGGAAGTAATGATCCAAAATATGAAGATGTATAATTTCATAAGTGCTTGAGCTGAAACACAGGAAGTTTCTGGAACCTCTGAAGAGGGAATTGTTCCCATCAGTAATATTACATTTATGCCTTCAACCGTGCATCTTGATAAACTGTCACATATAATCACCACGTTTATTAAAGTGTCTTGTTACAGAAAGATCACTTTGCTTTTAGTAGAATTACATGACTGAGCTCTCAAAGGCCTTGCAGGTCTGAAAGCTAACATTGTTCTGAAGTTTCAGTTAAGGAACAAAAAGCAAATTGAGTAAGCTCTTCCTCACAACCAACCACTGGATTTCCAGCTGCACTTCAGTTGCTGGAAACCTCCTCCCGCTTTCAGATGTTCACAGACCTACAGCCTTACCCACACCTCCAGCTGCTGAACTTGCAGGCCACGAGATGCCAGTGTTGGGTCTTGGGAGGGGAGAGTCCGTAACCCACGGAGCGAGACTGACACGTGAGCAGACGTGGGTGCACCCTGGGAAAGGCTGCTCCAAAGTGCTCCCGGGAGCACAGGGCTGTGGTGGGGAAGTGGAGCACACATGGGGCAGGGAGAATGCTGCGAAAACCTCCCTTTTGGGGAGTCTGAGTATGGATCTAGAGGCTTAACATTAGGTGGACAAATTTATGATGTGCTCTATAGGTGCAGTGTTTTGTAATTGGAAAGGAAATTACAGTCCAAGCAATGCACTGTATTAATTTAAAACTAGTTAACAACAACTAATTTTAATTTTAAAACAATTATATGGACAGGGAGACAACAGCTATAGCATTCATATAGATGCAAAGGCATCTGTCTCAGTGCAGATGTTACCTTTTTAAAAGAAGGAAGAATCCAAGCATATGAAAAATGTGGGGGGTTAGTGTTATTTCTAATGGTATTGTCAGTGTTTCTCGAGTCCTTAGAAAGAAAATCCATCAGACAATGGAGAAGATGGAAGAGTTGAGTCTAAGCAATTTCAGGTACCTTAAAACTAACAGGGCCCCTTAGCACCACTTTCCAGGCTCTGGTGGCCCAGAGTTGGAATTAAAACTGCAGAAGTATACCCTAAACAAACTTGCTGCAGGACTTACACATGCGCAGTTAGACTTTTCTGAATAAACTCACTATTCATGTTAATGTTTGTGTTAAAATACTGAAAAGCATTTTCCTTTTCCGCATAAGAAATCTGTATCCCTGACCTGCAGTAACAGCTATTTCTAATACTTGATAAATCAAAGCAGTAGTTCTGCCAGCCCAAAGTACAGCTTTGCAGGCCTCCGTCTATGGCTCCACCACATCTTGAATTTTCTTCTCAGGTACTAAGTCTCTGTTAACTCTAACTTAGTCTTTGGTAACTGTCAAGCTGGTTTTATTTCACCTGAAGACAAAACGAAGGTAGGAGCAGAAGAGAGAAGCTCTGATAAAGAAAGGTTTACTCCCACATGCCTGTGCTGTTGGTATCCCTGCAGCAATCCAGATGCCAGCCAAGCAGCCTCTGCATTGCCTGTAATGACACCTTAGATTGCAGCAAAGGCAAAAGGAGGGATTTAATCAATGACAGCAGCACTGCAGTCTGTCCTTACCCTATGAAACACAGGTTCCCCAGCCCTGGTTTGCTTGTATTCACCGCTAGCAAAGGTAGTACAGGAGATTTAATAGTGTATGAAGCTTTAGGGCTACTAAAAATCCACCTTGTGTGTTCTGAATAACCTCACTGGTTACTTTTCTCCTCCAAACATTGGAATATTCTATTTCCCTAACTACTGTTCTGCTACGGGATTTTTCCCTTAAATGGCTGTAGTCTTATGTTACTTGTCAACTTCAAAAGACATCACACGTGCAACATTTTTGTCCTGTCAGCTGGTAGTGGTTTTCAAAACAGGATGCCTATTTTTCCCCCAATTATTTGCAAGTGAGACACAGAAGTCTGAGCTTTTGTTTTCAGTTGGTTATACAGGTTCAACCTGGTGATTCATTCTTCCTGCAACTACATTTCCAGGAAAAGACAAAGCCCTGGCTTTTCTCCAAGTTATCCAAGTGAGATCAGAAAGCACTCCTTCTCCCACAGCTGTGACACTTTCTAAGAAGAGAGAAATTGAACAAAATGCATCCCAGAGCTGCTGTCATCACCCTGCAGACAGGCAAGGAGGTGCATGACCTTGGAAAGGCATGTGCAGTACCAAGTCAGGGTGAAGATAACAGCAGAGTTTATTGAATTTAAGATTCTTGGCCCTATGAAGCACAACCAAGCATGTGCAAGGATCCATTCTCCATTTATGGGACTGATGGTGACTGTGAAGCTGGATGGCTTACAGGAAATCCTGCGATTTAATTTCAAGCCTTTTAGAAGACTCTCATCTTCTTGTTGCAGTTGGTGTGGACAAGAACATACACTTGGAGTTGGGAATTTTTCAAGAGTTATTACTCATAAAGAAGCTGGTAACTTTGGTTTCAGACATCTCTTAGGGATACTGCTGCTCACAGATGAAGGGAAGCCTGGTTTTGCATCATGAGGCAAAGGACTACAGGGTTGTGTGGTTGTGAATGCAAGTGCCGAGATTTCAGAGAGGGAGTTAAATAAAAACCTGCACAACTCCGCCTACAAGGAACCATTGCAGGAAATGTAAAGACTTGTCTGAGAAGTGGGGTTCCTTTGAACGCAAGCAGACAGCAGCTCACATGTACTCAGCAAATGGGCCAAGTAAAGAGACAGAATTACCTTCCCCTGTAAGCCCACAAGCCAAAACACAGCTGGTAGCACTAATATTAGTCCTGTCAAGCCTGGCACTCTTCATTTATTATGCATCCTGCAAATAATTATACATATAGTTAAGCTTATAGCTCAGAAGCTGCCTTTAGTAGTTGGCAGGGTGTGCTCCTCACTGGTACTGCTCCTCTGACCTCCTTAGACTAACATGAGGAGCGAGTCTGGTCTTTTGTATATTCGGAATAAACCACAGGCCATTCTAATCTCTGCATATTAGGAACAGAGGAACTACTGCTTTGGCAGTCATCACAATCTCATTTAGGGTTCGTTTCAAGATGCTGTCTGGCCTTCCTTAAAGGCTGTGTGGAGTTCTCCCAAAGTTTGCAGCAACTTCCTGAGAGGGCTTAAATTAGGATTAGTTTCCCACATTTTTGAAAGTTACTTTGCTTTCCCTTTTGTGTAAACTAAAGCACGGGAGGGTTGCTTCTCACTGGGTGCCCTGCTCAGAGACAAGGGGTGGTAATTGAGAGTCCCATGGCACAGATCTCTCTTGCTGGAGCAGGAGGAAAAGAGGTTGGATCCCAACAGTCCATAGTAAGCTATTTTCAGCTCAGGCATTCATTATTGCCACGATCCGCCATCCAAAATGCCTGCTTATGCAAAATGTGGAATCAGGTATGTGCTGCCCATTGTACATCAAAGTAATTTATTTTTTTAATAATGGAAACTGTCGGATGATTCACTGGGGTAAATCAAGCAGAACAGTAGAAAGATGAGACAGAAAATAGGAAGAGAACTAGGACCAGTAATAAATCATGATAGAGGGTATTTAGTGTATTGCTATAGTAGTAAGTCAATAGAGTGTTAAGCTGCATAAATAAAAGATAATGTGTTTCATTTCTGCAGGGTGTTGCTCAGACCACCTATTAACAGGATCGCCTGGTTCTGCAGAAAATACACCCAGCAACAGATTTTGTCATATTATCCTGATAAATCAGATTTGTATTAAGATCTTAGGAGTTACTTTGCCAAAATGGAGCAGGAAATGAATATTCCTCATCACTGCAGCTAAAGGAAAACATGCACAGATATGGAAAATTACTCTTTACTGGTGTACTGAGGTATGTGGAAGCGGAAGCCTATCTTCTCCTGGAATGACAGGGAGGTGGGACAGTTTGCTGTTTCTGTGACTTCCAGGGATTAAAGTCAGCTTCCTCTTGCTTAAGATCTACATGAGTAAGTCCTCACAGGGAAACAGGTTACTGGTTTCTTTCCTCCCTCTGCATGTTTGTATAAATCCTGATACTCTACAACAGCACTAGCAGCTTTCATCTCTCCCCCTCTGCAGAATTACACACTGAGAACAAGTATGAGACCCATGGGAAACTTCAGCCTTTGGGAGGCAGAGGAACCAAAACCTTCACACCCGAATAGCAGTGAGGCACGTCACATACTCCAGCCACTCCAAGTTCCCAGCATTTTTCATCTATTGGCACAAGTACGTGGGGTTTTGGCTGTTGGCCCCGATGGCTGGGTCCTGGTGCTCAGCTGCCCGGTGAGCCACTCTTGCTCACCTCCTCACCCTTGAACAAGGATTTTCCACTGCCCAAAACCGCAGCTTTGGCAAAGGATTCCCTTGAGGCTGCTCCAAAGCTGAGAGTTAGTAAAGGTTGCTGCTTGCTGCTGGGATCCCCTGAGGCACTTGCTGCAGCTGAACCTCCCTTTGCCAAAGCCAGGCAGCCCCACGGCACACACTGGCGTGGCTGCAAGGAACAGAGGGACTTGATTTTAGACACGGACACTCGGCATGGCTGCTGTCTGGCTGAGGTGTGCAGATTTGCCTGTGGCTCCTACCACTGCTCTGGATGGAGCAGCTCACCTCCGTCGGTGTGGAGCCACTGGAAGGGGCCCCGCAGTGCAGCAGGAGTGCAGCTTGCTCAGCTGCTCCAGCTTTTCAAAACAGCCAGGTGCAAAGAGTGAGGGAAGGTACTGCTCTTCTGGTGCAAGAGTAAATTACACCAGTTTTCATATTAAACAGTGCAGATGCAAGCCAACTCTTATTCTTGCTCGAGACTTAATTACTTCAGTAAGCCACGCCAACCCTCTAGTGTCTTCTCTTTCCCCACCATCCTCACAAAAAATCAGTTGGTGCAATGCCAGAGGAAAGGAAACACCAATCTCTGGCTATTTTGCATGAAGCCCCTTTTTCCCTCCCTGGGTCAGGTCAGTCTCCTATTCCACCCAATGGTTAACCCCTGGTCCTTCCCAGAACTGGGAGCACGACCAGCTGGTCTACAGCTTTCCAAGCAGAGCGCAGAGGCTGCAGAGGGACTTCAGTTGGGCTGAAGTGGTTCAAGAAGTGCTGAAAGCAAATCTTCCCCAAGGCCCTCATGTAATCCACAGCGAAGTCAGATTCCTCTGGACTAACAAGGCTTTGCAAACTGTCAGTAGCATGTAGACAGGTTTAGCTAACACAGTTTAGAGACATTGCTGGTAAATGAAAAGGTATCATTCATCAGTCTGAGGGAATAATCCTCATATAAGACTATAAATCATTTGGTTTGTCCCTTTATTGTGCCTGGGATTAAGTTGTACAGATTCTGGAAATGCAGCATCTATGACTTCCTCTCTTCAAAGAAACTACACGTGGTTAGCCTGAAAACTAAAACTAAAAAAACGTGTTTGTCATCACATGGGAGAGCCAACATCAGGATTTTTCCTACAAAACGGAGTAAAACCCCGAGCCTGCTTATCTTTGGAATAACTGCCAGCACGATAGCAGCGTTTTGTAATACTTTCGTGTGTTCTTAAGTCTTCTGCAGAGCCATTCTTCTTATCAGGGGCCAGAGTTAAATTTCTGTAGCGATAGTGGGTTGTTTCATTGCAGAACAACGCATGTTTGTGTTTATCAGAGCCTCTGACCGCTGTGGGTATCTCGCCCTCTAATCCATCTTCCTTGGAGTGTATTTGAACATTCCAGTCCTCTGAGGAGCTCTCAGGTAGCTGAAACTCAGCAAGCAAATACGCAGTTGCTGGGGACTTTCAGCAGTCCCTGGGGATGCCGGCGGCCCCGTGCAGTGTCCCTTTCCCGGACTGCTGGCAGGTACCGCGCACAGCAGCCAACAGAGAGCGCGGCGGGACGCGGCACTGCCGGGGCTCTGCTGCCCCAGGGGCGGGAGCCCTTACGCCCTTTAAAGAGAAGGGGAGAAGCCGGCCACGAGCTGCTCGCACTCGCAGCGGCGGGGCTGCCGGCGGGGCAGTGCTGGCGTTCCGGCTCATGTTCCTGCGCGGTGCAGTCGCCCTCGCTGTCCCCTCGCTGTCCC
>VZTD01001642.1:231506-272473 GCA_013397725.1 Rhagologus leucostigma
CGGGTCCGGGCTCGGGCCGGGACCTCCGCCCGCGGGACAAGCCTGGGGCCGCTCAGCGAGCCCCCGCCCGGGCGAGGAGCGCCTTCCCTGCCCGGCAGCGCCCGGCCCAGCCCGGGTCCCGGAGAGGGGGTCGAGGAACGAGAAGGGAACGTGGCAGAGTCCCCGGGTGCTCCCGGCTGAGGTGGAGAAGTCTGGCAGCTCGTTTCTCTTTAACTATGGAGTCGTGACTCGGTCGCAGTGTTCGGGCAGATCGCAAAAGCTGCTGCATTTCCAGTCTCTGTTGAACAGGAGGAAGGAAGAGGGTGTGTGAGGAGTAAGGGAATTAAGAATTACAAAGATTGTGTGCATATGACATCACCGTGGCTGGACGTGGGTAATTTATACGCTGGCTGTGCAGTGTTATAACTGTGGACTCATTACACCGGCGTTCCTTGTCGCGTAGCTCTCGGTGTTCCCAATTTGCTTTCCTTGGACTCATGGGAAGGTACGTGCGTGCTGCTCAGATTCCTTGCAGTTCCCCCCGGAGCACTGGTACCTCACAGACTCGCTCTGTGAGGCATCTCCTCCTCAGCCGGGAGAGCTGCAGGGCTGTGCTGCGGGAATTCCCGAGACATGTAACAGGTTAGGGGTGCTCCCGTCTGGCCGGGCGCTCACGTGGTGCTGCTGGAGCCGCACGGCGCGGTCTAACACCTCATGATATTCAAAACTTAGTTTAATTAACAAACATCTTGCTATTCCTCTTCGCAGTTATAACCACACCCATGTGAAATATATTCGCTTGGAAAGAGATAGCCTGCCTGACGTCTTTAATGTACAATGCATACAATAACGATAATCACTGTAATCCATACTCTTCTTGAATTTAAGAAAATTTTTTTTGGCTGTCAGACTGGCTGCAGAAGAGTGTGAGGAGACCTTCAGAAGTGGAATTATTAAACTTGCAGGGTTCTGCACAGCACCATATGGTACAGCTGTTCCAGAAATGAGATGGAACAGTCAGCCCCTTGGATCTCCTCTGAGACAGCTGTGCAGTAGTAGAAATTATGTTTGCTGCCTAGGAGAAATAAACCTTTATTTTTGCAGGAAGATATTACAGAACTCTCTCAACTCATTAAGGGAGGAGGAGCTAAACTCTCCAAAGATTCTAATAAGCTGAGCAAAAATGCCTAAGCTGAACAAATCTCCTCAGGAATAAGGGTTGTATTTGTTTGGATCTTTAGTATGTGATCATGTCAGCAGTGCTAAGTAACAGATTAATTGCGAATTCATCCACGTTACAGGACTGGCCTTGAAGTAGAGAAGTATTTAATTTTTTTGAATTTGCAAGCCTGAATAAGAGTGTATAGTCCAAGAATAAGACAGTAGCTGTCTGTCACAAATTTTACTTTTGTGGCTATGGAAACTTTAGTCTTGAGGCAGGAGATAATCCTAAAATTAGAACTGCATAAGTAGTATATGTTAAAGATGATTTTAAAGATCACTTTTACAGTGGTATGTGGTTCACTATTGCCCTCCAAAGTAGATCTGCTGCAAGTGAAAGATGCTATTTGAAGTTTTCTGATTGATACAACTCTTTAGGGGTGCAGAAAGTATCAGAGTTCAATACCTTTATTAAAATAAATTTCTGGATAGTCAATATTAAAAGTAAAACTTCTCGTGTGGATTTTTGATTGTTACAAAGTACTGCCTGGATAGAACTGAAGCAGCTAACTTCAAAATGTAAAGCACTGTTTGTGAAGTCTGAAATCAAGTGTTATGAAACAGGCTTTATAAAGAAGTCTGAAGTGAGACAGCTATCTGTTTAATTTAATACCTTCTATGAAATAATGAATCTGTAATAGAACAGATAGCTATGCTTATTCCTCTTAAACTCTACGATGTAAAAGCTGTCAGCATACCCAAACCATGCAAACAGCTTGCATATTTCTGTGCTGTTGACTACTACAAAGCCTTAGTTTCATTTGGGGGATAAAATGTACTTCTGTAATTGATTAATGTATAATATCACAGGCTAGCTAAGATGCAAACTTAGTCTATAATGGAAGGGTGAGAACTGCTGACTGCCCTCTTCTTGAATCCTTTGGCAGAGAGAAAAGAGAAAGCTGCAAGGAAAAAAGTCAAGATCATTTTGGCTATTTTTGTTCCATGCTGCTCAGTTCTAGGAGTTTCTAAGAAAACAGCTAAATAGATCAGAAAGCTAGCATCCGAATGTGATGGAGATGCTTCATTCCTTAAATTTCTATCTCTATGTTGTTTGTTGTTGTTAAGTCTGTCTTAAGTACTCTTGCACTTGTTTTGCTAAAATTGAATGTTTTGGTTGTATGAGGAATGCAGAAGTTACCAACTGAGCTTTGGACTTTTTGTTTTGTGTTGTTTCATAGCTTTGTGTTGCTCTTTCATAGCAAGTGGAATGTGTTCCTCGCAGGTCTGTGCTCTTCAGTGGGGATTATTTTGTAGCTTCTCCAGCACTCTTCTTAACAGGCACTACTTTCCAGTCAGCACTGCATAGATTGTCTGTATCGTATCAGAAAGAAACAGGAAAAATCTCACTTTCTTAAAATGGGCAGATTATGATGTGATGTTTATGTATGACAAAAAAGGAGTGGTAGGTGGAATGGCGGTAAAACACACAGTAAAACTGAAAGTTTAATGTTTCAACAAAGGTTAATTCAAACAGGAAAGATTTGTCAGATCCTCTACTAAGAGAATTTTAAGGATGACTTTGTATTTTATGGCTCTCAAGATCCTGAGCTATAACCTGTTTGGTGCATGCTTTCTCCGAGCGAGAAATAAGCCTGTATTTGTGGTTTGATATGCTAAGCCAAGGTGGATTAAGTAAACGAGAATAAACATAACTTTGGAAACAGTAGTTTCTTCCAAATAGGTTCATGCCTACTGCTAATATTAAATATCAAAGGCTGCCATGAATCTAAAGCAGCTAGGTGGCTTTTCAGCTGAGCATTAAGTGTTCCTTAAATCAACAGTTCAACACAGTTTGAATTGACCAAAAAGGCTTTCCTATCTAGTTTTAGTAATGGTAGTTCTTTGATCTTGGTGTGCCATTTGGGCTGTGGTGATTACTGGGGTTTGGATTTGTTTCGTTGTTTGGGTTTCCCCCTCCCCCAAATGAGTGTTCTGCTAATCTTTATTTTGGGCTTCCTTTTTTTTTTTCCTGTGATTTTTTTTTTTCTATTATTTGGGGGAGAACTTCTTACGGCTGACGCTTTCTTGCTAGATCCCTGTGTTTAAACATAGAGCTACTTCTTCAAAAATTCTTTGATCCTTGGATAAAACTAGAACGAGACCTTGCTTGGCAGATGTTTCTCACCTATACTTGAAAACATCTCCCTCCACTGCTGTTAGCTGAGTTTGAGCAGAGGTCTGCTTGATTCCCTTGAACCAAGGGGAAGAGTGTTGCCCTGCTGAAGTGGTGGGACAAAGTGACCTGGTACCCTCACCTGAATAACTGGGTGTGGAGAATGACAAGGGAAAAGAGAGTCAGGGATGAGAGGGAACAGCAAACAGGATCAGGAGAGGAGCTGAGTGGGATGTGGTCATCACAAAGAGGTTAGAGGGGAAGGCAAATGGAATGGAACTTTGAAGAGGAGAGTTAATAGGAATGAAGTTAAGTGAGGTTTACCTGAACAGGCTCAGGCTAGTGCCTAGAGTAACTCTTGAAAGCTTCAGGTTGCCTGCATGCTGCAGTTATTAAACAGTGTTGAAGATGAACAGAAATTTGGATATATTGATTGTCTATGATCTGGTTTCACTAACAGCTTATCTATAAACTTCCTTGCAGAAGATCTAAATACTGTTCATTTGTTTCTCTTATATAATTTCAGCTTATTTCAGGCATGTGGGTGGAGGTTTTTTCCTGGTTTTTTTTTAGTTCAGGATTTTTTTATTGTTGGGGTTTTTTTAAAATCCTAGTTAAAATGTTATTAAAGTTAAAACATTTTGGTGCAAGGAATCAGCTTTTTGATGCCAGCAGTTTTCATCACAGGAAAGGCTTAACCATCTTGTGTTGGTTTTTGTGCCTCTCTATTTGAAGATCTGTAGCTGCATAGGTTGACAAATACTGTTGTCTATTTAGACAAACATGAAACCAGAGCTAAAAAGCAAGTGATGCTCTGATGCCTTTTCTAGTGTTCCCTCTCCTTTCTTCCTTGTAGTCACCGAATTTTTCACCTAACTTAGACTCACTCTTGGTTCCCCATAACTGTCAATATCCCTTTCCCAAAACTGACTAGACATTCATTACAAAGGTATTTGTAGCAATTGCAGATAGTCTGTGATCTTGACAAATGTGAAGTATTTGTCTTCCTGTAAGACTGAAACACTTTCCATGTTGTTGTCTTAAGAAGCCTGATGTCATGGCCTCTAGAAACAATCTGTGAAGTATCTGTAGTGGAAATTACTGAATCCAGAAACAGTGATGAAACCGATCTACAGATTTGGGAATCGGAAATAAAATAATTCATCACTGCAGTATAGTATTTGTATTTCTGTTCTTATGCTTGGATGCTGCTGGCAACTAAAGAATCCTCTGTCCTCTTCTCTCTTCAGTAAGTCTTGGAGACTTGCAGCAAGCAAGTAAATCTTAGGTTTTTAAGAGTAGTTGATATGGCAAATATGTACATGAAGGTCATGTGGAGGGAGACTGATTTGTGTTTCTGGTGTGTTTCTTCAGGCTTTCAGCATAACAGGTATTGAAAGGAAATATAGAATCAGAGGGGTTTGTTGAAACTTACAGAACTAAGGAAACTGAATTAATTTTCATCTTTACTTTTTTTTTTTTAAGCTGGTTCCGTGTGACTTACCTCTAGCATCCTTTTCCTCTACTGGCTTTCTTCAGGAGATTTGCTGTTTTCCCTCTTACCTGCAGGGTAGATGTTGAAGAACAACAGAAGTTCTGTGGCTAGAAGTATGTGTTCTCTCAAGTGTGATCATTGTGGTGAGGTCATACCAAAAAGCTGACTAACAGGGGAATGAACTCTTGCACAGCCAACAAAGCACAAAACCCTACTCCTCCCAGATTCATATTGCACATTAAATTAACATTTCTAACAATGTTTCTTCCACATACAGGGAGAAAGAAGAAGTTACTATGGGAGCAGGAGGGAAATTCTACCAAACATTAAGAACGCAGACCTTGTATCTGTAGATCCTTGCCAGCAATCGTATGTTGAGATTTTTAAACCTATCTGGGTTTTTTATTTTTTTATAGCTAGAGTTTGAATTTGCACTTTCAATTCACTCACTAGAAAAATAATGTTTTCAGAAGAAAACTCAGAATGTTTTGATTTCAAGAGATAAGTGAGGATGGTACTGACTTAAAAAAACTTGGTGGTATTTATTTAAATTTGTAGTAAAGCCAGATGAATAAAACTGAATATCCTCCTTGCAGGTGGTGTAAATATCAGGATTACCTTAACCGCTTACACAAAAATCCCCTTGTCAGCCAGGTAGCATTCTACAGTGTTTGATGAGCTGTGTGTGTATAGCATAGCTTTGCTTCTGTTTGGTTGTTCTGAAAGAGTCTTGAATTATTGCAGTAATCAAACATTGTTGGTTTTTTTCCAGTGTGAAAACTAACACTGGCTTGTTATGAAATGTGTCAGTCAGGCTCAGATAATAGACTGCTGGATGCCAGTATGTTTCAAAAACTGAAAAAAGCTTTTCTGTAAAGCCCTTGTTATGTTATGTGGATAGTTATTTTTCTTTTACGGAACAAACTGCAGGTGAGCTCCAGACTTCATTTGAAGTTTGCAAATGTGAGCAATTGGAAGAGGTGAAAAACGTACCATGTGCCAGTCCATCAGGTGGCATGTGACACCAGCAGACACTGCAGTGTGTCTTGCTTTGCACTTGCAGACACTACCTGAGACTGGAATTTCTGGTACTCACCTGTTCTGCTTTCTGAACCACGGCTTGTAAGTAAGGCAGAGAACATGTGAGGAATTGTTACGGGAAGGCTTTCCTTACACTTGCTGTTGCCAGCAAGGATCTAAGGTTCTAAAATTTGGTTGCTCTTTAATGTGTACAGTTGGAAATTCTTGTTTTGGCCTATCAGTTAGAAAATTAGAGCTGTGGACTTGTACTTTAGCCTGTGGTGATAGTGAATTGTGTTCTGTCTGAAGGTCGGTGTGGGGAATAAAAAGTGACAGCATAGAACTAATTCTTTCTCCTTGTCCTTTAAATGGTCCTACATTAAATGCAGTACGGGAACACATCCCTAACAAAGTGTTAGTTACTTCGAAGATCTAGGTTGTGAGCTACTGTTTTCCTTCTAGTTCAAAGATAAAATGCTAGGGGCATCTTGTTTACTGCTCTTTTAACTTGTCCTGCTTTTGCTGTGGAATTTGGGGCACTCTTGACACCCTGCCTTGGCTAAAATCTGTAGAAGTGCTTATAACCTTGGCAGATACATCAGGAAAGGTGTGAAAGCCTCCTGGGCTCTGTTTGGTCCCAGAAAGGGTGGGTGTTGTGTTGTGTGGAACAGATCTCTCGGCCCTGTTTCCCCAACAGAGGCTGTGAACAGGGTGCAATAGGATCATGTTAGGATGTCCTGCGGAGGCTGCAGAGAGTGGTGTGGATCCTCTTGCACTTTAAGAAATGAAAGAACATGTATTAATACTGTATTGATTTTTTTTTTTTAAGCCACAGAAATTAATAAAGTGCTTAAACCCTAGGTGGTCTCCCATATTTAATATCTATTCTGCACTTTTGCTTTCTAAATTCTTCTGATTTTAGAAGCCAGTTTGAAATGTCTGCTGTGTCAGTTTCTGCAGCCCAATTCTGGAGTGTGGTATAAAAGAGCAAATAATTCTTTTCTAATTAAGAGAGCTTGTTGTATATTGAAGTAATTTCTGCATCCTTCTGAAACATCAGTGTGCACTTAGATATGCGCTGAGTATTGGCAGTGATATTACTGTTTCTGTTGTAGTGCCATAAAGATCAACTGACAGCTTTTAAATAGCTTTAAAACATCCTTCTGTGTGTATTGTGTAAATTCACAACATTTAGAAATAATCTTTTAACAATCTTTTAACAATGAGAGTTGCAAATGGAAAGCAGCCTATGCATGCTGGGCTCTCTGGTGCATTTGGTGTGTCTGGGACAAATAAACAAAGCAGGTTAAATTTAGAAACCAGAGTTGTAACTTTCCTAAAAGGTTTTGGGAAAAGAATTAGAATAACTTAATTTGAAGTAGAAATAATTTTATATGAAGTTATTGTTAGCATTAACAGACTTTCTTAAATGGATTGGCAGATTTGCTTGTCTAATTTGTTATAATTTTTACATCTTTATCGGGAGTGTTAAGTGACTTGCATCTCTACAGCATAAGCTAATGAAATATAAGGGAAACTCAAGCATTAGTCACAGCTAGTAAGTCATTGAGCAAGTGAAAAAACTCAATTTACAGCAGAGAGATGATTGTATCATTTAATGCTTTAAATATGTGCTGTATCAAAATGTTACTGCTGTCTAGTAAAGCAAAGGATGGGGCTAAAACTGTTAAAGGAAATGCAATAGTTTATTGTTCTGAAATTATCAAAGAGCTGGTACTTCGTGACATCTTTGACTGTCAGCTTTATTCATAGGATGATACACGTAGCATGATGCAATGTGTAAAATGTGTTTGTAATAATTAGAAGTCACCCGTGGAGGTGTGTAAACCATAGATAAGTAGCTAGTATTATAAATTCCTACAATTTACACACATTCTTACATGGCATGAATAAAAGTAAAGTCTTAGCGTGGATTTTATGTTGTGGAAAGGGTGTAAGATCTTGAGCTAGGGCAGAGGATTGCTTTTAAAATTGATGTGATCTGCCCTGTGGGGGACTGTGCGTGCAGCACAGCAGAGGTGGCTGAGATTGTCTGAAAGGCAAGCGAGCTGCAAGGGATTCCTCAAAGGGGGAACAGTGGCAGAGGGAAGCAAGTTCAGGCTTCTCTCTGCTCCACTTGGAGGCAGGGTTGATCTGACAAGCTTGGTAGTACACATGAGTAAATGGCTCTGAGAGATGCAGAGAAATAAAGGGGAAAGGTTGTTTTTAATACACTGTTCTCAGAGACAGGGGAAGGGCCCTTGTGTAGCAGCATTATTGTGCTGCTCTCATAGACTTAATTTCAGGTGGGAATTTTCCCTTCTCACCTCTTTATCACTACGTATGAGGGTCTGATAGAAAGTGTTTTGATTTCTACTGAGTTAATAGCCTCTAGAACAAAAATGTTCTGGAGCTGTTTTCTTGCTTTTTGTATCATCCTGTTGGTTCCTCTCGCTTCTCTCATTCTTGTTTCTGCATGCTTTAATTCCTATTATTCCTGTTTATCTTGTGGCGTACATGCTTTCGTTTTCTGTTAGCTTTCTGTGAAGCTTGAGTTTTCTGTCATACTCCTTCTGATGCTCCTACTCAAGACTTACCCTTACTTTCAGGGCTAGTATCTTGGCTTCGGACACATAAGTGCTACAAGGATGAAGTATTAGGAGTTGTGCTTGGTTGTGAGTCAAATTGTTTGCAGATTTATCTCTTCCTCTGCCTTTTCTTTTGCTGTTTCCCATTACATTTTACCTCTGCTCATGTCTTTATCTGCCTTTTGCCTTATGTTTCCTTCATCAGCTGTTGCTTTTTGGTATTTCATGAGCAACACTGGCAGTTTAGGATGAGCAAATCACATGACTAATTTTTCCATTGCTTAGAAAAAAGCATTGTCCAGGGAAAATGGCACAGGTAGGATGGTTAAAATTCTCTGGCTGCTTATAAGGGGAAAGCTACAGGGAGGTGGTCTATTAAATGCATCTTTCTTCGCAGTCTCATGCTAGACCAAAGCAGGTGCACTGTGTCTGCTCATGCCTTGTTATCCTGGAATAACAAACGCAGCTACAGTTGGTCCTGATCATTTCTGGTGGGGTTTTGTACCAAGAGCTGTGTGATATGTCTTGGACTTCATTAGTACCTTAACTGGTTGTATAATCTGTGTTGTGGATTTAATGTTCTGTGGGTGCTGATACACTGGACTTTGTCCAGCAGAAAGCTCCTTGTGTCTGGCAGAGCCACCGTGGAACTGGAGCCAGTAAAGTCTATTATCCTTTCAGTTCTGTTCCTCTCCTTAAGTGTGTGGTTCTCCTTGGTTCAGGGGTTGACTTGTGTGTCCTTGTCAGTTTTGTGTCACTCAATGCATGCTGCAGTGCTGTGGATCTGCTTGCCTGGAATGACAAGAAGACATTGCAGACACTTCTTGTCTGGGATGAAAGTTGGTTATATTCATTCTTGTGCTTTTAGTCCTACACCTGATTTCTAACATGTAAGAGGCGTGGATATAGGGACTGGCAGAGCACAAGAAGAGGCAGAAACAATGTAAGAAGTGAGCATTAACAACTCATATGGTTTCAAAATAAATCAAAACCATAGGGAAGTCAAGATAGTAGTGTATTTTTTTATGAGGTGGGGAAAGATGGGTGTTACCTTGTACTGTCTCTTCCCTGGGAAAAAAAGCATCTGTCCTGTTGAACATTTAGCAGTGACCTGGAGGAGGGGATAGAGGATGCCCAAATTGCAGATGATAGCCAACAGTGCTGGAGGCTGCTTGTTCAGAGGGAACTGGACAGGATTGGGCCAACACCAACCCTATGAAATTCAGCAAGGAGAAACATGGAGTCCTGTGTCAAGAGTTACTGACTTCAGTAGCCCTTTTCCTTCAGTTTTCCTGTGCTTGCTCCTCCCCAGTTTTCCTTGTGGTCTTCTGCTAAATATGGCACAAGTCTTGTACAGTCCTACAGGCTCTTCCCTACCATTCCACAGTGAGTCTCATAGGCCTGTAGGCATTGGTCCCCCTAATGGGAAAGGTGATCTAGGCTCTGTGGACCCTCATTGGAAGTTTTCAAGGCTCAGCTCGGTAAAATCTTGAGCAGCCTCATGTTCTACCAAAAGCTGATTCAGTTTTCAGCAAGAGGTTGAACTAGAGACCTCTGAGGTCTGTTTTAACTTGACTTACCGATTTATTCTAAAAGTTGCTGCTGAACTGTAAATAAATAAGTTCTGAGTTGTTTTCTCTGTTTGCATCATAACTTGCTGATAATAATCTGTATTTTAAGTCTGCATATTGCAGTCTTGTTCTGCCTGTTAATGATACTTCAGTTACTTGGTAGGCTGGCAAAATACTTCCACTTCTGAATCATTGTTTGTGTTGGGTTTGTTTGTTGGTTTGTTTGTTAATGCAGCGCTAGCATTAGAAGCTGTATACTGTCTCTTAAATGTGATTTTGTTGAGTCAGTGTCAGAAACTTGTCAAACTTGTGGACAATTTTTAAACAAGTTATACTATTTTGTTAAGATGTTACAAATGGTACTTAAAATGTGGCAGTATGGCATGCTATTGTGTGCTGGATTTTTATTTTTATTTTTTCAGAGAATCAACTGTGTATCAGTAGTACTTTAGGTATGAGCTGGGAGGCAAATTCCATTCTAGGGCTTCTAAGCCAGGACTTCTTATATTTTAACTGCATTATTAAATTCGGGTATCTGTTCACTGTGTGCTGTGAATGAGCACAGTAAGGCAACAATAGAAATACTGGGTTTGTAAATTAGCTTTTTAAATCTTCACAAGATGGTCTGCTTTCATGGCTGACTCTGGTCTTTTTTGAGAGGAGGGGGAAATTCCCTTTTGAACAGTCTTGGTGTTCCTAAACAGATGTTGGCTACATCACTTACACAGTAAAGATTCAAAATTACAGTGCTCCACATCCTGGACCAGTGCCAGAGCAACACTGTTGGACTAAGATCAGCGATGTTGTAAAGGCCAGTACCTGGAAAACATGGAGGTCTGGATACCAATGTTGTGCACCAGTGGGAATCTGGAATGAGAAGTTTTGGGGACACGTGTACTTTTGCAGTTGTGTTCTCTTGCTGACACGTGGGGACTGTGGCTGTTCTGTGGGGTAGGTGCAGTAGCACAAACATTCACACAGGTAAGACTTCCAGCACCCAGGCAGTTTGTGGTTTGGCAGAGTTCTGTTGGTTGGGTGCATAAAAGATTATGGTTTTTTTTTTAATTAAAAGGTGATTCTTAGGTGGCTTTGCTTTTTAGGGGTGTGGCAGCTGTGTTGGTGTCCCACCTTAAACACTTAAAAGTGCAAGTGCTCATGCATGAGTGTGTGTGCTTGTATGGCTGCAATGGCACAAGAATGACAACTGTAAATGGATGCAAAATTGCTCTTTTGAGGACTTAGAGGATCACAGGCCTGGATTATTCTGTTCATGTGTTCACCTAAGTTGCTGTGTCTGTAGCATGACTTCCTGGGAACAGCTGTTTCTTCTGTCAAAGCTAAGGCAGCTCAGAATTTCATCATGATGGTCACAGTTTCATCAACCAACTTTTGTGATCACTTCCATCTTAATCTAAGGGAGTAATATATCCTCTTCTGATGCCATCACTGCTCTGTTGTGGCAAAGGATTCAAGCAGTCATTTTGTTCTTCAATAACTATTTTAGCTTTACATGGTTTTACTTGAAATTCCAAAAGAACCGAATAGTGGAAGCTTCATGTTTTGATATTTATCAGCACTGTAAATGTTACTTATTAGGTTCTTTTGTAAGACTGCAGAGAGTGTTCCCTGCTGTATTTGGTACGTAAAGCACAGAGGGAAAGACCACAGAGGGAAAGACCACAAAGGGAAAGATCAGCACTGATAATTTTTTGTTGTTTTGGCTGTCCCTCAATAAAATTATTCTCTTGATAAAGTTTTAGCTTTCTGCCCACTACTGAGAACATGCCTCACCCCACCTACCCTAACATGCAGGGGCACAGATTGACTTCTGAAGATGAATGTTGTTTTTTGAGATCTCCATATCCATATTTTTTTTTCAGAGGGAAAAATGTAAGATTTTTATTCATCTTGGCCAAAGTAAGGTTTTGTTTCAGAGAGACAGCCCATTCTATGTGGTCTTGATCTTGCTTCCATCACTTGTGCACAAGTGCTTGAGCACTTTAAGGCTGGGTGGGAATTGTTGCAGTTATCATCTTTTGTTAAAGGTATTTTCTTTTTTCTGTCCTTTCTATTTCAGATTTAGCTTTGGAATCTAATCCATCTGATCATCCCAGAGCGAGCACAATTTTCCTGAGCAAGTCACAAACAGATGGTAAGCTAAGATTTTTTCCAATTTAACAAAAAACAGGAAAAAAATTGGAAAAAATAACCAAAAGTAACAGCTCAAGAACACAGTGCTTCAGTTCTTTCAAAGGGATTTGTAATTTATGTATTTATACAGAAATGTATTTGTAGACCATTTTCCTTAACACTTAAAATTACTTGTTCTTCAAAATGCTTAAATACCAGATTTCAGAGTGCACATCCTAGTAGTCTGAAGGAGCATTAGTGTAATTCAAGAGAGAATTAGTGTAATTCAAATTTCAAGCAATGGTGAGGTTTTTTATGACCAAGGACTGTTTTAAAAATTGTTTTAAAGTAAAAATTGTAGTTTAAAAAATTTAAGTTTTCTGTGCTAAATAATAAGCCTTAGCCATTAGTCTATATCCATTGCTTTTGAATATGTTGTTTTAAACTGTTTGAATAGTTTCAGAGGATAAATAATCTCCAATCCTGTTTTTAATTATATAGATGTATTGGGATTTTCAGTTTCTTTGCAGATCCTGTATTTACTTAATAACTCAATTTTGAAAGAACTGCTATAGCTTGTGTATTCCAAAATGCGGTTAAAAAGTGGAGGCATTTCTATATTGCACAAATAAAAGCAAATTCTGACAACAGGACATTTTGAAGTTGCAACTAAAGAAAAGTTTAAGAAAGTCTTTTTTAAATGCCTCTGTTTCTTTTATAGTTGGTTCTTGTTTTACGCACTGTTTTGCTAAGAAAGTGATGTAATTGAGGTTGGATGTGTTGATGGAAAGCTGCAGTGTGTCTTTTAACTTGGCACAGCTTTGCCACAGAAAAGAATTCTTTTGACAGGTCTGTCAGTTGCCGTCCTGCTATTCAGTCTTGTGGCAAGTGGTAAAATTGTCAGTTGTATCAACTTTGCAGTGCTCAGATAATCTATGAGCAGTGGGAACAAGCACCAGCCTGGTTCTCCAGAAGGGATGATACCAAGGAAATGTAAAGACCTCTTTTTTCAGGGCCTCTAAGGTCGGTCTTCAAACAGCCAGAGGGTCTGACCTGCTCATTTCAGACACCTCTCAGATGAGCAGTGCTGAAGGTGCAGCTCACAAGCTGACAGAGTTCATGAACACTGTCACTGTGCAGCCTTCAGCCTTGCTGCAGATAATGTTCAAACTATGTGAACAGGCTTGTTGGGGGTAGTATTGCTTTCAAACCTGGTTTGGTTTTCTTCAAATGAAATGTATTGAATTGTGTAGACTTGTGTTCATGTAAAAAAAGGCTCTACTAGGTGATGTAGTAACTATTAAACTATTCTCTGAAGTTTGGTTTTAATTAATTGATTTTTATGGAGAAGTCGGGCAGAATAATTTATTTTCTAATTTCCCTTGTTCTTCTTTAGTTGACCTTCCATAGAATTAGTAGAATTAATATCCATAAGTTCTTTCTCAGTGAGATGTTATCAGGATTGAGTTTTGATTTATTAAAAAAAATTTTTTGATTTATATTAAAAAATGTGGATACTCTTTTCCAGTTGTCAGTTTTTCTAAAGAGTATGTATGTAAGAGAATGTGTCCTGCTAAAGAGTGGTAATGATCTGAGGTTAGAACTTTGGAGAGGTGCCTGTCCATGCTGGTCACATTTGTATACTTTGTGCATGTGTGCAGCTCTCAGCTCTCCCTAACACACTGCTGTATTGCTGCTGTCACAGCTGGAAGTTTAACCTTGCAGTCTCTTTTGAAAGACTAACACAGTTTAAATTGATCAAATGGCATGGTTGCAGTTGTATGATAAATAGGTGCACAGCTTGTGCCAGCATCCTCTGAATAATGAAATACCCTTTTACCTTCTGCTGTCTAATAGGAGGAGAGAGAACATTTAAATAATGTTGAGCACCTCACTTCATCCTTGTGTGCCTTTGACAGGCTCAGGGTGTGCTGGTTTTGCTTCTGTTTGCTGTTGGATGTTGGACATTGTCTGTTTCAGCTATCTGAAATCGTCCCGTTTTTCATGATGCATAGCATCTTTTCAAAGCTGAGATATTTTTCCCCTTAGTGTGATGGGAAGTGGTTGTTCCTAAATGTACATGTGGGTAGACAGAAGTAGCATGCAGCTTACTAGCTGGATAAAACTTGGTATTTTTCCTCAAACTACTTTTCCAGACATCTAAAGTAAAATTTGAAACTTTTCATACTCATGTACTTTAGAAAACTAGGTTAATGGAACGACTGTATTGAATGTAAATTGGGAAACCTTTCAGTTCACATTCTTTTTCCCTGTTTCTAGTGCGAGAGAAGAGGAAGAGTAACCATATAAATCATGTAAGTAAACCGGATTCTATATAAATAATATTAGGATATTGAGCCAAAGACAAATTCAAGGAAACAATTGTTGTAGTTCTAGGTATATAGTCTTACACATGTTCCAGTCCTCCTTAGAAAGGTAAAACTGAATTATCTTTGCCTGTCTCTAAAAGATAATCAGGCACAATATCACGAAGCATAGAATGGCTGATGTCAAAAGAATGAGTGAATTTTTTTTGTGGCATTAGTCTTAAGCATTTCAGAACAGTAAAGAAGAAAATATAAGCCAACCGGTCTGTATTTTTTTTTAAACAGAAATAAAACTGCATTAATTTCTCAGCTGAGATGGCAAATCTTGAATGACTTGCTGATTGAGTACTGCTATAGGACTTACTTTAAAAAGTGTATCCAGTATGAAAAGAGAATAATGAACAAATACCAGTATGATAAACAAGTGATAATCCATTAGTTTAAAGATCTGAAAATATGCTCTGAGCTTCTTCCACAAATATTAGTCGGTTTGGACACTTCCCTTACCACAAAAAAAGCCAAAACAAAAAAGATTCAATGTCATTAAGAAGTGGATAAAAAATCATTGACTAGTAAAGGTAAGAATGGAAGTTAGTAACATAAAGCTTAAAAAATATTGTCCAGCAAAAGTGTCTACTGATAAAGTATTGGTAAGATAACGGTATTTCAAGTCTCTTTTATTTAGCCTGATTATGCAAGGAGTGGGGGTGATTTTTTTCCCTTTTTTTCTCTCTTTCTTTTTTGTTACAATTCCAACTTTGGTCTGCCGGTACCAAGGTGAAGTGTGATTGGATTGTTTTTGCTGGCAAACTTCAGCTGGAATGGGAGATATTCCCAGGCAGCTATTGAATTGTGAAGGGTGCCAGCATTTTCATATGGAAGACTTTCAGGTTTTAGACATGACATTTAAAAAAATTCTGGTGAAAACTAATGAATCTTGAATTGTTTGATTAAAATTCCTTCTTCAATTATGACGTCGTATCTCTAGGGCAAGGTATTCTCTAAAATGCTCAGGGAAGCCTGGGTAGGGTTATTTTGGAAGATTTCTTACAGTACAAAATGTACAGGATGAGGATGGATGATGGAGCATATTACTAGCTCTAAATAATAGTAGTAAAAGTAAGGGTAATAGCAGTACTCTCTTTCCAGATGCTAAACAGGACATGTGTGAAGGGAACCATGTAGGAAAAGGTTTCTTTTTTTTTTGAAACTTTAACATGACAAAACCCCATATGCAAAGCTGTCTTCACAAGGAGCAATACTGGACAACCAGCAAGTGTAAAGGTATAGGATGTAAAAGAAGGGAGGTGCTGATTATGGAGTCGCAGGCAAATCTAATAGAGTACATCACAGAGAGGGAAGACTGAGACACGAACTGACAAGAATGGAATGGGAGAGAACTGAGAAAATCAGAGGACTTGCTGCTTTAGCTCAGCTATTTCTGCTGTAAATTATCTAAAGTCATGTTGTGTATTACAAGGGATGATTTGTAAATGTATCTTACACAAAGGAACTAGATGGCTACAGGGTAGCTGACATTGCTGCAGCAACCACCCACAGAGACCTCCTGTGCAGTAACCACTTGAGGTGTAAAGCCAATATTCAGTGTGCTAAACTGAAGCTTACAGAATCCCTCTTCTTGAATGTATTTCAGTTCTTTTCTTCTTTTTTTTTCTGTCCCTCAAGGTTTCTCCTGGGCAGCTTACGAAAAAATACAGCTCATGCTCAACAATATTTATAGATGACAGCACCGTCAGTCAGCCTAACCTTAGAAGCACAATAAAGTGGTAAGCACCCTTGTCATCAACAAGGGCTTGAGTGGCATTGTAAGGGTTATTTGGCATTTTCTGGGGGTCTTGTCTGTTCCAAAGCCAACTGCACCCTTGAATGAGAGAAGCACAGCACTGCTTCTGCAGGTTGATCATGGAAGGGGTGTAGAGGTCTGGGTAATTGACTGCTGGAGGGAGCTCTTGTTTCAGTCACAGAGCTCATGTACTGTCCTATTTCAAAGTCATTCTCATCATGCACTTGAGGCAGTGCAGAAGTGTGTCAGCATTTTGGGTTTGAAAGTATGTGTTGAGGTGGGGAGTTTAGTTCACATTGAAAGCCAAATCAAGAAATTTTTAACCTGGGAAAACTTGAAATGGAATTTGTATGGAGTTGCAGGAAAAGTTGCAGGACTGTGTTTGGTACTTGCCAGTGGTATTAGTCTGCCCTCTAGTTGTGGAACACCGGCATGTTGCTGACTTGGGGTTTAGTTGTGACCTTTCTGCTTTTTCTTCACATACTTGTTATTTTAGGTAGGTGATAATTCTGTTCTCCAATGTAAATGGCTGCTGGACCTATTTTTCTGGGTACCAGAAAGTCAGTTATTTGCACTTAGATGATACCACCTAAGAACTGAGAAGAGAATTTTATCGTGCTTGAGGGGAAAGGGAGGCTGAGTAGATTGAGTCCCAGAAGGCTTTACTGATTTAAAAGTGTACTAGAGTTTGGAAATGTCTAAGTTGATTTGTTACTTTAAAATTTGGTTTCAGACAAAGGTATGCAGCATGTCACTTCTCGTTTTCTAGAGAAACAAAAACCTAAAAAATTATGCTTGTGCCATTTTGAAGTGCTGTACAGCTGACAGCAGATCAGAACTTTCTTGTGATAGGTTCCTGTGATGGCAGCGTTCCTGTTATCACCACAAGTAAAGAATCTGAAATTTGGCCACAGTAGACAAGTGTTAATATATGAAACCTATTGCCTCACTTAGCAGAGACTGAAATCTGTTCTTGTCCACTTCTTGGATTATGCTCGCATAATACCATCTTTATTACTCTCTTTTTTAGACAGGTCCTAAATTAGACAGCCACTCAGTGTTAAAACATCTGCGGAATCTCTGCAATGGTATATGTAACACCAAGTAGAACTTACATTTCAGTTGGGAATAGTCCACATTTTCACTAAATATCACCTAATCAGGAAATGCAGGTATATGTTGAAAATGTCGCTTAACACTTATTTTATTGCACAAATATCTGTACAATGAATGTAAAGGTAGTTTGGCTGGCAGATTTGATTTGGCCAATTTCTGTCCAGACAGTTAAGCATCAGAAATGAGACGTGTAGTACCTAGGGATGTGAGAGGAGGTTACTGCAAAATGGATTTGTAACATTTTGAGCTGAATGACAGCTTTTGCAGTGGGATAGTTGCATGGAATATGCTTTGTTAAATCTTTTTTTTTCTTTTCTGTTTTTTAGTGTAACATTAGCAATATTCTACCATATAAAGAACAGGTGAGTGAACTCTTTCTTTGCTGAAATATAATTACTTTCTTTTTGAGCCAGGGATATAAAATCATAGAATCACTAAGACTGGAAAAAAACTTTTAGAGTTCATGGAGTCAAAACTCTTAGATCATAGAGTCAAATATGGTCTTGGTCACTTCAGTGACAGCTGGTGAAACTTAAGGGAGGTGAAAGATCTGGCACTTTATGGTGTATCTCCTTCCTCTTTGTACCCCTTCTTGAGCAGCTGTGGAAGGGTCAGTAATGCACCCATCCAATGGCACATAAAACTCCAAAACTGGGAGTGAGGAAAACAACTCACCACAAATCAGCCTTTGGACTTTGTTCAGCTTTTCCTGAATACAGAAGTACGGATTAGTTTTGATGGGTGAAGGAACACCCTGTCCATGTACAAATCACTCATGCCGTTACAGCTAGTTCCAGCATATGCTTCTGAATTGCAGCTGACTTTTTGAAGTAAATGCTATTAATGAGTTTCACCTGGTTTTGCATTTTAAGGGAGAACTGTAGTAAGCATAATACAAGAACATGGAAAGCTATTCATTGCTTAGCACCTTAAATATTTAATTGTAAGGACTCATCATTAAATGCTTTGCAAAAATGCGAGGTAGCTCTATACCATATTCTAGGAAAAACTGAACTATAAAATATGTCCCTTGATCCTCTTTAATGAACAGTGATTTTTAGTAGAGCATAGCATTACCAATTAACTCTTTTTGCTAAACTAGAGATCTTTGTTTTGTAGAGATTCCGACAGATCATTGGATATTTTTGATGAAAAATCTCATCCTCTCACAGTAAGTGATCCTCTGAATGTGTATCAATAACATCTTGATTTGTATTGTATAAGTCATAAAAATGTATTAGCAACAGGCCACAATCAAATTGATCTTAAATTGTGTCTTTATATGTAATACAAGGTGCAGTGACTTTTGAGATCAGCTAGATCGTGAACAGAGCCCAGTCTTTCTAAATGTTGCAAACTATGTTTGGTTCTCTATGCTTTGACTATAAATAGAAAGAAGCATATGCCCAATTCTTTTGTATTCCATGTCTGAAGTTTCTTGTCCATCTCTTTTTTTCCCCTCTTTGATACTACTTTATTAAAAGTGTTTTCTATTTATTTAGGAAGACATGGTTATTAGGTATGTGCCTAACCTTTTAAATGATTGCAAACTGGAGAATAGAATACGTGAAGCATCACACAAAGTAGGCAACAGTGAGTTTAGCCTTTAAAAAGCCTAAAAGGCAACATTTAAAAGAAAATACGTTTAAGACTGCTTGCAGTAACAGCAAGGAGCATTCAGGATGTGATTTTAATGTGACTGGTCCTGGTACACCTTTTTAGACACTCTTAAAGATGCAAAACCTCATAGTACAGGGAAGGTCAAGAGTGGAACATGTGCTTTTTACACCCAGTTTGAGCACTCCTAGCTTAATGCCCGTCCTACAGAACCACTTCCTTTGTTTTTCATTTGAAATTAATTTAGCAAAGATCCAGTGGCTTTAAAAATTTAATTTGCTCTGGCATTTATCTGAGTGAATGCAGTTCAACCTATTTCACAGCTTTTCTTGTTAATACAGATTTTAATAAACAATTTAATATTTTAAGTTTGTTAGAGTTTCATCCCTAAATATGACACATTGTGCTAGGAATTGTAGAGTACAATACAATATCAATAAATACAGCTCTTCACTCAATTAAAAAAAAAAAAAAGAACTTCAGGACGAGAGCTATATCCAAGATTTCTTGTATGGACTGTAGCACTTAAGAGGAAAAAGTATGGACCAAAACTATTTTAAATGCCTGAATCTGTTGTTTTGCATTCAAAATTATTTATGTAAGATGAGCTCCACTTCATTAGACAATTTCTTTATTTAACAACCTGACATCCTTTGATGCTTTCATATAGCCTACCTCCTGTTTAATGAGAAGAAAATCATTGTGTCCTCTGGGGAACACTTAAAGGTCTCTTCTGTCTTACTGCAGCATACAGACAGAAATAGAGTTATGGCTGATTGTCGCACTCTGAGGGAAAGGCACACATGGCTTGTTAGTTTCTATAGCAATGGTGTTTTGCCTGGGTACCTACTGTTCCTTCAGAAAGGTTAATTAGCAGGAAGAAATCTCTGAACACCTTGTCTTCTAAAGATGCAGTCACGAGGAGTCCATACCAGGCTCTGTTGACCCTAATGTGACCCAGTTACTGGTGTCATGGATTTAGTCACAAATACCAGTCTCAGTGCTTCCTTCCTCAGTTCCAGTGTCTTGGTTTAAGACAGGTTAAAAGGAGAGCACTCTGGAATAAGTTGCCTCCCTGTACCTGTATAGGTTCAAGCACTCTCTTTCCCCCAATAAGGAATGAATACAAGGAGATAAAAGTGAAAAAATAACAGTTTACTGATCAAACAGAACAGCAGCAGGCAAAAACTAAATAACTGCTAGATACCAAACTGCTGAATCTCACACCCTGTGGGAACAAGGAGAGACCTGAAATGCCAGGAATACCCTTCCCAAGATGAGAAAGCCACTAACTGCAATCTCTCTAAGACCAGGAAAAAAAAACCAAAAAGAGAACCCAAAAAGGGCAAAGCCTGTGCTTAAGGCAAGACCAAGCAGCCATGGAAGCCAATACCACACAGCAACAGGGCCCAGCTGCCTGCCAGAGCTGAGTTTAAAAGCACCTGGGATAGCATCCACCCATCCCCAGCTTCCTGCAGCAGGGTACTAACGAGACAGTGACAGTTTTTGGGCACAGATAGATGGGGAATACAGTAGCATTTTGGGTTACCTCAGGACATCCAGTCAGCAAAAATGTACTTCCCAGATGTGCTTTTGTACCATGTGTAGCACAGGAATGACGAGCGTTCCTGCTCATGCTATTCCTAATGTTGCATGTCCCCCTTGCAGAGATAAACTGCATTGGTTAGTGGTCGATTAGAAGGCTGTGTGGACAGTACAAAGTTAACTTACCTCTGCATTTTACTTGACAATGCTCCCTGGCTATTTTAAACTACAAAAACACAGGAAAACGCTTGCTGCTTTTCTTACCTTACAACTATTATCTTAGTGTCAAGCAGGTCTGCTGTTCTCAGCAGCTGTCTTTACCATACTGTAGGTCTAACTTGGACTGTAGACACAAATCTATTCAGTATCAGTCTTGCAGAACCAGCGTGCAGAGCTGGAGCTCTTCAAGTTTCATCCCTCCAGAAAAAGTGCTGAATATCAGAAATGTCTCTCAAACACTTATTCTAGGATTGCTTTTCACAGACTGTTTATTTCTGAGCTTTTCTTCTCCCCTGTATTTAGAAACAGTTTAGCATTGTGTCAGACTTAAATCTAGTTGTTCATTAGCTTTGTTGTCTTTCTGGAGTCTCTCAAGAACACGTCCTATGAAAACAGTGTAATTTACCTTCTAGTTCTGCCCGTGACAGAATTATTGCCACGTGTTCTTCAGCGCTTCCTCCGCTGGAAGAGGAATCTCGTGAAGTCTGTTAATTTTGCATTTCAAAGAGCCATGGTTTCCCTGGTGTGTATATACCTGTGATTTTCTTGCAGGGAGAAACTTTTTTTTTTTTTTACATCTCTTTCAGTCTGTAAAATGTTCCATGGACAATAGCTAGCACCTGCAATGATAATGGTAGTTCATGCTCTTTCCTGTTAGTCCTACAGATCAAACAAGTGTTCAGAAGAGAGATACCAGCTAAAGCGATTGTGTTTTGTTTGGAATGTTTGCAATATTGCAAGGCTGCTTCTTTCAGTGTATAATTCCATACTGCCTCTGTGACAGAAAATGGGTGTACACACCTCAGTGAGAAGAAACAACCTGTTCTTTAGAGTCAGTGTTAAGTAAGACAGATTTTCAGTAACTCCAAGAACTTTCTTTCAGCGGGAAGAAGTCCCAGATGACTACTACAAGCATGACCCTGACCACAAGCACATCTACCGGTTTGTTCGGACGCTCTTCAGCGCGGCGCAGCTGACAGCAGAATGTGCGATAGTGACACTGGTAAGAGGCACCAGAGTGCTGAAACTCGAGCTTTTGGAGGACTTTCCCCTCTCCTCATTAAGAGAACTCGGCTGAACTGACATTTAAATAGTTAAGAGTCTCATGAAACCATATTAATGAGCGTACAGTACAAGTGAGTTCATTAGAGATTTCTAAGTAGCCACAGAAGTGATTAAATAAAAGGGCAATTCCCTTTTCTGTATATAAATATGTAATTCTTAATTACTTGTCCAATAAAACCCTGTCTGTTTCATAATACTGAAGAAGCTTGAGAAGAGTAGAACACTGGGATGCTGTAAACAGTGGGGTGTGATGAGATCATACGCAAAGACATCTTTTATTTCAGTTGTGTGGAGGGTAAAGTGTGAGTTTTGAGTTGATAATACTCAAAGTATTTGAGTAATACTGCCTTAAGGGATCAATAGTCCATCCTGTAGGAACTCTAGGAGAGGAGCTTTCTCATTATTATGTCCTTCAATCATTGCCACCTTTCTACCAAACTTTTTTTACATTAAGCCAAAGAGGCTATAACTTTTTTCCCCAGGTAACATGGAGGTACTTAGAATTTAAGAACAATATTAAGATAATAATCTTATTACGGTTTGTTGTTTGATTTCAGAAAGCATGATGGATTTAAAAATTTGTCAATGATACTGATTTTTTTATTTGTGTATATATATATGCATATATGTATATGAAAGGAAATTTAAAAACAGCAACATGTGTAATTGCTACTTTACACAATCTCTCAAACTGCACTTTGTTGCACACTAAACTTCTGTCTTCATTGTGGCTTCTTTCTGAAAAACAGTGTGAAAGGAGAACAGAACTGTCACCAAAAGACAGTATAGCAATTAAGCAAACTTAGCTTGAAGGACTCTCTTTAACAAGGAAATGCATAATTTAAAAGGCTGGATATTTAAGAGCTATTGAAACTCTGAAATTAGTTGAAGGTTTTTGCTTTTTCAAAGACAGGCAAGCAATTTTGACAGAACAAGATGATAGCTAACCCTGGGCAAACTAGCTGAAGTGTTTACGAAAAATTGAGTTTGTTTTTAAAGTGGATTTTACCACTAGATGGCCCTGTTATTATAGGAACACCTTTAGGCTATTTGAAGGCTACAAGCCAAGGATGCGAAGAAAGCATGGGCAGACCTCAGTGACAAAGATTAATCCTTCCCTTAGACCTTAAAAGGTGGAGCTTCCCTCACCCACTAATTTATCTGAAGCTACATTAGGAACTTGGATTTAGGTGAGGGAATAGAAAATTAAAAGCAATTTATATTCAAATTTGAAAGGGCAAATTACTTAGTACCTGGATCATTATAGGCGTGTGAATAGTAGAGAACTTTCAAGGAAGAGAGAGATTCAGCATCCTAGAGCTAGTTTGAGATTTCATGGGAGGAATGAATAAAAGACCAAGGCACATCTTTGGATTTGAGTATGTCTCACTGCCTAAGCAGTTGGTGATGGAGATGAAGGGATTGAAGTCTGTTCAATACAAGGTAAAATAGAAATAGCACTAAAGGCCTTTCATTGTGGAAAGACAGCGATTAACACACCTTTGTCCCATCACCAGAGATCAAAGTGCAGGTTTTAGCACTTCCTGTTAAGCTACAAGTGCTGAACCTTAACCATGATGAAAGGCTAATGTGATGTTGAGTGATTTGCTATCCCAGGTAGGCCCTAATGAGAACCTGCCGGTGATGTGTGACTCGGTGACAGAGCTGGAGCGGTGTCTCCCTTGAAGGAGCAGTGCTCATCGCTCAGAGTAACACCTCACTGGCTATTGTGCACTCTGGTGGTCCAGCTCTCCTGGGATAGTGAAAAATGGAACCTGTAACTCCTGAAAATTTGGATTCTTAAGTGTAAGTAGTAATCACTCATACTTATTTTGACACACTTAACAGTAACAAATAGTCATACTGGACTGGCATATTTGCTGCTCAACTCTGCTTCAGGTCTTAATTACACACATACAATTGTGGGGTTTTGTTGTTTGGTTTTTTTTCCTTCTTCTTTCTATAGGTTTATTTGGAAAGGCTGTTAACCTATGCAGAGATTGACATATGCCCTAGTAACTGGAAGAGGATAGTCCTAGGAGCTATTCTGCTGGCTTCTAAAGTCTGGGATGATCAAGCTGTGTGGAATGTGGATTATTGCCAAATACTGAAGGACATTACTGTTGAGGACATGTAAGTTGCAAGGTTTGGGTATTCTACAGTAGTGGGGTTTTGGGGATTTTTTTTGCGGGATTTTTTTTGTTTGTTTGTGGTT
Organism: Rhagologus leucostigma; assembly: GCA_013397725.1. Classification (NCBI taxonomy): domain Eukaryota; kingdom Metazoa; phylum Chordata; class Aves; order Passeriformes; genus Rhagologus; species Rhagologus leucostigma. The sequence goes on from VZTD01001642.1 coordinate 255,535, forward strand.
TTTTTTAAACAGCAATTTTTGTGATCAGGCTGAAAAAATATCTCTCTGATATATGTATATGGTGTATATTTGGTGTCTGGCCTCATTCCGTTTTTTACCTCAAGAAACTTTGGATAATTACCCTACTTTGAGACAAATCTGTATTAATAATTTCAGTGACTTGCGTGAGTGACTTCGAAGTTAGTTTTCTTTACCTTCTTTCTCTCAGTGACGAGCCATGGAACGAAACTACCCAATTTATAGTCTCATCAGAAGGTTTTTTAAGAAGGAAAAAAGTGAACTAAATTTGTTCCCGTGCCTTTTCTGTTTTAGAATTTGAAGAATTGCAAGGTAAACCATAACTTGTGACTTTCATGTCTGCTTGTGTATCCAGCTGAGGCCTGAGCATCTCAAGGTCTGAATTCCTAGTGCTGCTGCTGGCAGGCAGGTGTTGTTTGTGTGGGTAGCTATGGCTGCCTGTGTTACGCACAGCTACTGCTTATCTTCTCTGGGTAGGTTCTTAGACATGCCTACAGGGCTAAAAACAAAGTCCTCAGTCTTAGTACTGCTTGTTTTTGTAAGGCTGTTCCTTGGATGTTTGTCTTAGATGTCAATTTCAGTTTTTCAGAAATTTTGAATCTGCTGTCTTTTCTTGCTGCGCTCAGCTTTAAGCCAGATTTTGCAGTATGGGAAGATGTTCATCCTCATGGCTCCAGGCTCATACTATGGGCTGGAGGTGTGTTTATGTGGACTGTAGTTAGCCCATTAGGTTTTCCATTAAATTCCTTCTCACAAAGTTCTATCTCAGAGCTTTGAAACGTCAGCATTATTGTTTTAATTCTATTTGCCAGCTTGTTCTCCTATTTCTCTTATCACAGTGGTAGAAATGATACAAGGCCAGCTTAAAACACCAGGCTTTCTGGCCTTGCTTTCGTGACATGCTTTGTGTGTGTTTGAGTTTAATCCCAGTGCTGTGCCCTGAGCACGTGTCCAGGCCTATGCCGTGACAGCCAGTTCTAGCACAGGAGCAGACTGAGCTGGCACACAGCACTGGGAGGCTGCCTGTGTGATGGGGCAGCGTTCTTGCCCCAAGCTCTCTTCCCTGGATTCAGCCCAAACTAATGTTTAAAATACAGCAAGTAATTATTCATTTGGGACTCCTTAGGAGGAGGAATATCTAGTTTTCTACCTTTTAGGTGGGGGGCTGTATTTCTAAAAATAAGGGAGTTTTCTGCACCAAAACAATTTTTATTATTCAAATTATTTCACATCTCAAACAGCAACAGCAACCACTGTTACTTGTTTTATACATACCCCTTGATTGGGAATTCTTTGTCTCAAAATGCAGGACTGTGCCAGCCCTGCTTTCAGGAAAGCATAATTAGTGATTTTATACAATGTACATCTTCACTCAACCTGGCCCCGAGTGCTCGTCTGTCTGAGGAACGTACTTGAAGCGTTGCTGCGAATAACTCTGAGATGGCTGAAGTGGGGTCAGCAAAGCCAGGAGTGCTGGAGTGTATCTTGCTCTTTTTGATGTCTCCTCTTCTAGCCCTGTTTGGGACAAATCAAATGGATAGCACTGAAAATATCTGTAACAAGCAGGATATTTATTCTCTATTGTCGATGCAATTGTCGGTACTTGCATTTTCAAAGCAGTGATGGTGGTAAGGAAAATAGATGGAATTTAGGCATATTTTTTTCCTCCAATTTGAAGATGGGATTTTTGTAATCCATCTCATTTGAGACGACTTAGACCTTTGAATTTAGGTATGGGCAGACACTGTACTACCCCCTTCTGGACAGTGGCAGAGTGTTCATCCCAGGCTCTAACTGGGCAGACTTCACCACTCCTTGGCTGGATAACATCACCATAATAGGGACCTTGGAAAACTGCTTAAAATACTCAGCAAAATTGTCTTAAAAACTTAAGACAATTAAGTCTACTTTCAATTCGTGGTTTGTACTATAGTTAATTGTCAGTCTTAGTAGTTGCAGTATTTTTTAAACAAGTCATTTCATAGTGAGTATTAGCTATTCCAAATACAAGAGTTAGTGAGAGAAGAAAATTGGCGAAGGATTTCAGTCACAGTTGCATTCTAATGTTGGAGATGGCTGGTGATGCTGCCAAAAAATCCACCCAAAATCTCAGCAGCTCCCCAGCTAAAGATTGCTTGGCAGGACTCTACCAGGTGGTTGGCATTCCTGTGCAGGAACAGGCTATGTACAAGACCTGGTGGCAAGTTTTGTTTGTGAACTCCTGTGAATTTTCCTCTTGACTCTCTGTATCTAGAATGATCTCACTAACCTGACAGACACTCTTGTTGAATCACTGCAAGCCAAGCACAGGGGCTGCACCACTCTGGAACTGGCAAAAGGTTTTATATCTGATTTAGTTCACCCAGTTTGCAAATTTGTCTCTGTGTGTGCTTACAAGCCAGGCACCCCTTCTGAAGGCAGTGTAGGTGCACCTCCTCCCCACCAAACTCTCTCCCCACTGCTCGGAGTCGTGCTGGCAGCCCCCCCAACAGCTTTGTTAGGGCAGGAGCTGGAGGCTCTCAGGTTGTGAAGGCATACGAGATCCAGGCCTGGCAACTGCCACATGTGGTCATTTGCCTTTGCCTCGTCCTACTCAACATAGCTGAAGCGTTCATCTTACTTTTTCTATCACAAGCCCTTTTCTATTTGACCAAGGCAAAGGTGGAGTTTTTTAATTAAAGACATTTTTCTTTTGGGTTTTGGGAGATGGGTCTTTTGGTTTGTTTAACTTATTTCTAATGGGAAAAAAATCAAAGGAAACTCAGTTGATATTTGGAAGTCATCCTTTGTCAGAACTTGCTTGCTTTGATGAGAGCAAATCCATAATTGCTGAAAAATTAACTGTACAGCTGCTAATCTTGCCATGATTGTTTGTAAGGGGACACAAGCTCTTCATTCTTTAGGCTACATATATTTGTAAATAAGGCACAGAAAAAATATGGGCATTATCCTTTCTCAGGTTTTAAACCACTGTTAATAGACTTGTTAATCCAATGAAGAATTGTATTTTTACAGAATTAAAATGTATTAGCCTAGTGAGTACAAAAGGGGCAGTGAAGAGCATTTACTCACAGGGTAAATCAAGCTCTGATCAGCTGATCATCAAAACATTATCTGATTTACATCTCTATAGGCTTATGACCATATGAACAGGAAATTAATTTCGGCACTAGGTTCAATGATACTCAAGTCTGCTATGCCAGAAAGAAGCACAAAGCTGCTATTCATATTGACAATACACGACAACACAGATGAGTCCTTGATTTATTTGCTGCCGCACTGATAGGTAAAGCATCCATTTTACAAGCTCCCAAAAAAGCAGTAACAACCTTGGCACTGACTTGGTGCAACTCATCTTCTGGTGTATTCACAGTTGGCCTATACAGCTGCTAAATTCTGTTGGAACAGATCTGCTACCTGTAGGAACTGTTGTTGAGTTGTTGAACTGAATTGCTCTGTTTGGGTACCACCAGTTTCTTTTTAAGTTAATTTGTAAAACATTGTTTTTCCTCTGTAGGATATCTCTGCTTTAGCTGACCACAGTACAGTAGCTGAAGCAGCTTTTTTCATGTCATAGCACTCTCCACACTTTCCTCCAAGTATTTTGCCCAGTGAAAACAGACAAGAGAGTAAAAACCGGACAGTGCCCTTTGACATAGTACTTTGTTATCCTGCCTAATGCTATTGAGGAGAAAATTCCTTCTCCCACCTAATGCTGCTTATTTATTTATTTATTGGAGATGAATCCATGTTGCTTCAAGAGGCTTTTTTCTGTGAGATAATAGCAGCAGCTCTTCATAGATCCATTTGTTGCCGTGGTGATCTGCCTACTCCTTTTGTTAGTCCGACTCTACTTCAATAAACCCCCTTCCTGTTATCAGCCTGGTGAAAATGTCTGCAAGTTCTTCAGAGCTAATAAACAGCATACATCATTCCTTTCATCTGATCACTATAGTGTGGGGCCATATGAGAGTGAGAATGGCGCATGAATTGTACAGCTGCACTAATGGAACTCCGAAGAATGAACCTCCCTGCTCAGCCGAGCGAGTGCACGACAGGGCACTGCCTTCCTCTCCGAGCCGGAGGTGCCAGGACTCAAAAGCTGCACCTTGTTTTGAGCACCAGGGAATGACCTGCCTCTCAAAACTAATAATGCAGAGCTCTCAGTGACCTGTCTCAAAGTTGCTGGTTTTAAAACAAGCTTGAGGTCTCTTCAGTGTTTTCAGCCAGCTAAAACAATCTTTTTTTCCTTTGTCTTCTGTCCCTTGCGCCTCCTAGGAACGAGATGGAAAGACACTTCTTGGAGCTACTGCAGTTTAATATCAATGTTCCTGCCAGTGTTTACGCCAAATACTACTTTGATCTTCGCTCCCTAGCAGATGACAATAACCTGAGCTTTCTGCTGGAGCCTCTCAGTAAAGAGAGAGCACAGAAGCTGGAGGTAAATGGTCTGAGAGTGGCTGAGCAGGGGACTCTGTCTCTATGAGTAGTAAGAGCATCTGTTGCTAATCATGTTAAGTGGTGGTTAGAAAAACTAAAAAGCTTTTAAATTAGTGTATTACAGGGTAATTTAACTCCTTAATAAATACAGTTATCACTTCTAAAACCATGGCTAGGCTAAGATAGTATTCTGAGGAAAGGAAGGGTTTTGGAAGAGATTATGAAAGTCTAGCAGATCACAAAATAAAATGGATGTTATTTTGGGAACTGTAGTTCAGCTAGGCTACTTAAGATTGAAAGGATTAGTGTCATATGTAATGGATTGTCTGTCCTTCCCTGGTCACAGTCTGTATTCCAAGCACCTAGAGACAGTCACACTCAGACCCTTCTAAATACTACCAGCTGAAGGTTTCCCACTGCATCCCACTGCACAGCTGCTTTTAGATTTAGAGGGAGCACTCTTACTGCTCTCATGGTTTAATAAACAATTTGTCTGGGGACAGCTGCAGAAATAAGTTGTGGATTCCCACCTTTCCAGAGAAATGTTGCTTTAAGATAAACTTTTGGAATAGCCTCTTCTTGTGAATCCTTCAGAATGCCCAGAGGAGTGTAAATGCAGATTACTGTCCCTTTCTGCTCGATGGGAAAGGCTGTCCTTGTGGGGGGGCCCCGCAGCCTTCTTGGCGTGAAGGCTCATTTTAAAAAGCTTTAACTTTTGCAGAGTCAGTCTTCGAGTTGCCAGAGATATTTAAGACATTTTGAAAATATATAAATTACCTGGGTTCCCAGGGAAATTTCTTGTTGGATCAATGCAGCCTTTCATCTGTCCAGGTTTAATTGATGACTCTGCATGTTGTTTTGTTGACCTTTCAACAAAAGCATTACCACAGGCCCTGTGTACACTGATACTGTAGTCCCTTTCAGAGAGGGGTGTGCTGCGGTATTCTTGGCTTGTATTGTTCCGTTGTCCACCCCCAGTAATTCTGCCAAGGGCTAGGGATTTTATTTTGTCCCATAAGTGCCTGAACTTCTGGAGTAAGTATGATACCTCCTGGTCCTTTGGAATGATAAGTATGATATGCCTATGAATTCCTCTATTTAAAGTTAAGCAATGCAGCTCTTCTGCTTTGTCTCACCCTTGTTACTTGCACTTTAAGCTAACACTGTCACTAATTGTAAATGTGGTTGTAGGGCAGTTCATAGTCCACAGGAAATTGTTTACTGAACTGCTCAGTGCCAGGGCATAAGTGGATGATTTACAGATTGTGAGCCTGTTTTGTTTCTTCTTTCTTAGTACTTGGGGCTTGGGATTTAAAACCAGAGTAATTTTCAGTACAGTATGTAATTTGCTATCATGCACTTACTAACGCATGTATATTGGACATTTTGGGGTTTAATTCTAAAATGGGATAAATATTTAAACCATTTGCTAAAATTTTTAATTCTACCTCTCTGTTAGAAGCACATAAGCAGCTGATAGGAGCCTGTATAAAGCAGTGAATTAGTGAATTCCAGAAACTGAAAACTGATTTACACCATATGGGCAACTGGGGCTAAATATGTCAACACAGGTTGCTGTGTGATTGATGTGCTAGCATTAAAGCAGGATGGAGAGTATGTCTGGTCTTGCACCAGGAGCTCATGCCGCCAGTGTCTCAAAGAATGCCACTCTTGAGCCAAATGCATGCCTCCAGAAGGTCGGCAGAAATAAATGTAAATAATTATTTTAAAATACACTTAGAACTTTATTCATGCTCAGAGTGCTTTTCACCTTTTGAACTTGCAGAACATTGGGCTGTGCTGAATGGGTGCTGCCTTAAAGGGAAGGTGTAGGCTTGTAGCTGATCACAGGACTCTGAAAGTTCATCTGGTGAGAGGTGGTAAATTATTAATGGAAGTAAATGTTCAGGACTGAAATTCAGTTTGACTTTTTTATTACAGGTATCCTTATTAATTTGCATTGATAATGCCTGAAGGCTCCAATCAAAAATAGGCCTTGCAGGAGAGGACACACAGTATTTTTTTGACAATTGTGTTACTAGGATTTAAATAATTAGGCTTGTTACTAGAATAGCTAGATAAGCAGGGCAGAGGCAAGCCAGTAAATGGATGAAAACAATTCAACACTAGATTGTCTACACATATAAATATAGATTGTCTACATTTAATTGCTATAATAAAGTACCATGGCTGCCCTCCCTTCTCAGATCATGGGGGTGGTCCTGGTAAGAATATGTTGGGAGTGAGGGTGTAGAGAAGGTAAAGGCAAAACAGACACCCTAGTAGAACTTCATTTCCTCAGCTTGCTTGCCCTGAGTGGCCAAGGGTAAGATGCCCAAGGGAGTGCAGAAACCTTTTCAATTTGAACCTTTTCTCTCAGACAGATGCCTGTGTGTGTTTCTGCACTGTTAAAATAAAATTTTCGTGCTGCTGTGTGCACCAGACCCAGCTACTAGGGGTGATTTTCAACATAACTTCCACAAACTTAAAAAGTCTGAAATGGATCCAAGTTTTTCATTAGATAGTGAGACTAGTAAAATAAAGAAGATACTTGGATATGGAAACCACGCACCTTCTTTAGGTCTGCCTTTCTGATGGCTGGGGTTCATGTTAACCTGGGGTAGTCCCTGTTACTATTTTCCCTCCAGAGCAGTCCTTATTTACTGTCATTCTGGGTAAAAAGCCAGCAGTGTCACTGCTGCAGAGCACCTGTGCTGTTGGTATTACACTTGTAAAACCTCCCTTGGAACATTCAGACTTTACTAATGCGGACTTTTCATTTTGTGCCTGTCTGTGGTACCCAGGCAATCTCCCGGCTGTGTGAAGACAAATACAAAGACTTGTCAAAAGCTGCTATGAGACGATCTTTCAGTGCTGATAACTTAGTTGGTATCCGCCGTTCTAATGCCATCCTCTCCTGAGGAGAGAGCAAGGTGCAGCACCGTGAACCAGCATCCGTAGAACCGGAGGAATCCACCACTCCATGCACACAAGCCAGCGGTGATGGTGTCTTCCAGCAGGAGGAAGCAAGGAGAGTAAATCAGCCAAGGGAGCCCAGAGCCTGAGGAACATACTTGGTGCAAAAGACAAGACCTTTGTCAAATCAACTCTCTCCTCCTTCTAATGTATCCAGAGGTGCAAAAACAAACTTATCTCCTTCTCTCCCCCACAGATGTTTGCTTACTATGTAGGCCTATAGCTGTGAACTCGAGGTTTTTAATAATAAGTAGTTTTAAATTTTAGAATTTAAACACTAACCACATGACTATAGTTACAATGTTCTTCCCTCCTCTCCCCTGACATCCAGAGTCTCACTGCATTTGTATTTCGGGTCAATGCAGTGTTAACAAAAACAACACATGGGACTCTTAAAGTATAAAGCCACTCTGGAGCTGAAAACAGTAGCATAGACACGTGTTGATGGCTTTTCCCTGGTTTGGCTACTAAAAGCTGCTATTATTGGTGATGTGTTCATACCAAGAAGCTGCCCAGCAGGAAGGAATTCCATCTCTGCACCCCAACTTCACTCCAGTAAAGATTGTCAAAAGACTTTGAATGTTTTGACTGGGGGCAGAGATAAGGTTTTATGTATTGTTAAAATGTATAGGGTCCATGCTGCATTTCTTGTGAATTATGGTGCTTCTCTCATTTTCTAATACTTATATTGCTCTGGAAGAGATGTAATCTGTGTATTTTTCTGAGGCATTGAATGGGAAAGTTGGTCTGGAAACATCATCACCATCCCAAACAGTGTAGCAATCCAGTGGTGAATGGCATGTGTGCAGCACTGCTTCTCTGAGTTCTACTGCAGATCTCTTGTGCTATATACAGTGAGTTCCTAAAGCTGATATTGTGCATCCATCTGGCTCTCCTTGGGTTTCAGTTTCCTGGGAGGAAGTTATATTCATAATGAGATAATAATGAGTTTGAGAATCCTGGACTACCTATCAAGGTAGATGGAAAAATATTGTGTTCAACTGAGAATTATCAAAAAGCTTTCTATAAACCTTATTTTTTTTTCCCCAAGTGAATTTTATTTTGCGCAACTCCTGTAGAGGCATGGGGTTTGCTCTTTCTGAGACTTTGGAACAGAGCTTACTTTCAAGCTCTGAAGCTGAACTCTAAACAGGATAAGTATTATTAGACTCTTCCTGTTACAAGTCTTTGTAGTATCTTCCCTTCTTGGATCCAAATAGGTTCTAGGCAGTGTGTCCTAGGAGCAGCTCTCCCTCCAAATGACACGGGTTTTGTGCACTTCCTCTTACAGCCAAGGCCCAGAAACTCACACTGAGCAAGTCCATCTGCCTTTGGGAGTGGGGCTGTGTGAGTGCCATCATCAGTGTGGCTGCACTCAGTTGTTTAATGATGCATACAGCCTTTTGCAGTATGCAAATGTGCCAGCCCCTGGCTCCCAAACCCACCAAACTTGGCACTTCAGGTATTGATCACAATTCAATATTGAAAATAACACTACATCTTCAGGTGGTTTTCCTTTCTCATGTTTGTATTAAAAGAAAAGCTAATAAACTCTATTTTAATTAAAGTTAAAGGGTGAAGGGTGTGTTCCGTACAATTGCTGGATTCCCTTGCCCCTCAGAAAAGGGAAAAAAAAAAGAAGAGAAACTCCAGCAGTGTGTGTTAAGGCCTCTCCGTTCCCCACACCAGCCTATCGCCTTCATTTGGTCCCAGTGAGCTGGCAGTGTCTGGGAGCAGGCAGCAGAGTCTTGGGAGGGGGGCAGCCCTGCATGGCTGTCCAGATCTTCCCACATGGCCTTTGGATTTAGATCTTGACTCGGGCTGCTCAAATAAACCACTCACTAACAGTTTCTTTGCACTTTAATGGCCTTTAAGTAGGGCCAGTCTCTCTGGAGGCGATTTGATGGTTTTTAAGTCCTCCCTTGAGGAGCACTAAATTGGAAGCTACAAGTGACCAGCTCCTGGATTGACTTGTGACCTAATTGCTAACGAGCTTTGCTTCCCTCAGCACTGCCAGGTGCCTTCAGCTGTGTGGGATCGGTCTGGTGCACTTTGAGTGGCTGCGCTTGGAGCAGCCCCACAGCACTGTGAGCTGCTCAGCAGACTGGGGGCACTCGTTTCCCTTTTTTGCCAGATGAGATGGAGACTCTTCCTGCTGCTCTTGATGGCAGGTGACTGACAACTCAAGCTGATGGCTACTTCTGCAATACATCCTGCATGAGACAGCTGCTATGAACCTAATTTTGCTTTAAATATTACCCGGCTTTTGTTTTACTGTAGCCCAGAGCACATTATCAATGGGATTTTGATCTGTTCAGCAGATACTAAGCAGGCCTGAACTACAACTCAGCTTCTTAAGAGGGAAAAAATAGCAATTCCATTTACCATTCTGGTATCCCTAAGAGAATTAGATTTTGGAAAACACAGCTAGTGTATTTCTTAGCTAAACAATAAAAAGTAAACCATGCCCCTCCCTTTTGAAGTGCTGGGCAGTAATAGTGTTCCAGAAGGAATTGCATTTAGGTGGTTCTGCTGAACTGTGAAGGGGAAGTACCCTCCAATTTGCACTAATCTATATGCTGGCAACACTTTTCTCAAAGAGGCAAAAGAAGAATTACCATCATGGTCAGAATACTGGAATTCCAGAGACTGTTACCTACTTCTGCTCCCAGGGAAGAGCAACTGGCTATGGGATCAATGTACCTTGTTTTTCTTAATCCAACAGCTGAGTAATATTTAATCTATGTTGAGGTGACCTCTGCCTGCTTTCAGTTCCAGGGTAGCACTCCCCATCTGGCAGTAAATGCTGTTTGCAGAGACAATAGCTGTGTTACGGCCCAGAAAGGGTAATGTGAGCAGCAGCCAGACTCGCAGGAGCAGCGTGTGTTCACAGTCAGCAGGGGCAGGAAGCCATGGAGGTGTTCGTGGGCTACATGATGCCCTCGGGCTCCAGCAGCCTCTTCTCTTTGTGTACAGGAACTGTGTATTTTGTTTCCAAGGGAATTTTATGAGAACTACTTCAGTTTGGGTTTGGCAGTTAAGAGGACAGGCACTTGAGGGATGGAATAAATGTCAAGACCATTGCTCCTGGATAAGAATATAGGTGTCAAGCATACCCTGAGCAAGCAGAAGAGGACAGAAGAGCCATTGAGGCAAGAGCTTGCACAGGAGGTTGGCAGGAGTGCTCAGGGCAGGGTGAGCTGCTCCATTCAGAGCTCAGCACTGGGCAGGCTGCAGCCCCCATCCTGTCCTGGGATTTCCCACAGCACAGTAGTGCAGGACAATGACACAGAACTGGCATTCCATATTGTTACCTGGGAAAATTATACTTGCACCAAAGAAGCTGTTTGCTAACACAGAGTGAATTACAGGGTACTGCCAAAGTGACTGTAGTGCCCTTACTAACACCCACCCACAAAGGACTGGCAGAAGAGCACTTAAATGGCAGAGCATGGGCCTGTTAGGATTAGGAAAGTCTCAGGGTGCCTTCACAGACAAGGTATTTTCCAGGTGAAATAACCACTTTGGCTTCTGATGTATGATACTAAAACCTATTCGAAGAGCCACATGGTCCCCGTGCCATCAGACACTGTCATTCCCCATGCCACCCAGCCTGAAACTGTGCTGCATTTGCACCGTTCAGCCCCAGGGAAGCCGGTGACTGCCTCGAGGGTGGCTTAAGTTGATCAAGTGGAACCTGGAGAGCACAGGAGAGAGACAGCAGCACAAGCCGTGCTGGGATCTCGTGTGTGCTCAAGGGGACAGAGTCCTGCAGGTGATTCACACAGCTGCCTGCAGGAAAGGCCCTTCCCTTGCTCGGAAACAGTGGCTTGAGGTAGGCGGTGCACGGCAGTGCTGCCAAACTCCTGTTTTGCAGAGGACTGGGGACACAACAGCTTCCTGGCAGGCAAGAATGACAACAAGGCTGCCAGGAGGGTGCTGGAGTTACTTCTGGGAGCAGGCAGTGAGTGTTGACAGCATCTTGAGAAGAACCTGATGCTGAAATGGTTCATGTCCCCTCCACACCCCAAAACTGCTCCCCTTCAAGTGATAGGATCAGCCCCAATGGTGTGTTTTGCCTTGACTTAAGCATGGGGGGCAGATCCCTGCAGAATCAGGTGAGTCAGGCTGTGGGACTGTCAGGTTTATCACCGGGTGCTGGAATGCTGCTTCCAGGTAAGAGATCCTATCTAGTGGGACCTGGTGTGTGCCTACACACCTAACTAGATAGCAGAGTCCTGCACCATTAGTCACCACGGAGCCAGCCTTAACCCCTTGCTGTCCCTCCTCAAGTGCTCCTCACAACAGGAGGGGTCGCACAGCAGATGGCAACACAGCCACCCAAATGGGCCAGTGTGCAGCATCCTGCTTGGCTCGGAGCTGTCAGCTGCTTGGCCTTACGAGTATCAAAGGGCACCTCTTCAGGGCCTGATCTCAGTGCAGGGCGAGGGACACGTACTGTGCAAACTGCAGAACGCCAATAAAAGTCGATAGTTAACTCTCTTTTAGCAGCGAGGCGTGACCTTGGCCCGTCAGGGGAATGTGCTGTCAGCGAGGTCACGGGCACAGCCAGCACGGCCGCCCCCGAGCACGGAACCCGGCTCAGGGCAGAGCCTGGCTGCACCACCCAGCCTGGGCACGCCGGCGCTGAGGGCACGGATGTGTGGCATCGTCTGTGCCAAGGGCAGCTCTCCGTGGAGTTGGTGCACATGGAACATGCTATTCCTGTGCCATGCAAGTGCAGTTGCCTCACCAGTTCCCCACGATCCCCAGTGATAAGAGCCCTGCACAGCCCTCCAGCACATGCCTCCCCATCCCCCCTACAGGTAAGCTTTTAAGGTAATAAATACTCTAACAGAAGCAGAAGTAAAGAAAACAACACACACTATTTTTTTATCCTCATAAATAACTAATCTTGATACTTCTCTTTGAATAAAATTTCTTCAGCTTTTCACAAAATATAGTACAGTTACTCAAGCAACATTGAACAGCATCGGTAACGGAAGAGGCAAAACCCAACATGTAAATTGGCTACAGCAGACAGGGCACACGGAAACAGCTCCTTCCCCCCTCCTGCCACTTGTTGCTGACAAGCCAGGCTCAAACATGAGTTGATTGTATTACCCTACCGTTAGATCAAAGCTGAAAACGCTCTCGCATTTTTCAATAGGCATCGGCTTGTAGCTAATCTTGGATTTCTTTACACAGTCAGTTGCACTTTGCAAAAAACAAAAACAGCAAAATACCACCTTTGACATGGTTTTGTTCATTGTATTGCATGATGTGTGTTTAGCTGTATCTACAAAAGGCACTATAGAGAGAGAGGAGTCCAGCAAGGTGTGGACTGGAGCAGGCTGGAATCATTTAATGCCCTGGATCACAACACGAGACTACCCACAGCGTCTCTGCGCCTGACCTGCCTCACTGCTGAGAACACACCTGTCCCTAACCTGTATCAAAGGTCACTACGGCTTCTGTATGTACAAATTAGGCTATAATACAACTATTTACAGTTTGTAACACAATATGGTGCAATTCTGTCCACAATAAAGTACTCCAACATGCTGGAGGGGGTGAGCCCTACTGCAAGAGTTGCGGATGGGTGCAGCTGAACAGTCCCTGGTGAGCCCTCTGTCCTTGCACCTCTGTCTCCTCTATCCAGGACACTCCAGAGACACTCATGCAGGACCTTTATCCGGAGATGTGCCACTTGAGTGTTCCTTCACTTCCTAGGCTTTGGTTTTAAAATGAGCTGGAAACCTTTTTGACTGAAGTGGTCCAAAGTTGTTGAGAACAACCTCAGATCCTTGCAGTCCTGCGGGAGCAAAGCCAGCAGTTGTTCTCCAGTGCTCGAGCAGCTGGGTCACAGCGCCACGCTTGAAGAAGGGCAAAAAGGACTCCGGTAATGGCTGGGTAGTTACATACACGATCACTGCTTAGGGCAGGGGAAAAAAAAACATTAAAACCCAGGTGCTTTCACAAGTGGCCTGAAGCCAGAGGCAGCCAGCCTCATCCCATGCCACAGCTGGAGCCCCTTGCCCTGGCTGCATTTAGTGACTTTGACAACAGGCCGCCTCCCACCTCCATTATTCTACTTATTGAAACCCAGCTGTCACCACTGCTTAATGCCAGGCAATGGTTCTGTCAGTGCTCAGCTGCTGCCTGATCCAGGGAAGTGAAAAAGGCTTGGGAAGTTGGAGGAAAAGAAGTACAAGCGCTCTGCTAATTTTTCCTAAATTAACTACTCCCTCTCAGACCTGGTACTGTCTCTGTCAGAGGCACAGCTTTGAAAAAAGCAGCAACAAGTATTGAAGTCGACTGACTGGAAAACCCGGCTGCTGCTCCGGAGAGACAGCCTGCCGCCTGGCTGGGACACCCCCGTGCAATCACTACTCACTGCAGGGGTGCAACCACCCTTTCGGGGTTGGCTGTGCCCCGCTCAGCTCCTGTGCCACATGCCACAGCCGGCGGGCAGGGCACCGGGCCTGCCTCCCTCGCCCCAGGTCACCCGCACGGCACAAGGGACACGCGAGGAACTCACCCCGCTGCAGAGGCGAGAGGCGCGGGGCAGCACCGGCCCCTTCGCAGGGCCCAGGGCAGCTCAGGAGAGCCCCGCCCTCGGTGCCAGAGCCCGCGGAGCCAGGGCTCCCTGCGAACCCCGCGGAGCCAGGGCTCCCTGCGAACCCCGCGGAGCCAGGGCTCCCTGCGAACCCCGCGGTGCCAGGGCTCCCTGCGAACCCCGCGGAGCCAGGGCTCCCTGCGAACCCCGCGCTGGGACGGCAGCCTCGCCCACCACCCGCACGGCCGCTTGCGCAGCCCCTCGGCTCCCGGGCTGAGTGGCTCCACGGGCGGCGGAGCTGGCTGCCCATCGTGGAGCAGCCACCCAGCTGAGCCCACCGGAGCCAGCTCCCGCCGGTCCTGAGCCTCTGACTGAAGGGAGCCGGATGTGCTTGCCCAGGGCAGAAGGGACCACGGGGGGGTCACCTGGTCTCCGCCTGCGCTGCAGACAGCTGGGACCCCGTCCCTGCCCGTCCTGAGGGCCGGGTGGCCGATCCTCTCCACAGCCCCTTCCTCCTGCACTGCCACCACCCGTGAAGCCCCCGGCCCGCGCGGCTCCCTCCCTCCTGCTCACTGTGCTGCTGTCCGAGCGGGGCCAGTGGCTGCCTCACACCCAGCCGATTCTCCTCCTCACTATGGAGCTGTGCCCGGCGGCACTGAGAGCAGTCTCCTGCTCTGCCCAGGGCACCCAGGGAGGCAGCACCCCCTGCCAGCTCTCCCTGACCCTCTCCCACTCTCTGGGCTTTAGTGAGTGGCTCAGTGGCAGTGCCAGCCCCCACCTGGGGTTGGTGGCCACCACCTGCCCTGCCAGCTACGGCTCTGCTTTTCACCCCAGCACCAGCAAGCCCTGCCCGGAGGCTCGCTGTGGGACACAAATCAGTGTTCGAGGGCTACTGCCATCTGATTGGCCCACAGGCAGCAGCACCCCAGGACCGCAGCCAGGATGTGGGACCCCAAATGGGGCATACATGGCAGTACCAGGCTCCAGGCCTCCCTGTCCCTCTGCCCCCACACAGCTGGCAGCACCTCCCCCTGCCCTGCCTGGGGCTGCAGCTGCTCCGTGCCCGTGGGCAATACACACTCGGTCCCAGGCAGCACCACCACGGTGGGGCTGAGGATGCCAGGGGTGGCCCAGCTGTCACTCCCTCTTCTGTGGCCCAGGGTCTTCGCAACCCTCTCCTCCCTGTAGCTGGGGTCACCGAGGCTCCCTCCGGTCACACATGGGACAGTGGGACCTGCTTGTGGTAGGAGGCCATACTGGGCAGCACCGTCCTGCCCACCAGCGCCGGGCTGGCCTCACCATACACAGAGGCGCCCGCAGGCTTCCTGGCCCGGCAGCAGCGGGTGGTGAAGCGCCTCCAGGACTCCAGTGTCTTGCCAGACCAGATCCAAACGCCGGAGGTGATCCCCACCACAAGGCACATGAAGTACTTGAGCATGAAGACAGCATAGTCGGGCTTGGGGCGGTGAGGGTCCCCCGGGCAGGAGCAGTTCTGTGCCTGCTCCCAGGCCTCCCGGTTGTGCTGCTCGTAGATGTAGCAGGCAATGACAATGGTGGCAGGCACAGTGTAGAGCACGGTGAAGATGCCGATGCGGATCATCAGCTTCTCCAGCTTGTCAGTTTTGGTGCCGCCCTGCTTGATCACGCTGCGGATGCGAAAGAGTGAGACGAAGCCAGCCAGCAGGAAGAGGCTGCCGGTGAAGAGATAAACCACTAGTGGTGCCAGCACAAAGCCTCGCAGATTCTCCAGGCTCTGGTTGCCCACATAGCAAACCCCGGCCACTGGGTCACCGTCCACAGAGCTCAGTGCCAGTACAGCAATGGATTTGGCACTGGGGATGAGCCAGGCAGCCAGGTGGAAATACTGCGAGTAGCTAGCAATGGCCTCATTGCCCCACTTCATGCCAGCTGCCAGGAACCAGGTGAGGGACAGAATGACCCACCAGATGGAGCTGGCCATGCCGAAGAAGTAGAGGAGAAGGAAAACCACGGTGCAGAGAGCAGGGCCTGTAGTCTCATAATGGATGTGGTGGTGCTCCAGGTTGCAAGCCACATTGGCATGCCCTGCCACCAGCCGCACAATGTAGCCCATGGAGACGAAGAGGTAGCAGGCAGAGAGGAAGATGATGGGGCGCTCAGGATACTTGAAGCGCTCCATGTCAATGAGGAAAGTGGCCACGGTGGTCGAGGTGGAGAGGAAGCAGAGGATGGACCAGAGGCCGATCCAGAAGGTAGCGAAGGTCTTCTCATCCTGGGTAAAGTAGGGCTGGTAGCAGGGGATGGCGCAGTTGGGTACCTTCCCAGTCCTGATGCGGTTGTACAGCGGATGGGACTCCCTGGAGATGGGGATCAGGGGCGCTTTGCACTTGCAAGTCTGACCACAGTCCAGCCCTGAGAGGCGCTGCCCATCGAGTGGCGTCAGGTTTTTGGCCATGTCCTTGGCAGGGCGCGTGGGCTTCCCAAAGAAGGGCGGCAGGGTGGTGGCTTCCGTGTGGTTGTATCCCATGCAAAGCACCTCGGAGTCCCCCAGCACCGGCAGGCTGTCGCAGCTCATCCTCTCGGGCCAGGCAAAGCCGTACTGCTGCATGATGGGCGAGCAGCCGGCCTTGGCCCGCTCGCAGACGGAGCGGCAAGGGGGCAGCGGCTTCGTGTAGTCGGACAGGCAGATGGGGGTGTACATGCTGCAGAGGAAGAAGCGCAGGTCCGGGGAGCACTGGATCTCCACCAGCGGCCAGAACTGGTGCACCTCCAGCCCGGCCTCGTCCTGCGTGTCGTGGTTGAACTGGTTGGGCATGTAGGTGAGGTTGTAGCCGATGCCCTTGCACATCGGCACCGTGATCTCCTGGCACACCAGAGCCTTGGAGGCGGCGCGCCCCGCCGCCGGCAGCCCCAGCAGCAGCGGCAGCCCCAGCAGCAGCGGCACCGGCAGCCCCCGGCCGCCCATCG